>OZ038496.1:26131176-26201176 GCA_964036315.1 Acanthosepion esculentum
TACTACTTTTAAGAGCATTGATATGGCCGAGTAAAAAAAGGACTGCGGATAAAATCGTTGAACAGCCTTACTCGTACGGGGAAAAAGTGTTTATTCGTATCGTCACTCGTACGCAATATGTCATAAGACCGCGTTTAACGCGGGAAATCCACGCGCCGATAAAATATTCGAAAATCTCACGTCGCTAAGGAAAGGAAAATTACAAAGTACGTACAGTTTTGATGTTTTGTTAAACGAAATTGAAAGAATTTTGTTGTTTCATGTCACTTATCGTCCTTCCGTGTTTTCTAGTTCAAATTTGAAAACGTAAGATAATTTTTTTTTTTTTTTAACATGAATGTTCCTAAATACAATTTCTATGTTTGCCTTGATGGAGCTCCGCGAGGAACGAAACGTGTCGGCATAAAAGGTTTTTTCCTCTTGTCGTTTCTTTCATTATTATCTTTGCGGGTATATTTATTCCTATCGGGATTCTTACACACACGCACGCACACTGACACACACACACAGACACACAAACACACACTGACATAGACATAGAAACACACACACAAAAAAAACGCACACTGACACACACACAGACACAGGCACACAAACTCACACATACGCACACTGACACGCACACTGACATAGACACAGAAACACACACACACGCATGCACACTGACACAGACACAGACATAGAAACACACACATTTAAGAATGGAAACAATGTGCTAAAGGTTTTTTTTTTTTAACATAGACGGATGCCATCTTGAATTCCATTCACGGGGCTCGGAATGAACGCTACCACCATAGAAAAGGCATCATACAACTTAAAAGACAACTGTGAAGAGAAATTTACAACAGTTAACAGCAAACCGTTTGAAAAGGGCTAAAGAAGTGGCCGAAAGCGCTTGGGGCAGTAGACTACGGGCAATTTTTACACTCCCTTAACCCCGCCCCCATTCAGAAAAATTTCAGAACACTGGAAAAACTCAATAAAAAATTAATCAAATTTTCCTTGTCTGTCATATTCAACAAAACATGTTTAAAGGAAAGGTACCTGCCCAAAGATGCATTATACACATGCGCGCCCACACACACAAGCACATGCGTACATGTATGCGCGCGCGCATACAAATACTCACACACATACACAAACACACATGAACGTACACACAATGAAGAAAAAAATGCCAACTTACATTAATAAAAAGTACATAAATTATATTTTAACCTTTTATTCTGACGAAAATGAGAAAATAAACATACAATTGCTGATGCCTCCTGAAGAATTATGGTTAGTGCGATTACTAAATTGTCCGTCTACGAAACTCTGAAGTCGGAGTGCTGAATATAACATCAGTCAGCTAAGTGACAAATTTCATATTTGTATTAATCCTATATATATATATATATATCCTATATATATATATATATATATATATATATATATATATATATAAAAAGAAAGAACAGTAAGATATATAATCCGGTGTTCTTATAGATATTTTTATTTTTACACAATAGTGCTCAGTGTAAATTTACAGAGCATTAATATTATAAATTAACTGATTTAAAATATGTTTTTTCCCGCTACACAGTAATAACCATGTTTCAAAAATGGAAGCTAAAAGCTTCGAATTGAATTTTGTAATTAAATTAAATGGAACTAATGTCTTTAATTTAATTACAAAATTAAATTCGAAGCTTCCATTTTTGAAACATGGTTATTACTGTGTAGCGGTAAAAACCATATTTTAAATCAAATAATTTATAATATATATATATATATATATATATAGATATGCGTATAATTTCTATACACTGATCTTCCAAACGTAGCTTAGGTGCGGCAAAAGGCCGAATGTAGGGGCACCCAGTGAGGATCGAACTCACTGCTCAGTCGTAATTGTTATAGTGAGACAAATAACCATGATAACCATTACACCACTTCTAGGTGGCCTTTATATACATATTACATATGCGCGGTACTTATTGGAAAGTGCTCAATATCAGTGCTAGAGCTTACATATTCAGTTGTCTGATGATCGCAAAAAAGGGAAACCCAGGGTTAGAAACTCATATCCACACAACTGAATATATATATATATATATATATATATATATATATATATATATATATATATATATATATATATATATATATTTCGAGCTCAGGACAACTGCAGAATGTAAATCTATAAACATATTGAAGTAATCAACCTGTCAAAGTGTAATTCTATGTCGATGGCACAGGGAAGTCACGATTTTGCCAAGCAGAGAATTATGGCCGGCCAAGGTTAAAGGTCATTAAGTATGGGGTGTTTTTTTTCCTGCTACACCACCCGCTTCTTATAACTTCAGTTATTTAAATCAGTCTACCCGGTCATTCTTACCTACCCTTAATTACCCTCATCGTCTTTTTCTTTTGCTTTCTTTTTTCTTCACCAACCGCTCAGAGACACGTTTACATAAATCAGTTGCCATTGTCCAGCAAAATTATAAATGCTGCTTTATGGTTCGCCAGTAGTTATATACTGGTCATACGAAACAAAGAAGCATTTTCGAGAAAATTCTAACTACTGGAAAGACCCTTGAAAATTTCACGATTTTCCTGTTAATCTTAATTCTTACGTTAATGGTTGAATAAGCTCATGGCGAGTTTGACGACAATAAAATATCTGTAGAATTTCCCCTTCCACATCATTAGATATTTGAACTTTAACAAAATATTGCAATAACAATCTGTATATGTAAAACAGAGGATATTTGTGTGTCTGTATGTCGATATATATTGTATTAAAAATACAATTATGGCACAAGGCCGAAAAGGGGAATGGGGTTGAGGCTGGTCTTCACTATCTAACTTATACGTAGCTAATACGATTCACGACCCATTCACTCGTTACAATTTGCGCATTCACCACAAAACCTTGTCCGTCACCAATCAATCCTCCATACACCATAATACCGCATCCTCTCAGGGGGACCTACAAAACGCCCCCCAAGATTTAAAAATTTAATGATAATAAATATTTCGTAGATAAAAATCTAATATTTGACAATGAGGGGGGGGTGAGACCCAAAACAAACTAAATATCAAACAAGGCAAAATAAATACAACTGATGTTAGTAGGAATGTGTCTGTATGTCTGTGTGATACCTTTTCACTCGAGATCCATCCAACTGATTTTGAACAATCTTGGCACATACATTGTACAATATAAGAGATAGGTTCTTAGCGTAAAAAACTCGATAATTTTAAAAAATCAATAATCGATAAAGCCGATAAAAAATCGATAAATTCAAAATTTTTCTTCCAATTTCGTTCAAACTCGGTATGTAGGTTACTTACATTATGACGAGCTCAACAACATCTCATTTTTTTATTTCTACGCCATTGCGTTTACCGAAAAATCGCGAAAAACGAAAAGTCGATTTCAACACAAATTTTAAACTAAAAACTCCCTCAATTTTCAAACAATTCTTATACAGACTCCATTCAATTGTAGCCAACAATAAGTTGATTGTTTAACAGTCATTTAACTTGATGATTGAGTCCACCCATACAGTGAAAACCCGCGTAAATAGCGAAAAATGGCGATTTTTACTGATATCTTATTTTTCGTTCATCTTTCAACCAATTTTCATCAAACTTAACAATTGCTTTATAAATGTATCCTCTTTTACATCTCTGGTAGAACACTGACAAATTTGAATTTCGAAAACTCCAAAATAATTGTAGTCTTAAGTGAGTCTTCATGTTGCCTGAAGATTTATTTGTAAAGATACAAATTGTGGCACAAGGCCGAAAAGGGGGAGGGGCGAGGCTGGTCTTAACTAACTATCCTATACCTAGCTAATCAGATTCGCGACCCATTCATACATTACAATTGACACATTCACCACAAGAATTCGTCCGTCACCACTCAATCCTCCATACACCATAATACCACATCCTCACCAGGGGGAACCTACAAAAACGCGCCCCACACCATAAAAATTTGCTGATAATAAACGTACATAAAAATCTAATCATGAACAGATGAAAGGGGAGGGAGATGAACCCCATAACAAACTAAATTTCAACAAATTTTTGAACTAAACATAATTTATGTTAGTAGGGCCCGTCCAACTCTCAAAATAGAGAGGCCGCTGTATTCTGCCCAGAGGACAAAATCAAGAAGCACTCTCGCTAAGGGAGTGGGAAAGAGATAAAATAACTTGGACATGGGGAAATAAAAGGCTGATCCAGTTGAGATGAAAAGGAGGCCAAAACAAACTAGGGAGGTTGGGAATCTCGACTTGGATCATAACTAAAATGATGGCCGGGAAACAGGCCGGGAACAACACTTACTCATATTAACTGGGTACACTTCATGTTGCCTGTTTTACCCCTTCATGTCTTCGGCTAACTTCGATTGAATAAATAGCGACTACTTCTGTTATATCAGGAACTACATTAATTCAAAATGTTTTTAATAAAAGTACTTTAAAGTAATTGAAGAAGATAGACTCTATTGCATCTAAACATGATGCTGTTTTTGCTCCATTCTAATTGAACGCTTTTTCTGATCGACCAGCTGGGTATGGCTGCTAGTTATAAATATGAATTCTGGTCGTTATTTTAAGACGTGGGTACAAATGAAAAGAATTAAAATTGACAATGTTCCCCTTTCACTGAAACAGCCGTTAAGCACTTTTATCTTCCTTTCTTTTCCATAAAAGTTATCGATTAAAAAATTCTATAAAAATCTGTCGGTAATACGTAATAAGGGGGGGGGGGTAGTTGCCCCCCCAAAAAAAAACAACTAAAATATCAGAACGAATACATAAAATAAAAGGATAACTGATGTTAGTTGGACCCGTGAAACCCTCAAAAGAATTAAGAGAATCCGCTGTATTCTGTCTTTAGACAAAATCAAGAAGCTCTCTCGATAAGGGAGAGGGAAAGATAAAATAAATACGGCCATGGAGAAATTAAAAAACTGATGCAGTCAAAATGAAAAAAAAAAAAGGAAAATTGGTTTGTCAGTGTGGTAATAAATTTATAAGATTTTGTTACTTGAATTTTACATTCTTCCACAATGTTATTTTTTTTTTTACTAATTTCTCATTAATTTAAAAAAATTGGGTCATATTCGTTCTTTGTTTACGTTGTTTTTAAGACGTCAAATTATTGTACTAATAGTCTACCACGCCTCTACTTTATAGCGAGCGATGCAAGCAGTAGCCGCAGTGAAAGAGAAGCCTTGGTGAGTGTGAATTTGGTAACATAATTGCAGGAAGACAAAATGCATGGCTGTTAGCAAAAGGGGCATCCCAACGTGCAAATTACAAAATGGAGATGCGAAAACAATTTCGATATTTGGGAAGTGTTTTAACAGATGACGGAAAGTGCAACAGTGAAATCCGAAGGCGCACTGTGATAGCTAAATATGCCTTCTAAAAGCTAAACAAAGTATTAACAAAAATGAAACTTTCGTTAGAACCAAAGAAAACTGAACTGTTATGTAATATTGGTCCTCCTATATGGTTGTGAATGCTGAACAATCACCGCACAGATGAAGAAGATAGGTAGGTTATGTGTTTTTTATCTCTGTCCCTCTTGCCTTCAATCTGTCCTGTGAGTATCAAAATTTACAAGCCCTCTTTCCTCATTAAGTGCCCTAGAAATTTCTACTGTCTCTTTTAGTTGGTAAGGATATTTACTTGACCCCCCTCCCCCACTGAGTCAGGTTGTGACACAAGGTCAGTTTTTAACGTGGGGACCCGAGTGTTTTCACTCGGGCCGCTGGTCTAAGCTGATCTTAGCTGGTCATAGCTTGTCCAAACTGGTCAGAGCTGGTCTAAGCTAGTCGTAGCTGGTCTTGGCTTGTCATAGCTCGTCCAAGGTGGTCAGAGCCGGTCCAAGCCGGTCAAAGCTGTGATACCACCAGCACAGGGACGGAACCCTGTGCCAGGTAAGTATAGTTTTAGTTGGTAAGTATAGGGTTTTTTTATTTCATTTATTCTAAAACTTCATCGTTTCTCACATGTTTGGTCCATGGTATCCTCAGCTTCATTCTGTTGAACCATATTTCGTTGCTTCAATTGAGGCTGTGCAGTGTTATTATTTATTTGCATTTTAAAATACAAAATGTGCCACAAGGGCTAAAAATGGGGAGGGGGGAAAAGACTGGTCTTCTCTAGTCCTACCTGAAAACTATCTAGTCTCATTCGTTGACCCATTCGTACTTACAATTTTCCTTTCACCATAACAACACATTTACTTTCACAACACAATCACCAAAATACCACATTTTCTCGATGAAAAGCCCTAACATGAATTTTTATTTACAAAATCATCGAGGGATGGGGAAAAAATCAAAAGCCCAATGTTTATATACAATGTAAAATATGTATGTACAAGAAACTAAACAAAACAATATTAGTAGTAGGACCCTTCCAAAAATGTGGCAGAAATCTCTATTAACTGGGGTGAACAATTCCAGAGAACAGAGACATCTGTCACCTAAAACGTGGGGAGGGGTGGAGACAAGAAACTAAAAAGGAGGACAAAACAAAAAACAGGACTTACGTACTTGCATGCTCTAGCTACGTTGAAAGGAAAATATTTAGCCCTGAGGAGGCCAAAACTGAACATGAGGCTGTGCAGTGTTTGTCAGTGAGGTAATAAATTTATAAGATAGGTCAAATGTTTTTAAGACGTCAATTTTTTTTAAGACGTCAAATGTTTTTTTATGACGTCACTTCTTTTAAGACGTCAAATTCTTTTTAAGACGTCAAATGTTTTTTATGACGTCAAATGTTTTTAAGACGTCTGCAAATACAGCAATCAAGCGGTTCGGATCGATATTTATTGTGAAAAAATTACACAATTATGGCACAAGGCCGAAATGGGGGGGTGTGAGGTTGGTCATCACTAACAATCTTATACCTAGCTAATCCGATTCACGACCCATTCATACATTACAATTTCTACATTCACCATAAGAACTCGTCCGTCACCAATCAATCCTCTATACACCATAATACCGCATCCTCTCAAGGGGTCCTACTAAACGCGCCCCATGCCATAAAAATATAATGATTATATATGTACAATTAAAAATTTATGGATGAATGAAATGAAAGGGGAGGGAGATGAACCCAGTAAGAAACTAAAATGATACACAAAAGTAACTAAACATAACTGATGTTAGTAGAGCCCTTCCAACCCTCAAAAATGAGAGGCTGCTGTATTCTGCCCACTTGGATAAAATCAAGAAGCTCTCTCGCTAAGGGAGTGGGAGAAGGATAAAAATTATACGGCCATGGGAAAATATAAAGCTGACCCAGTCGAGATAAAAGGGGCCAAAAACAAATTGGGTAGGCTGGGAATCTCAACCTGGATCATAACCAAAGATGTGGCCGGGAACAGGCCGGGAACAACACTTATTCACATTAACTAGGTACACAAAAGCTTGTCTAACCTAACCAAGGGGAGGACTCCACAGGAAACAACCCCTATGTGGCGTAGGCTTGACCTAAAAGAGAAAATCAATGCTAGCCCCCCCCCCCCTTCAAACGAACCAAGCTCTCCTCAGTCACCCATCTTTCGCTGAAGACTGTCGAATGCAAGCGTTTTCTATCAGTTCTAATCTTCATCTTGAGCTGATGCTCAAAGAATCGGTTCAGATCCGGATGAGAAAGACGATTGCCTCGCAAGACTTCCTCCTGTCGCGTCGTCCAAATCACCATTCGGGCCGTGGCCAGCAGCGTCAGAAACACCGTTCGTTTCACCCCGGAATACGGGGGCGACACATTGTCACAGGAGTATGCGCGAGCAATGGGCAAGAGCTTTTCGGGAGCGAGACGAGCCGTCAACTCGCCGACATGGTCCCATAAGGGGCGGACCCGGGGACAATGGTAGGCGGCGTTCGAAGCAGTTTCTTCTAAACCAAGGCCACAACGTTCACAGGCCCCATATTATGGATCGTAAAGCAAAACGCTAAGTACGAAACAATGCAAACCGCTCATAATTGCTGACTAATTTTTTCCTCTCCTACTCATACCGGAAATATTATTACACGAAATCTAATCAAGAATATTGACAAGGAACTGTTTACAGAAACGAGGGAAATCAACACAGAAAATTACATTCGAGGACCCAATTTTATCGAAGCACATGGAGTTTCTAGGTATTTATTTATTTTTGTATTTGTTGCAACCTAATTGTTATGGTCCAAGTTCCTTGTACCAAGGGTAGAACCAATGAAGAATAACTCGAACATAGGTATTGAATAACACAAATATATTACAAACAGAAATATGTACAAAGAAGTAGAAGTGTTAGTAATGACAATCCAAAAAGAAAATTCTTTTTTTTTTTTAATGTGTGTGCGCGTCGAACTTGTTTTTTTAGAAATCTCGCGTAGAACTTGTTTTTTTTTTTTAGAGTTTACTCGTCGACCACTGGTATGTGCGACGGATAGCAAAAAGGTATGTCCTCCACGTAGAGAGTTCGTTTTTCTTTTTGGGGTTTCCAGGTCGCCTCTTGTTATGTGCGACGTATGGCAAAAAAAATATGTCCTCCGCGTAGGGAGCTTGTTTTTTCTTGGGGTTTCCTCGTCGCCACTTGTTATGGTCCAAGTTCCTTGTACCACGGTGATGGTCCAAAGGTAGAACCAATGAAGAATAACTCGAACACAGGTATTGAATAACACAGATATATTACAAACAGAAATATGTACAAAGAAGTAGAAGTGTTAGTAATGACAATCAGGCTTGGTTAGAGTGAACTATGTTGTCTCGACCAGTATCACTATGCCAATGTCTTACAGTAATCGTCTGACTCGACTCTGTCTCTGACTGACTTTGACTCTGAACTGACTGAATTTGAACTGCCGCTCCCTCTTGAGGCGCAGTATTTTTGATGTATTGAATAGTCCTTTATTATTATGGGTAAGTCCCCATAACACCCCCTTCCGAAGCTTTTGTGTAGCAGGGGTTTTTAATATCTTTTTTTCTTTGGATCTATTTCCAAAGGTTCTGTGAACTTTCTTTTTCTAGACGATTTTCTTGGTTCTGGCATTGTTTGCGGCCTTTTTATATCAAATGTATCGAAAATCGTGTCCATTACCTCTTCCTGGGGTGGACCGTTAGCATCCTGTAACGGTCTCTTCCTTATTTGGTTTACGTGTCTTCTATGTGAGAATTTTTGTCCCTGTACTATGTAAACCATATTGCCGATTCTTTTGTCAATTGTCCTTTGCTCCCAGTAAGATGTATTATTTAAAAAATTTCTGCTGGGAGGAGTTTTCTTTTTGGTGCGTAGGACTGTCTTACTTGTTTCGTTTGATTTGGTAGCAATTTATCAAATGCTGATCTGATTTTTCTAGCGAACATCACTTCTGCGGGTGATAATATCGATGGTGTAGCATCATTTGGCGTTATTCGATATACCTGAAGAAATTGCTGTAATGCTTTTCCGTAGGCACATCATAGGCTTTTCGTAACGCTCTTTTGAGTGTATCAACAAATCTCTCCGCTTGCCCATTCGATCTTGGGTGATAAGGCGGGAATTTTATATGTTTGACTTGATAAATTTTGCAAAACTCTTGGAAATCTGCTGACGTGAATTGCGTTCCATTATCTGTGACTAGGCAATCCACTACACCAAACCGAGTGAATAGCTCGTGGAGGCAATTTATGGTCGTTTCCGCAGTAGGATTTTTGCAACGAAACACCTCCGGCCATTCACTATAGCTATCCACTATGATTAAATAGCAGAAACCGTCAATTGGTCCTGCATAATCTGCGTGTATTCTTGACCACAGACGATCAGTCTCTGGCCATGGCTTATGGATGATTGGCGGTGCTTTGGCTGCTAAGTTACAACCCTAGCACATTTCCACCATCTGAGTAATATCCTGGTCCATATTTTTCCAATATACATAGCTTCGCATTAGCGACTTCATTCTATTTTTTCCAGGATGGCTCCTGTGGAAATCCTTTAAGATTCGCTTTTGTAGTGTTTTGGGAATTACAACCGTTTTGTTGTAAAGTAGCACATCATCGCATAGAGAAAAGCTATCCGATATTTGCTCACTTTTTTCTGCTATTTTTGCTTTTGTTTCATTTATAAATTGGTCATTTTTGGCTTCATTTTTTATGTCTTGTAGTGTGACTGGGGGTGTAACTGTACAACATAGTACTGTTCTGATATCTTCTTCATTTCTTAGGGCTGCGATTACCATATCTTCCAATGGCTCTGTCTTTGTTGGTATAAGTCTCGACAGACCATCCGCATGCCCGATCTTTTTCGTTGGTAAATACTCCAATCTGAAATTGTAGTTCAGAAGAATTGTCCCCATCTAAGTAACCTATTTGCAGTGTAAACCGGTAGACTTTTCTCCGAACCAAAAATTGTTAGTAACGGTTTGTGATCCGTCTGCAGAGTAAAATGTCTACGATAGATGTACCTATGAAACCTTGTGACTGCGAAGATAATTCCCAGAGCTTCTTTCTCTATTTGTGAGTAATTTTTCTCCGCTGGTAGTAGAGTCAAGAAACATGTGCGATGGGTTTTATTGTCCCATCTGGCATTTTATGTAATATACACGCGCCGACTCCGTAGGCGCTCGCGTCACTTGCTACAATAATTTCTAGTTTAGGATCGTAGCGTGCCAAAACTAAATCTGAAGTTAACGTCTTAATTATTTTTTCAAATGTTTCCTGGCATTGATCTCTCCACAGCCAAACTTTTTCTTTCTTTAGCAGTTCGTTCAGTGGTGCGCGAAGTTTATGCATTTGAGGTATGAATTCCTGGTAGTAACTTACTAATCCTAGAAAACTTTGTAGTTCTGTTATGTTCTGAGGAACTGGCATTTTTTTTTTATTGCTGTTGTCCTTTCAGGGCCTGGTCTACCTTCTTGATCTATCATATGCCCAAGGTATTTAATTTCCTTCATGAAAAAATCTCACTTATTTTCTTTTACCTTGAATCCATAGCTTTGTATTCTCTTAAACACTTCTTGTACATGTTCCCAATGTTGTTCAACACTTTCGCTATTAATCAATACATCATCCAGGTATGCAATCGTGTACTCTAGTCCGGCAAGCATCGTATCCATTGTCTGTTGGAATATAGCCGGCGCGACCTTAATCCCAAAAGGTAATCTTTGGTATCAGTACAATCCTTTGCGTGTGTTTATGCATAGTAGTTTTGAACTTTCCTCATCGACTGGAATTTGCAAGAACTCTTCACTTGAATCAATTTTTTAAAAGTTTTTTCCGCCATTTAATTTAGTGAATACTTCTTTTGGATTGGGTAGAGGATAGTGGTAGTCCTTTATTGCTGCGTTCAAACCTGTAGAAAAATCAGCGCAAACTCGAATTTCTCTTGATTTCTTTTTGACGTAGACCGTCGGTGCGGCCCATTTAATGTATTCTACTTATGTCAATATGCCAGTGTTTTCGAAACTAGTTAATTCATGATCAATTTTTTCTATTGACACAAACGGTACACTCCTTTTTTTCTTGAAGATAGGTTGAATGTTTTCTTTTACTTCGATATTTGCTGCCATTTTCTTACATCTTCCTAGGCCTGCTGAAAATACTTCGGGTAAACTCGTTTTTAATTTCTCTTTTAATTTCTCTGCCTCGGTTGATAAGCTTTTTACATTTTGGCAGTACGTACTTATAGGTAAATCCCACAGTTCGAATTTTTGCATCCAGCCCGTTCCGAATAGGTTTTTTGTATATCTTAAGACGTAAATTTTTGTTTTTTTCGTCATTCCATTAAATGTTACATTCACCCTCAAATTTTATCTTTCTCCCCGTAACTGATCTAGTAATATTATCCGTTTTTAATATGGCAGGTTTGTTCAGTTTTCTCCATGTTTGTAGGTTTATAATAGTTAAGTCTGAGCCAGAATCCAGCTGTAGCCTGACTTTTCTGTTTTGCATTTCAACTTGTACGTATTTTCTTATGTTAGTCTCATCTGCTTGGTCAGTCCTCGTAATTCTTATTCTGCTTTTGCTTTCTATTCTATTCCAACAATGAGAACTTTTATGGCCCATTTTTTTTACATGATAGACAAGTTTTAAAACGATATGTACAGTCTTTAAACCAATGCCAAGTCCCACAGCGATATCATGGACTGGGTGGTAGTTTTTTCTGATATTGATTTTTAGAGTCAGAAAAAAATTTTTTACCTGTTCTTGGGGGGGGGGGGATCGGTTTGGTTTGTTTGTGAGGAGGGAAAGTTGGTTTGTCTACGTACTTTATGTATGTGCGCGATGTCAGCTTCTTCTATGTCTTTTGAGTCTTTCTTCACACTGATGCATCTCTGGCAGTCTTCGGCCAGTTTTTGAAGTGTCAAATTTTGTTCACTCTCCAATTTAGTAAGGATCCTGCGTCTCATTTTCGCGTCTTTGGTTGAAACCAGGCCTTGGACGTATATTAAGCATTTGAAATTGTCCGCGCTGAGTTCCGATAATTTGAAGTCATCACAATATTTATTAACAATAGACGCGAAAGTTATGTAATCTTCGCTGTCCTTTTTTGTAAGGTTCAGACATTTCCATCTTTTGTGGAATAGTGAGGTATTATGGCTGAAAAGTTATGTTAACAGTTTTATGGCTACTTTGAAAGTTAGCTCACTTGTTTTTCTTGGAAGCATATAATCTACGAATTTGGTATATTCGCATGTGCCTAATTTTCTTAGTAATAGACGTACTTTACGTGCGTCTGACCAATCTTTGCAGTCAAATTCATATAGATCTTTGTACCTTCAGAAGTAATTTGCAAAAGTTTTGTCTTCGTCGGGTGCGTACGTGAAATCTTCGATAGTACTCCAAATAGCGTCTTGTGAGAGAACTGTTTCGTTCTCGGATTTTTGCTCTTTATCTGACATTACACGTAGTAATAATTCCTGTAATTCCAGATGTTTCTGTTCGTACTTTTGCTGTTGTTCAAATTGGATTTTGATAAATTCCACAATGGTTGACTTAAAATCTTCAATGTTGACGTAATTTTTGTGCAAGTATTTTACTTTAGTGTAACCTGATATTCTGAATCCTATGCACGCAAAAAAATTCCTTTGTTGCCAGTAAAATTGATATCCAAAAAGAAAATTCTTTTTTTTTTAATGTGTGTGCGCGTCGAACTTGTTTTTTTAGAAATCTCGCGTAGAACTTGTTTTTTTTTTTTAGAGTTTACTCGTCGACCACTGGTATGTGCGACGGATAGCAAAAAGGTATGTCCTCCACGTAGAGAGTTCGTTTTTCTTTTTGGGGTTTCCAGGTCGCCTCTTGTTATGTGCGACGTATGGCAAAAAAATATGTCCTCCGCGTAGGGAGTTTGGTTTTTTCTTGGGGTTTCCTCGTCGCCACTTGTTATGGTCCAAGTTCCTTGTACCACGGTGATGGTCCAAGGGTAGAACCAATGAAGAATAACTCGAACACAGGTATGGAATAACACAAATATATTACAAACAGAAATATGTACAAAGAAGTAGAAGTGTTAGTAATGGCAATCAGGCTTGGTTAGAGTGAACTATGTTGTCTCGACCAGTATCACTATTCCAATGTCTTACAGTAATCGTCTGACTCGACTCTGTCTCTGACTGACTTTGACTCTGAACTGACTGAACTTGAACTGCCGCTCCCTCTTGAGGCGCAGTATTTTTGATGTATTGAATAGTCCTTTATTATTATGGGTAAGTCCCCATAGCACTAATGTTGGAGACAAATGTTCATTTTGCGTTCGGTATTCAAGAATCGAGATATGCGCGTAGCGTCGCGGTTAACTGCGCGACAAGTTGAATCAACGTGCCGAGTTATATAAGAAGCGGGTACAGACAAATGACCGTAGCGTTCCGCCTTCAAGACAAGAAAGAACAACAGATATAGCCGATGACACTGAGAAGTGACTTATCTTATTGGCTAGGATGTAATCCCAGCATGCATCTGTACGATTTGTCTGTAAATTTGACGAGAGGGATGATTTTGCATTCCTTTCCAAGTTGATTGAAGCGAATTCGTTCATTTTGGTTCATATTCGTTCTCTGTTTCCAAATGTTACGTTGTTCTTAATCCGTCAAATGAATGCAAATACAGCAATCAACCGGGTCGATTCGTAAAGCAAAACGCTAAGCAATTCAAACCGCTCATAATTGCTAATTTTTTCCTCTCCTATAGATAATGGAAATATCATTACATGAAATCTAATTAAGGATTTAGTCCTTTCTCCATCTGTGAGAAGATTGTCCAACATTCACTGCCATATAGGAGGACTGATATTACATAATAGTTTAGGTCTTTTTTCTGTGTTTCTGTTGCTTCAAGTCTCTTCATCTGTGAGAAGATTGTCCAAAATTTACTGCCATATAGAATGATTGAAAGAGTTCAGCTCTCTTTGTTTCTGTTGCTTCAAGTCTCTTCTTCATCTGTGAGGAGATTGCCGAACATTCACAGCCATATAGGAGGATTGATATTACATAACAGTTCAGATGTTTTTTCTTTGTTTCTGTTGCTTCAAGTCACTTCATCTGTGAGGAGATTGTCCAATATTCACTGACATATAGGGAAATTGATATAACATAACAGTTCAGCTGTCAGTTTCTGTTGCTTCGAGTCTCTTCTTCATCTGTGAGAAGATTGTCCAACATTCACTGCGATATAGGAGGATTGATATTACATAACAGTTCAGCTGTCTTTTCTTTGTTTCTGTTGCTTCAAGTCTCTTCTTCATCTGTTACGAGATTGTCCGACATTCACTGCCATATAGGAGGATTGATATTACATAACAGTTCAGCACACAGTTCTTTGTTTCTGTTGCTTCAAGTCTCTTCTTCATCTCTGAGGAGATTATCCAACATTCACTGACATATAAGAAGATTGATATAACATAACAGTTCAGCTGTCTTTGTTTTTGTTGCTTCAAGTCTCTTCTTCATCTGTGAGGAGATTGTCCAACATTCACTGTCATATAGGAGGATTGATATTACGTAAGTGTTCAGCTGTATTTTCTTTGTTTCTATGATATTTTTATATTTCTTCAAGTTTCTGATTATCGCTGTTACCATCAATTATTCTTTTAGTTCACTCTAGTGTTATTATATGTAATGTTCTCTCTCCTTTATTCTCGTTTTGAAAATATTCGTTTACGACTTGTTCATAACGGTGCCAGTCATTAAACTTTTCTTAATAATGACACATACTGTTGACTTAAGAAAACAATATTGTTGACTTTGTCATATCTTTCATAATTCTTGTGACACTTCACAACATTGTTTCTCAAGTTTACACCGTGTTCTTCGATCTTTGACAGGGTGACATTACTTATATGCCCGACAGCCATCTGAATTACTGGTAAATGTTTGATCTTCCGTGTCAACCGTGTTTTGTATAGTATTATCTAGAATAGAATCTTCTATCTGTTTATTAATGAGACTTTCATAACATGTTTTAAAATTGTTCACATTTTTAGGGTATGGGGCGCGTTTTGTAGCCCCCCACTTTCCTTGAGATGATGTGGTATTATGGTGTATGAAGGATTGGTTGGTGACGGTCGAGTTTTTGTGGTGAATGTGCAAATTGTAATGAGTGAATTGGTCGTAAATCGAATTATCTAGGTATAGGATAGTTAGTAAAGACCAGCCTCAACCCCTCCCCTTTTTCGGCTTTGTGTCATAGTTGTATTCTTATATACAATAAATATCCATTTTAAAATAAGAAAATTGTAACCGTGCCAATAATTTTGCCTTTACTAAAATCTTCGTTGTTTGTTTATTTGGGTTTATTTAAATAATGTTCAAAACTTTTTGCTGGATGCAACGCATTTCGAGTAAATTTATCAAAATGCTGAATTTTGATTAGAAAAAAACTAAAGAAAACACAGTGTTTCAAAAGAATGGTTATTCCCTTAACACCGCTATTACTGTATACACTTTTGGCTCCCTCGGCAAATTTTATTTAGAAGATTATAAAAACTTGTGAAGCAAATATAATGCGGTAGTTATAAAAAAATTTTTTTTACAATTTTATAAAGAAATAAATTTGAAAAGAATATTTTTATTAAAAAATTTATAAAAAAACGTTACAAAATTATCAATATATGTATACCAACAATATTTGCAGTAAAAATCACAGACATTCTATACAAATGAAAACTTACTCCGCACAATGAATAAAGAAAACAGTCAGTTATGTTCTAAGCGTAAGGCGATCATGTATCTTTCGATACATGACTGACGAGGCAGTAGGTTGCCATTTCTTTCAGCAGTAGACCAGTTTCCATCCAAGGCAAGGTCTGTCCTGCTATTTACCCATGGGGGTGGGGTGAAGAAGAGGATTCACTCCTTTCCAAATGATATTAGCACGTAAGTAATGGATTCGACCGGAATTCGAAATCGTCTCTCCGATTCCTCAATCCAAGCCGCTTAATCCATTACTCAACCGTGTTTCCTATAAAATTAAAAAAAATGTTTAAAAGAAAGGTTACTGCCCAAATATACAATATATATATATATATATATATATATATATATATATATATATATATATATATATACTCGACTCTCACGTCGAATTCGACGTATGAGAGTCAAGCAGATCAGTTCTTAGGAAACCCACAGCCCGACAACAGCACATGAGATTTGATTATAGTGGTGAAAGTTTCGTGCAGGACCATCCACACTTTTTGAAGGGACGAATACAGAGACCTGGTGCACTACGTGCCACAAGGTCCCCCGCAGGTTTTGAATTCAGAGTTGTCCTTCTCCTAGACCAGTTGCCATCCAAGGCTATAGAACCCAGTCTGTCCTGCTATTTACCCATAGCTGGAAGTAGAAGAAGAGGATTAACATAAAAGAATCAATTAAATTCACTTACGTGCTAATATATATATATATATAAAATTTTAAACATATATTGTTAAATATGACAGACAACGAATGTCTATTATGTTTGATCATAAGCCATTCTAAGCTTCGTATATTAGTTTTAGTTTCGGGAGAAAATAAAGGCAAAAAGTGTCCAACATTTGGATATTTTTTATTATGCTGTTCCTCGATCTAAGATTTCGGCTCACATATAAACATGACAGGATGTCATCTTTGATGGTGAACATCACTGTTGTAATGTCAATATAACCACTCTGATGATGGCTCTTACGAGCCGAAATCTTAGATCGAGGAACAGCATAATAAAAAATATCCAAATATTGGACAGTTTTTGTCTTTATTTTCTCCTGAAACTAAAACCACTATACGAAGCTTAGAATGGCTCCTGATCAAACATAATAGACATTCATTGTCTGTTATATTTAACAATATATGTTTGAATAATCATCTGCTGCCCCAATAAACTATATATATATATATATATATATATATATATATATATATATATATATATATATATATTATGAAATGGACTAAGTCTGACAAGTATTTTAATATATTTTCTGTTTATACATTATTTTTATAGATGCAAATGGTCTGTTTTCGCCTCCAGAAAAATCATTCGAGAAAAATCATGAGAAATTTGTTGTTTAAAAATAGTAATGTGACTTTGCTAACCAGACGCTTCCTCTGTAGCTAAATGGTATAGCACGTCAGGCCAAATGACAGTTCCGTGTAGGATACAGCTATGATTCCTGTCGGAAGACACACATTTTCTACGATATTTCTCTAACATTCAGACCGGTAAATGTAGTTAATACTGTTTATTATAAACGAAGCATTTACTTAAATATTTGTATCTATAAAAATAACGTATAAACAAAATATATATACAATGCCCTGTGGCCACGTATGGTAGAGGGTTACGTTTGGAGACCATTTGTGTGGTGGAGTATATATATATATATATATATATATATATATATATATATATATATATATATATATATATATATAGAGAGAGAGAGAGAGAGAGAGAGAGAGAGAGAGAGAGTGAGAGAGAGATCCAGAGAGAATTAATATGAGTAAAAGTTTGTCATTTAGCTGATTAATATTACCTTCAACATCCCAATCATATGTATGGTTGTATATATATATGTTTCACACGCATGCACACAATAAAAATACTATGATACTTACAGAAGAGTGCGATTTAACAAAAGAAAAACGCACAGTTTAATAATGTTCCAGAATATTTCGACAGAATGTATGTCTTCAATTTCTTCAAAAATTACGTACAAGTATAAAAAAATATAACTATACAAGTTTTTGCACAAGCGTCATTTGTCTTGAGAAAAACAGTCGTCCTGGTAATCAACGCAACAAAGCGAATTAAACGCAGCCAGCGTGAATGGAATGCAACTTAAACGTAAGTAACATAATGGTGATAGCGCTCATCTTGAAATTTTTTGTTAGTTGATTAGTTAGTGCGAGCAAATAGTTTAGAACTTTCCTGTCATTTTGTTCCCTCCTCTCTGAGTTCGACGTTTGTAGTTTGCATTTGTAACTATCTTCATGCATTTAAGAGTTGAAAGGTCGGTGGATTCTGTATATTTTTTCAGAACATGTACTTTAAGATGTTCGTCGAAATTCCAGTCGCTGGTGATAAGATGTTCTGCAAATTCCGCTCATGAGTACGATTCCCATCATGTTATTGTGGAAATATTGTCTTTTCGTTTTCTTTCGGATGAGATCAACGTGTAGTATCTGTTCTTATCAGCTTAATCTGATTCTCTCTCCGCTTCTATCTTCCCTTCTTTCTTTCATTTTCTCACCGAAACCAAGCAATCTCTGTTCTCCTCTCTTTCCACGCGATCAAAATGCGAAAGAGTCCATTATATATGAAGTGTTTGCAGGGCGTAACGGTCGTGCGAACAAACGAAAGGATGGAAGGACAAGTACAATTATGATAGGATAATAGGAAACAGTAGAATGTGATACCTCAAGGCAACAACATTACCTTTTGTTATTGGGGGTTTGGGAATGATATCAAAAGGATTTAACAGATATGTCGGTCAAATTCCTAGCAGCCATAAAATATGTCAATAGCAAAAAAAAAAAAAAAATCATGCATTGACCACAATTACATTTTTTCTCGGATTGCATGGTACGACACAATACGAAGACAAAACATAATAATAATAATCGCCCAGACATCAAAGACCACAAAAACAGAAGGTGCGTTCTTATTGACGTGGCAGTTCCTGCAAATTGCAATGTATCTTTGAAAATCTTCAAAAAAGCTATCAAAATACATGGATCTTGAGGTGGAATTCTCAAAAATGGGGCACATGAAGACATCAATAATTCCAGTAGTAGTTAGAGCCCACGGATTGATTGGAAAAGGTTCCAATAGACACATTGAAGCCGTGAATATGGGCGCAGATCTGCGCAAGGAAGAGATTCGCCGAGGTTCCGATCGTTTCATTCGTGAGGTCAATTCCCGGGAGGGGAAATACTCTTCGGGCCAACTGACACCATGTGCGAGGCGTTTCGGCGGCATTTCGAGAGCCGGTTTACCAGGGAGCCTGGTCTCCGTGAGGAGTATTTTCGCAGCTATTTGGCTGACTTTCCTCGGTTTTTGCCGACTGAAGCGGCTAGCTGCGAGGGAGAGATCACAGAGGGCGAAGTCTACGCTTCATTGAAGAAGGTCGGCAAAGGCAAGTCGCGCGGTCTGGATGGTTTGCCCTATGAATTGTACTTGAGGCTGTCGCACATCTTTGTCCCGATTTTGACTGTGGTGTTCAACAACTGGTTCTGGTCGGGGTCCATCTCTAACCGGTTTTCCAGGGGTGTGATCACACTGTTGAAGAAGGGCAAGGGTGTTGGGTGGGGGGCACGTAGATGATTATAGGCCCATAACTCTGCTAAACACAGAGTTAAAGATTTTGGCCAAGATCCTGCAGGAGCGTTTGCAGTCCGTTGCCGAGTCTCTGTTGGGTCCTGAGAAGACTTGTGCTGTGAGGGGCCAAACAATTCAGAGCAACCTGCATCTGATCCGCACGATCATAGAGGGTGTAAAATACGACGATGAGGCCGCGCTGATCAATTTAGAACAGTCCAAGGCATTTGATAGGGTTGACCATCGCTACCTTGCTGCTGTCCTGCAGGCCGCCGGATTCGAATATGACTTCTGCCGCTGGATTAGCATCCTGTATCGCTCCCCCAATGCTGTGGTACAGGTGAACGGGAAGCTGTCGGACGCTTTTGCGCTGTCTAGGTCGGTTCATCAGGGTTGTCCAATGTCGCCCCTACTTTATGCTTTGGCGTTGGAGCCTCTCCTTCGCCGGCTAAGGGACAGGGCGTGCAATCCGGCCCTACGTGGAATCGTCGTTCCTGGAGGGGCTCGATCCAGGATTTCCGCGTACGCCGATGACGTATCTGCTTTTGTGTCGTCCCGCAGCGACATTGAGGCGGTACTGAAGGCGATTGATCGGTACGAAAAGGTGACAGGGGCCAAGATAAACCGCGACAAGTCATCCGGCTTGCGGTTAGGTGCCTGGAAGGGGGTCGATCTTCCGGGCCGCTTCGGTTGGACGGACGGTCCTGTCCGCATTCTTGGAGTGTGGTTTGGACCCGACCTCCAACTGAAGAAAAATTGGTCTGAAGTACGAGCAAAGGTCGATGCTGCCGGTCAGACTTGGCATTGACGGAGGTTGTCCGTGAAGGGCAGGGCGGAGGTGTGTGCTACATACATTTTCCCGATTGTCCTTTATCGATTGTCCGTACTTCCTCTCTGTGACGACCATAAGAAGCCGCTCGAGCGCTCGCTAACTTCCATTTTATGGAGGAGACACGGGAATCGGGATGCCACAGGGGTGGGGATGCCACACTTGGTGAGCCACAAACTCGCCTCGAGGTTGGCTTTCCTACGCCGCGCATTGACAGGAGATTCGATTATGGCGGGGATTGTTAGGGACGCGATCCCTTTCCTTACTATCAGTCCTCTCAGCTCGCGGGTCGGGCGCCATCGTGGACCGCGGGATCGATCGGATTTCCTTCGCAAGTGTCGGTCGGTCTTGTTGGCTGTTCCTCGGTTCAGTGAGCTTTCTCGGCCTAGGAAGGTTTTCTATCGTCTTCTAGTGGAGGGGGTCGCGAAGGATTCCCTACGTGAGGAGCTCGACGTGTCGGAGGATGAACTTCGCTCTTACTGGTCTTGGGCGCCAGCGGCGGATTATCTCAGTAACCCTGAGTTTTCGCTTACCTGGCGATTGGCTCGGAATCGGCTGCCTCTCAATGACAAGGTCTTCATATGGGGCTTGGCGGATTTGCCAGACTGTGAACGGTGTGGCCTTGGTTTAGAGGAAACGGCTTCGCATGCCTTCTACCATTGTCCCCGGGTCCGCCCCTTATGGGACCATGTCGGCGAGTTGACGGCTTGTCTTGCTCCTGAAAAGCTAGTGCACATTGATCGCGCATACGCATGTGATAATGTGTCACCCCCGTATTCTGGGATGAAACGAATAGTGTTTCTGACGCTGCTGGCCACAGCCCGAATGGTGATTTGGACGACGCGACAGGAGGAAGTCTTGCGAGGCAATCGTCTTTCTCATCAGGTTCTGATCCAATTCTTTGAGCATCAGCTCAAGATGAAGATTAGAACTGATAGAAAACGATTGCATTCGACAGTCTTCAACGAAAGGTGGGTGAAAGAGGCGAGCTTGATTCGTTTGAACAGGGCTAGCCTTGATTTTCTCTTTTAGGTCAACCTATATCACATCGGGGCGGTTTCCTGTGGAGCCTTCCCCTGGTTAGGTTAGACAAGCTTTGTGTACCTAGTTAATGTGAGTGTTGTTCCCGGCCACATCTTTAGTTATGATCCAGGTTGAGATTCCCAACCTCCCCAGTTTGTTTTGGCCCCTTTTTACCTCGTCTGGGTCAGCTTTATATTTTCCCATGCCCGTATGATTTTTTATCTTTTTCCCACTCCCTTAGCGAGAGAGCTTCTTGATTTTGTCCCATGGGCAGAATACAGCGGCCTCTCTGTTTTTGAGGGTTGGACGGGCCATACTAACATCAGTTAGATTTAATTTGATTTGTGTTAATATTTCAGTTTGTTACTGGGTTCATCTCCCTCCCCTCTCATTTTTTAATCACAGATTTTTATATATATTTTACTATCATCAAATTTTTATGACATGGGGCAGGTTTTGTAGGTCCCCCTAGAGAGGATGTGGTATTATGGTGCATGGAAGATTGATTGGTGATGGACGAGTTCCTGTGGTGAATGGGTAAATTGTATATATATATATATATATATATATATATATATATATATATATATATATATATATATATATGTATGTATTTTTTTATATATATTATTTATATATTATATATGCGCGGTACTTATTGGAAAGCACTCAATATCAATGATAGACCTAACATATTTAACTCATATCAATACAACTATATATATATATATATATATATATATATATATATATATATATATATATATATATATATATTATGTATATAATTTTTCCGTGAAGGAATAGGTTAGGGCGTGTTACGTTATTGGGTATAAATGCTAGGTACCAACATCTTTTATTTCTGTCCTAGTCGCCTCAAGATCACCAGAGCGTGAAACTTTAGTAGTGACTCGAGCTGTTCTTCGTTGACAGTTGACATTGTGAAGCGTTTTTGCTCTGTCTCGATAGTCAAAGCGTTGAGCACTTTAATTTACTGCGTAGGTAGGTGTTTGCCTTTTGGTCTTTGTATTTTTCTTTCTTTGTTCGGATTAGGTAATCTGACAAGTTGTCTGTTGGTCGCTATATATATATATATATATATATATATATATATATATATATATATATATATATATGTAAGCAAATACGTGGATGTAGATCCGACGGTATGATGAAAATGTGGAAAAGACAAAGCAAAATCCGAATATGTGAGTTTACTGTTTTTTATTTTGTTTTTGTTTTTTGTTTTTCTGTCGACGTCAGACGTTTCAGTCAAATAGACCTTCTTATAGACCTTATCCACCTCACGTACAATAAACACCAGACAGGGTTTCTTTAATATATCAACATTCCTAGCAAGATTAATGCTTGACAAACGTACCGATAAGCTATAGTTTTAAATAGGCTCCCCACTTTCCACTTAGGATAAAATCTCTTCCCTGGGAGCAGGTTTTCGGAGCGCCGCCCACGCGGCGTCAGCGTATCCGAATCCAAGAAAGAATACTCTGACTTTAGAATTTCAGTCTTTCTGTTTCTGACTAGTCCTGTATATATCGTCTCTTCCTTTAACTTAAATTTAATATAAATATGTCTCCATTAAACCATGTCCCGAAGAAGGTCTATTTGACCGAAACGTCTGACGTCGACAGAAAAACAAAAAACAAAAACAAAATAAAAAACAGTAAACTCACATATTCGGATTTTGTTTTGTCTTTTCCACATTTTCATCATATATATATATATATATATATATATATATATATATATATATATATATATATATATATATTGTAGGATGTATAACAGTCTCCGAAACAAAAGTGTAGACAATGAGACGAAGGGGAAAAGCTTTCGCCGACATGATGTGTGTTATTTCAGTTTTTTCGGATTAGAATGAAAGATAAAATAGTGTGTAAAGAATATGCGTTGGATTTTTTCTGTTACAAGAATAATACATCTCAGTTTTCATAAGATAGTATTTTATATAAAATACAAATTTTATTGTAACCTAATTATGTACCGTAATGGATCGTATGCAATATAGGTGAAGAATTCAATAAAAAAAAAATAAATAAATACAATGTATCTAAATACAAATTAGAAACATGTTATAATAGATCATTCCATCTTAAATAAATCAATACTTTTTCGGCAATTTTTAACATCAGCTTGAGATTTGTCTTGCTAAAAAGTTGAATAATTTTCACACATTCAACATTATGGATAAAAAATAGTAACCTGGCATAGGTCAGAGGGTATCCCCCAGACGAGGCTATGTCGAAGGACAGAGTCTCGTCTCGGGAAACTGACTCCGTTTTTACGAGGTCTACAGGGAATTTTTGCCCGAACCAAGGGGCTTGGATACTCCACGATAAAACTCAACTTTGTGCCACATCTTGGTGCGTGGGGCAAAGGGTAAATACCTATATATATATATATATATATATATATATATATATATATATATATATATATATATATATATATATATATATATATATATATATATATATTTATACCGTGTTTTTCCTTTTTTTTTTTGAAGACTTAACATGAGCAAAGCATATTTCCGGATTTGGACAAAAAAAAAAAAAAAAAAAGAACGAACCTCAGAATGACGCCCAAATTCACGAAAATGCTTTATTCAGTAATAGTTAGTTGTGCTTAGTTTAATTTGTAACGTAAATAAATGTAGGCGAAAAAAACATGAAAAGGAAATACTGATATGATAGCGACCCTACAATACACTGCTCAGGGCCCAAATCAGACTTACCCACCCCACCTGGTCGGGAGGTTGGGAGTATTATGCGTCGGCCTTATAAATTATATATCAATAAGAGACAATTTCAGATTATGGATAATAATTCATTGATTCTTTAGAAACTATTTGACAAATTTTATACAAATAAAAACGCTTGTTGCGTTAGGATGCCAAACAACAGAAATGTGTTCCTACAGAAGGATGCTGAGGATACCATGGGCTGAACATGTGAACACAGGCGAAGTTTTAGAAAAAATGGAAAGAAAAAGGAAGCTTATGAAGAGACAGTTGAAATTTCTAGGGAACATAATGACGAAGGAGGGCTTGAAAAATCTGATAGTCACAGGACAGATTGACGGTCAGAGGGACAGAGGAAAACAACGCATAACGAACTTGATGAACTTAAATAAATGCATGGCGGAACAAGGTTTAGGAGAAATAAAAAAGAGACAAAATTTTTTAAGAGCTACAAAAGACAGGAAAATGTGGAGAGCCATGATTGCTTACGTCCTGAAGGAACACGGCACACGAAGAAGAAAAAGAAGAAAAAGAAGAAGAAGAAGAAAGAAAGAAAGAAAGAAAGAAAGAAAGAAAGAAGAATGGCTTATGGATTGGTTTCTCCTAAACTTTTCACATTCTCTTTTACTCCCAGTAACCCCTTGCGCCTTATTGGCATTCATTATCGCCTTACTTTGGGTGAAATGATTAAAAAAAATGAGTTTAGATTGGTAAAGGTTACTTGAACATCTTACGAATAATTTGTGAGGCTACTTCGCTAATTACCGTTCCGGGGCTAACATCCAAAACACCTTCTGACTATTTATCCCAGACGACAGTATGCACAACAACAACCACTTTTTAAAAAAAAAAATTCCTTACTGAAATAATAGTGTGCTCCTCGTATTACCAAAACAGTAGGACACTTACCGGACATTGACAGATAGTAACATTCCGACCAGAGCCGCTAAAAGATCCTCCGATCCTGGGTGGCTCAGAAATGACGAAATTACTGCACTTTGATTCGAATGAAGGGAGTCTACTAATCGTTCCAGGGCATTGTGGGCTCGGGGGTCTTCTCGTCCGGTAAGGAAATCCGTGACGAGATTGTCGATATCCATTTGTGTGCTGTTTAATATGACAGACAGACCAACTGAAAGTAAATAAACATGGGTCACTGTTGCGCGTACCGACAGCTAGACACAAGTGAACATTATAGAAACATAGTTTGTTTACATGATAAACATAAACCCGAAGTCGAGGAGTTCTCTGTAGCAGCAGCAACAGCAGAAGCAGTATCAGCATTAATAGTCGCATTATTACTACTTCTACTAACAAGGAAACATTTTTTGAGGCTTTGCTGGTAATAATTTTTAAAAAATAATAGGAGAAATAAAAACAATATGTGAGAAATACAACCGAGAAAGAAAAAAAAGTGATGAGAGGTCAATATGTATCAGGCATTTTATCGCACTTAGGTGAAAAAAAAAAAAGAATAAAATTTGCACAATCGATAAAAAAAGACATGTTTTCAGTGGTGTGAGTTAATTACGTCCGTCATTAATTTTCACAATATATTAAAAATTAAAGTGATTATTTATTAAAAACAAGACGTGAAAGTTTTCCAATGTTCAAGTCAATCACCGAGCTGGCCCGTTATTATTTGTTTTCTTTTGTTTTTTTTTGCGCAATAGATAATAAAACAAGATCATTTATTTAAAAAAAAAAAAAAGTTTTCTAATGAACAAGCCGAGTCGGTTCGTTATTTTTTCACAAGATCGATTACAAAAAAAAAAGAAAAAAAAAAAAGAAGGAATATTTATTTATTAAAAAAAAAAAGAGGATTTTTTTCGATCTTTGGATCAAAAATGAAAAAAGTGAAGGAAAAGAATTAATAACTGATCGCGACATTTATCAGAGAGATAAAATTTAATTTTTTATTTTTAGATTATTCAAAAATTTTAACACATCACATTGTTGATTAATGTCAACAACTGAGCACAAATAGTTATTAATTAAAATAAAAAAAATAGTAATTAATGTTATCATCCATAACTACATGTACATTAATGTCGTTTTTGCAAAAAGTTTAAAAAATAACCATAAACACGTAAAAAATGCATATATTGTCGAAAATTCCCTTTCCACAATATGGCTGTTTGTGCTTTTGTTATAATGCTTTTACCTAAACAATAATAATAAAGAATAATTATTTTTAAACATTAAAATATATTTAATCACATCTCCCTAATAGTTGTCGCGATCTGAAAAAAAAAAATGTCTTGAGCAAGCTTTTGGGCATGAAAAGTTGTGAAAGTCAATACCGAGCCGGACTGTCTTTTTTTTTTCTTTTTTCTTTTTTTTCGTGAAACCGATTAATTTAAAATAAAAGAAAAAGAAAAAAAAAAAGATTATTTATTAAAAAAAAAAAGATATGAAATTTTTTCATTGTGCAAGCCAATGACCAACACGATCTGTCATTTTTTATTTTGTGCAAGAGATAAAAAAAACAACAACAAACAAGATAAGACATGAAATTTTTACGCGTTTTAGAACAAAAGTTAAAAAAAGTAGAAAAATAAGAGTATAAAAAACCGTTTAACATAAGATTTGTCCATGAAAGTTTCTACAAGTCAATCTCGCCATTTTTTGCATGTTCGCGCATAAGATAAAATAGTCAGTCAAATGCCTTACAACCCTCACATCCTTTTGCATACATATATATATATATATATATATATATATATATATATATTACATAAAAAATTACACACACACACACATATATGTAATTTTTTTATATAGATTATTTATATATGATATATGCGCGGTACTTATTGGAAAGCGATCAATATCAGCGATAGAGCTAACATATTTAGTTGGATTGATGCGAGTTTGTGACCCTGGGTTTCACGCTTTTGCGATGGTTAGACAACTTGCCTGACGATCGCAAGTAGCGTGAAACCCAGGGTCACAAACTCGCATCAATCAAACTAAATATATATATATGTATATATTTTTCTAGTCCAGAATAATAAGTAGAAAACTTGAACCCACCAATATCTGCTATGGAAACCCGGTTTGCCGATTACACAAGCGAGACATTTTTTTAGAACTACTCATTTCACTTTTACCTGGCAGTTCCATAAAACAACATTTTTTTTTCACACAATGCTGTTTCTCATTTATTATGCATGATCACTTTGTTTTCTGGTTGAATTTCCGATACTGAGACATTGTTTCATTTGTTTGAAGAGAGAATTTTGATTAAGCCTGAAATAAGATACCTGTTTTTCCAAGACAAGTTTATAGTTTCGGAGGAGAACAAGATTAAACTTGATCCCAAAAATTATGCTTCCTGGAGTTCAATCCTGGGACGATAACGTTGTTTTTATACTAATGTTCATCCAATACAAGGTCCAAGAGCCACACAAGGTAGAGGGTTATTGTGTAGTGGTATATGTGCATTCATTAAAGAAGTCAATATTGGAGTGATTGGAAAAACATCATGTCGGAGATCTGTTTCACAAATCATCAGTTCTTGGGAAGAAACTGTCCAAATGGAACTTACTTCTTACTAT
Organism: Acanthosepion esculentum; assembly: GCA_964036315.1. Lineage (NCBI taxonomy): Eukaryota > Metazoa > Mollusca > Cephalopoda > Sepiida > Sepiidae > Acanthosepion > Acanthosepion esculentum. The sequence continues at coordinate 26,159,146 of OZ038496.1, forward strand.
AGGAATACGAAAGGAAAAGATGACTGTTAACCCTTGACTTGAAGAGGTCAAGATTGGAGTGATTGGGAAAGCATCCTGCCGGGAGTCTGTTCCACAAAGCAGTAGTTCTTGGGAAGATGTCCAAATAGAACTTACTTCTTACTATAGGAATACGAAAGGAAAAGATGACTGTTAACCCTTGACTTGAAGAGGTCAAGATTGGAGTGATTGGGAAAGCATCCTGCCGGGAGTCTGTTCCACAAAGCAGTAGTTCTTGGGAAGATGTCAAAATAGAACTTACTTCTTACTATAGGAATACGAAAGGAAAAGATGACTGTTAACCCTTGACTTGAAGAGGTCAAGATTGGAGTGATTGGGAAAGCATCCTGCCGGGAGTCTGTTCCACAAAGCAGTAGTTCTTGGGAAGATGTCCAAATAGAACTTACTTCTTACTATAGGAATACGAAAGGAAAAGATGACTGTTAACCCTTGACTTGAAGAGGTCAAGATTGGAGTGATTGGGAAAGCATCCTGCCGGGTGTCTGTTCCACAAAGCAGTAGTTCTTGGGAATATGTCCAAATGGGACTCACTTCTTACTATATGGATACGAAAGGAAAAGATGACTGTTAACCTTAGACTTGAAGAGGTCAAGATTAGAAGGACTGTGAAAACATCCTCTCAGTGAGTACACGGCACCAGTTCTTGGAAAGAAGTTGTTCAAAAGGAACTTGCTTCTTAGTAATGGTATACAATAGGAATGGCGATTATTCACCATTGTGCGCGTGGCATAGCGAATCCCAGTTTTAAATGTCAGGAGTGGTGGGATTAAAGATTGGAAGTAGTGAAGGGCAGCAGTTAGCTCGCAACGTTTCGCCTGTTGGGGAAGGGGATGTAATTTGAGAAATCACCCACAAGGCCGCGTAGACCCATTTGAACTCTGTCATGGCAGGCAAGTGAGGACTGAGCAACTTCAACCCGGGTTTGGCAGCAATACTCTTTTTTTTGGTCTGATCTGACTTTTGTCAAAGATAGTGTACAGAAGAGGGTGTCAGTTATAATGGACTGATTAGTAAACGGTGAATAAGGATTATGTGTGAGTTGAGTCTCTTTCATTAGTCTTTAAAAGTTCTCCACTGCCTTAACCGGGTATTGAATTCACACTCTTTGGGTCTTTCCACTGGATCCAACTAACACCTTTATCCACTGTGCCATGTGTCCCCAAGAGCTTGGAGAGGGGAATTAACAGGAGATAACTGACATACATTAAACATGGCACGTGGAAGTAGAACAGTCTACCCCAGTGAGCGAAATAAAGGGTTCAGTTCGACATTCCAACCACCTGAAGAAAGGCCGGAACGTACAACGTTGTAATAAATATGGTGACAAAGATGAGGACAATAGTCCGAATAATGTAAATGTTATCGCAAATTGATAAAACTACGAAAGACAAGTTTTTCCTTTCCTGAAGTGTGTATACATTTTGGGGCTGACTCTCTGTCTGTCTGTCTGTCTGTCTCTCTCTCTCTCTCTCTCTCTCTCTCTCTCTCTCTCTCTCTATATATATATATATATATATATATATATATATATATATATACACGTTATTTTTCGTAGATATTCATATTTGAGTAGATGCTTCATTTATTTATTAAATAGTATATTTATTTTCGTCTACCGGCCTGAATATTCGAGACATTTTAGTAAAGAAAAAAATGCACTCTCCAGCAGGAATCGAACCTACGTCCATCTGAGCAGAGGAAACCACGGAGCAACCCTGCCGATCAAGCAAAGTGTGAAACGAGCCTTTAAGCGAAATCTTTCTAATATTAAATTTCTCGAAATTTTCATATCTGCTCAGTTTCGTATCTAAACGTAAACAAAGTAATTTTTATTTATCAATCCGACAGATATATATACATATATATATATATATATATATATATACATATATATATATATATATATATATATATATATATATATATATATATATATATATATATATATATATATATATATATATATATAATAGTGTGGTTGTTTCTGCACAAAGCTTTCACCACTATAATCAAATCCTATGTGCTGGTGTTTGGCTGTCGGTTCCAAGGAATTGAGCTGCTTGACCTTCATACGTCGAATACAACGGGAGAGTCCACCATACCCCCCCACACACATATATATATATATATATATATATATATATATATATATATATATATATATATATATATATATACGTGTAAAAATACGAGGGTAAATAATCCAAGTGAATCCTAATAATATAAAATATTAAAACTGATCACCAAAAAGAGCTCAATGTATTTATTACAGAGCATATATAAATAAATTACAAATAAAACAAATGCAAAGATATCCCATATAAATAGCCATTTCACCCCGCAAGAATTAACCTTAAGAAACCTTGCAAGGTTAATTCTAATAATACACATATATATCGTATTTACATTAGTCGGACTATTGTCCTCATCTTTGTCGACATATTTGTCACAAATGTGGTCAAGGCTCGCCAAGTGCAAAAATTAAATAAATTGAAAGATCAGAAGGTGACGCACGAGGTCCATCACCCACCAGTGAAAGCAGTAGTCAACACCAGCCACTATCAGCTGAGTGCCTCTGAAGAGTCAGTATTGAATAAGGGTCTCAACTTCGCCACAACCATCAGGCGGGTGCCATACTTGGACATCATTGCCAGAGTCGAGGAGGTGGCCTTGAACATCCCTCAGGCTCAGGCGGATGAACTGAGATGGAAAGTGAGACAGACCTTGGAAAGAGCCAAGCTGCCCAGGTCTAACATAACAAAACTGGAGAGACTGGCGATTGGATTCCTACAGAGGAACGAAAACATCATCATACTACCGGCTGACAAAGGTAATGCGACTGTAGTGATGGACAAATCAGAGTATACAAGAAAACTGGAAGACCTCATTAGCAATGGTAGCTACATCAAAGTGAAAAAGGATCCTACTATGAAAACGGAACGCAAGCTGTCACAGATCCTAATCAAGAACAAGGATCACTTCACACCCAAAATGTATAGGCAGTTATCGCAGCGTTACACCAAGCTACCTCACATATACGGTCTCCCTAAGATTCACAAAGACGGTATTCCGCTCAGGCCGATTGTAAGTTGCCAAGGCTCAGTGTGCCACCCTCTGAGTCGCTTCCTTGTAGATATAATTGACCCATTGATCGGAAAGTCTCCTTCATATGTCCGAAACTCAGCCCACTTCGTGGAAATAATCAAAGATGCTCCCATCCTATCCAACCAGATGGTGAGCTTGGACGTGGTGAGTTTGTTCACCAAGGTACCCACGGAGGAGGCACTCTCGGTAGTCAGAGATAGATTGACCTCTGACTCTTCCCTAGAAGAACGGACCAGTATTCCAATAGATAATCTGATGGAGATGTTGACTTTCTGTACACAAACAACACACTTCGGAATGGGATCACACATATATCGACAGGATGAGGGCTTAGCAATGGGCTCGCCATTATCACCAGCAATGGCGAATATATACATGGAATACTTTGAAGAAATGGCATTAGAATCCATATCTCTAAAGCCAACTATATGGTTAAGGTACGTAGATGACACCTTCATACTCTGGCCACACCAGGAAGATGTCCAGGCTCTACTGGACCATGTGAACTCAATAAGACCATCGATACAGTTCACAATGGAGAAAGAGAGTAACAACACACTCCCATTCCTGGATGTACTAATATCTCGAACAGAGCATGGGTTCAAGACATCCGTATACCGTAAACCAACATTCACCGGACAGTACCTCAATTTCAACTCCCACCATCCATACAGTGTAAAGAAAGGGATCGTCCGTTGCTTACAACACCGAGCAAAAGTTATAAGTGGCGACCCAGAGACATTAGATAAGGAATTGGTCAGTATAAGTAGTACCCTACAACGTAACAACTACCCTGGGTACATGGCAGCAGCCCCCCAAAACTGGGATAGGCGGGTACAAGAGGAGGAGGACAACAACACTCAGAAAACAGTCTGCCTGCCTTATGTGAAGGGGTTATCAGAGAAAATACAAAGGATCTGCGGTCCATATAACATCAGGACAACCTTCAAAAGCGTGACAACACTTCGCAGATATCTCTCTCGAGTTAGACCCCCCATAGAGGAGAACAGGACTAAAGACGAAAGGAAAGGAATATAAAGGAGAAACAGGCCGCCCCCTCAAGGTAAGGCTTCAAGAACACCAGAAAGCTGTAATGCGAGGGGAAGTAGAAAAATCAGGCGTGGCTGACCACATATGGAGAGAGAAGGGAGATCACCGTCCCCTGTGGGATCAGGTTGAGATCATAGACAGGGAACACCATTGGAAAATTCGTAAACTTAAGGAATCAGCACATATGCTAGGCCACAAAAATATCCTGAGTCGGCCAAGCATAGAAATAAATACAATATGGGAACCAGTAATAAGGAGTGCCAGAGAACAGCAATGATAACAAAAAGTTGCAATATGAGATCTGGTAAAAACATAAATGATAACAGCAAAATTGCAATATGAGTACTGGTAAAAAATGGTGCTGAAAAATTAGGTTTATAATACTCAGAAATTCATACCCAGATGTCCTCAAGGACACATGGTACAGTGGATAAAGGCGTTGGTTAGATCCAGTGACAGACCCAAAGAGCGTGAGTTCAATACCCGGTTCAGGCAGTGGAGAACTTTCAGAGGGAAAATTACCAGGAGATAACTGACATCCATCAAACATGGCTCGTGGGACTAGAACAGTGATCGAAATAAAGGGTTTGGTTCGAAATTCCAACCACCTGAAGAAGGCCGGAGCGTACAACGGCCGAAACGTTGTGACAAATATGGCGACAAAGATGAGGACAATAGTCCGACTAATGTAAATACTGTAAATAATACCTCATCTCAGAAATATAGACAGACATACAGACACACACACACACACATATATATATATATGTCTTTTCATTCACTTTCGCTTATCATCCAGTTCAAAATCCTTCCCGGTCTTTTGAACAAAAGTAGAGGTTTATCTCTTGTTTCCTGTGTGGACGGGGTCTCCATTTCCTTATAATGTCTTTTCATTCTCTTTCCCTTATCATCCAGTTCACACTCCTTCCCGGTCTTTTGAACAGGAGTAGAGCTTCATTTTTTGTTTCCTATTTAGGACTGGGTTTCCATTTCTTTCTTCTGTTTTTTCTTTGTCTTTCGCTCATCATCCAGTTCACACTCCTCCCCCGTCTTTTGAACAGGAGTAGAGCTTCATTTTTTATTTCCTGTTTAGGACAGGGTTTCCATTTCCTTCTTCTGTCTTTTCTTTGTCTTTCGCTCATCATCCATTTCACTCTCCTCCCCGGTCTTTTGAATATGAGTAGAGCTTCATTGTTTGTTTCCTGTTTAGGACTGGGTTTTCATTTCCTTCTTCTTTCTTTTCTTTGTCTTTCGCTCATCATCCAGTTCACATTCCTCCCCGGTCTTTTGAACAAAAGTAGACCTTTATCTCTTGTTTCCTGTTCAGGATTCGATTTCCATCTCCTTGTAATGTCTTTCCATTCTATTTCACTTATCATCCAGTTCACTCTCCTCCCTGGTCTTTTGAATATGAGTAGAGCTTCATTTTTTGTTTACTGTTTAGGACTGGGTTTCCATTTCCTTCTAATGTATTTTCATTCTCTTTCGCCTATCATCCAGTGCGCGCTCCTCCTCGGTGTTTTGAACAGGATTAGAGTTTTTTTTGTTTCTTGTTTAGGATTGGGTTTTAGGTTCCCTCTAAGGTCTGTAGAGAAAGACAAAATGTTATCTCCCCTCGACCCAAAAGAAAAAATTGTGATAAAATTTAGTTATAAATATTCACGAGAATAAAAACAAGCACGTGACCTGACGTGCCCCGCAGGAGACAACGTTAGACAGGAAAGTCAACTTTCTCTTTTTTGCTCCGTGAAGTTATAAGACGTATAATTTCCCGCCCGTGACAATGAAACAGATAAGTACAAAATTCATATTGTTTTTGGTATCCAGTCTTTTGAAAGTAGATATATGTAAAGCTTGTATTAAGAATTTCATATATATATATATATATATATATATGTGTGTGTGTGTGTGTGTGTGTGTGTGTGTGTGGTGTGTGTGTGTGTGTGTGCGTGCGCACGCGCGTGTGTGTGTGTTACGAAGATTTTTCTGTTGTGGTATGCTTCAAACCAGGTCTGTACTACTCATCCCCGCAAAGTCTCCTCATTCTTTTTCACTCTCACTAGCCCCTTGTTTCTTAGTGGCGTTATCGCCTTGCTTGAGGTAAATTGATAAAAATCAAATAAGCCCGACCTTGTGCTACATTATTTTCAAATGGAAATTGTGGATAAATATGGTTAGTGAGATGGTTGAGCTTATTATTACGGGGTGCAGAATTAATTTTAACTTTACCCACCGCGACTCGAATGAGTCTGAACTTTTATTGTCGATAACTCCAAAATGGTAGATTTTATCAAAATTTCTTTGTTATTTTTTAATTAAGCATGTACATTTACACCTAAATGGAATTATTCATGAATTTTTTTATTAGAAACTGAACGCGGGGCTTGAACCGCAAATTACCCTTTCGAGGTTATGAGTTGAAATTAGTTCTGTCATCCATTATTACAACTGTGTACTGAGTTCTTTCCTAGTAAAGTGCTCCAGTAGTGTAGCCTTTCCCCACACTAAGCTCAGGTTAATTAACTTTATTTTTAGTAAGTCATTTTCCTTCGTCTTTTTTTTTCTCTTTCGTTTGCTGTTGTTTCCGTCAAAGTCAATCATTTTTTTTCTTTCTGTTTTCAGCTCCACTTTTACCGACAACGGTAATCTCCTCGGCGATACACATTGCCTTTTATTTTATTTATTTGTGTCCATGGTGACTTGAGTCAGTTTTTCTCCCTTCTGCCACGCCAGTTCCACAGGACCTCTGAGCAACCGCACGCATGCGCGTCTCTCTTGTCGGTAAGCGCTTTTTCGTCCCGGTCTGTTCTTTCCGCTTGCGTCTGCATATCCCACCTGTCACATCAACGTCGACTTTGAGAAGGCGGCTTAATAAAAAATGTACATTCTTCTGATCGTTACCTGTGTGTGAGAACTGATATCTGGAGTGCAGTAGGTACAGACTTGACGCAACGGTGATAATAAGGAATATGGAATGAAAGAAAGCGAGTTCAAATTATGACTGAGGTAGCTGGCTTTCTTTTTACGCTAATTCCCCCAGGAAAAGCATAGATATCTCTTTCCCTCAAATGAGAGGTCATCTTAAGAATTATTTTTTGCGTCTCGGATTATGTAAGTTGGCAGGAACCTTGGTACCGTCATATAACCTTGCCCCCAAGACTTTCGGTTGTTCTTTGTAAGCGAATGATCTACATTTGAAGCTGTTTCTTGTAAATACACACAATCACATACACGGCTAGTCTTTTGTAGGTTAGCAAATATTTTTTTCTCTTAGTTTTAACTCCCCGGTAAAGGTAGTTTTTTAAAATATATTTTGTAGATCATAAAATAATGTATTGGTCATTTTGCATAGTTGATTTTTGTTTGGGGGTTCACTATTTGTCCATAGATGGGACCCTAACAGGTGCTACCACGTCGGGTCAGGGTGAACCTGGGAACAATAACAGTTAAGTGGTGGTTCGACGCTCCTCAAAACCTTCAATCTCCCGACCAGAGGCCTTGCAGCCAGATGTAGTTTATCGTCCGTGTATCGAATATTGCCGCCACATCTGGTCTTGTGTTTTCACGATGCGTCTAGAGATTAAAAAAAAAATAACAAAAAAGAATGAGCAACGTTATCGGCCCTGATCTGGTATCTCGGCTTTGGTCGCTTACCCACCGCCGTAACGGAATTTCCCTCTGGCTCTTCTATAAATAATTTCCATGGTAATTGCTTTGGTGAGATTCCCTCGTTGATACCTGGACTTCACGACTTTAAGCGCAGTACTAGATAGGTCTGATAATTTCACTGTAGAAGTTTCTTCTCTCGTAATTCACGTTCGTGAAACTCTCTTCTGGCTCCAAGATGTCCTGTCAACTACGATCTCCAGAGTTTAAATGCAAGGTCAGTCGTCATATTCCGTCTGATTGAATTCTGCACTTTTACTATTCTCACTGTTTCTTTCACTCTCAGTAATCCCTTGCGGCCTAGTAGGTTTAATTGCCTTGCTTGGGGTGAACATCTATCTATCTATCTAAGTGTGTTTATATCTATCTATCTCAGCGTGTTCATATCTATCTATCTGTCATAGCGCGTTCATATCTATCTATCTATCTATCTGTCATAGCGTGTTCATATCTATCTATCTATCTCTCTCTCATAGCGTGTTCATATCTATCTATCTATCTATCTATCTATCTATCTATCTCTCATAGCGTGTTCATATCTATCTATCTATCTGTCATAGCGTGTTCATATCTATCTATCTATCTATCTCTCATAGCGTGTTCATATCTATCTATCTATCTATCTCTCATAGCGTGTTCATATCTATCTATCTATCTATCTATCTATCTATCTATCTATCTATCTATCTATCTATGTGTTTATATCCATCTATCCCAGTCTGTTCATATCTATCTATCTATCTATCTATCTATCTATCTATGTGTGTTTATATTCAACTATCCCAGTCTGTTCATATCTATCTATCTATCTATCTATGTGTTTTTATATCCATCTATCCCAGTCTGTTCATATCTATCTATGTTCCTTTTTAATCTTTCTCTCTTTCTGTCTATCTCAGTGTGTTCATATCTATCTCAATCTGTTCATACTACCTGTCTATCTATCTCAGTCTGTTCATATCTATCTATCTATCTATCTCAGTCTGTTCATATCTATCTATCTATCTATCTCAGTCTGTTCATATCTATCTATCTATCTATCTATCTATCTATCTATCTATCTATCTATCTGTTTCAGTGCGTTCATATTTTAAGAGACAAATCGTCAAGTATTCCAATTAAATTCAATCATCATCGTTTGTCTCTTTGAAACTTGTTCTCTTGCTATCCTCTCCGTGTCTTTCACTCTCAATAACACCTTGCGTTTTATTGTCTTGTTTCGGGTGAAATGATTAAAACTATTGCTGAGACTTGCGTGATGTCGATATCTGTGAACTTATGTTTTCCTATCCGAAACATAAAGTAATTTCATCATTTTTTTCTCTGTAAGGACCTCCATCGATTATTACATGTGTCTCACTATTGTGCCCGAAGAAACTACATTTATTAAATACCACAACATATTCCGGCGATCAAAGCTACGAATTTAAGGTAACAAACTATTAAGGAAAAAACAAAACAAACTGTCAATCGATAGCGCCAATTTTGTGTTGTTTAGCAACTCTCATATTTTGTTCTTATCCCGGATTCAAAAGAAGCCCAGAGCCAATCCCTTCTCAAAATATGTCCTCATTCAACTAGAGTGAGAGAGAGGTCCTGCTTACTGAGACGTCAATTTTCTGACGATTACTTGGATTAACACAAAACACTTGGATTATTCACGAGATCTCAGCCATATTTTCTAATATCGATAAGCGACACACTGATTTTACAGAATTACCATGACTGTATAGCAACCGTTAAACAAATGGCAAACATGGATAAACGTACCCGTCGAATTAAAAATGGAATCTATTAATTCCTTAGAAATGACTTCGTTTACATTTCAGATATGAAAATAAAGTCAAACTTCAAGATTTTAAGAGATGAACTTTCCTTGATAAGGATAATTGAGCCTTGTTTTACTGTAAAGTCCTTCGGGCCTGAGTAGTCTAAAGGCATCCCAGGCTATACAGTGATTTTTCCCCTACATAAGGGGACAGTTTGAACCCTGTTGAAAGACATTTCTTTCAGAAAGACCCTTGAAAAACTCAAACCAGTACATGAAAGTTATACTTTTTAAGAAACAGACACGTCCACTCAAGCACAATTTTCCACTAAATATAGAGTAACAAACACTTTTGCATTGATTAATTGTGCGTTCACACACACACACACACACGCACACACACACATATATGTAGGGTGGTCCAAAAGTAGGTGGACTGTATGTGGAATAGGTTTATGTATCGGTTATATTATTACAACTGAGTATCTTGATGAAACATTTCCTGAGAAATGGATTGGCCGAAGAGATCCAAATGATCGGCCGGCACGTTCACCAGACTTGACCCCAATGGATTTCCTCTTTTGGGGGAGTACTCAAGGACAAAGTTTATAGTCGAAAACCAAGAAATGTCGGTGATTTGAAAAATTACATAAGAGATGCATTTCAAGAAATTAATACCCAAAAAGACTTGTGCAAAAAAGTTTGTCGAAGCGTTAGAGGTAGATTTCAAAGCTGTGTAAATTGCGATGGAAAACAATTTGAGCACCTGCGTCGATAAAATTTAAGGGCTTTTGTATTATTGTTCACAATAAAATTTAATGGCTTTTGTATTATTGTCCACAATAAAATTTAATGGCTTTTGTATTATTGTCCACAATAAAATTTAATGGCTTTTGTATTATTGTTCACAATAAAATTTAATGGCTTCTGTATTATTGTCCACAATAAAATTTAATGGCTTTTGTATTATTGTTCACAATAAAATTTAATTGCCAATGTAATAATTGTGTTAGTACATATAATTGTATGTATATATAATCTAAAAATAAATGTAATTATTTACTGTCCACCTACTTTTGGACCGCCCTATATATATATATATATATATATATATATATATATATATATATATATATATATATATATATATATAAGTGCAATGGATAAATTGTCGTCTAAATTACGCAAAAATGAAAAATAACACTGACATCTCATTTTAATCAGATATACAGGGTGCGTTGGATAAATTGTCGTCTAAATGACGCCCAAAATGAAAATAACAGTGACATCTCATTTTAACAGATATACAGGGTGCGATGGATAAATTGTCGTCTAAATGACGCAGAAATGAAAATAACACTGACATCTCATTTTAACAGATATATTTACCAAAATTACACAAAAATATCTTGAAATAGTAAAGAATATTTTTATTCCATAAAATCGCCGTTGCCTTCAACCACGGCTTCCAGACAACTTGGTAATCTCCTGCGACTCTTCCTGATGGTCTCCTTGTTTAAGTTGTTGAATGCTGCCATAATCCTTGCATTTAATTCATCTTTGGTGTTACATGGATTTTTTTTTTGATCTCTTGCTCAACTGTGTCTCACACATAATAATCAAGGGAGTTGCAGTCTGGAGAGTTAGGTGGCCAGATGTAAGGCGTGGTGAGTGCGCAGATATTGTCTAGGTTCTCCTGCTTGTGTGGCGTGATGCAGAGTCCTGTTGCCAGGCGTAGGGTCTTCCAGCAGCCACCCTCTTGACCCAGGGCAACACTACCTCCTCAAGACACTTGATGTAGGCCGCCGTGTTGAGTGAGTTTTCCGAATTGCCGTACTTTCGTAATCACCATTAGACTCATCCAACTCTTTCTGAATCTTCTGCATTGTCCTCAGATTGACGCCCAAACACTCTGAAATGTTCATATTGAAGCTTTTGGCACGAATGTCAAGCAGTACAGCACGCCGTTTTCAGATTTCTGGTGGAAAAAAATTGCGTCATTGTGCCCTTTTTCTCACAGATAGCGCCTAACTTCTCCCCGCAGTTTTGGGCTAAATATCAGGACATACTAGACTGTATAGCCTTGGGTGTCAACCAGTGAAGAGAAGGCAACTGGAAACCACTCCACTACACCCCTGTGTAAATTAATTAAAACAATCGCTTTAGTTTTCTTTCTTTCACCATACTGTCAGTTTTAGACCCACGGGAGTGACAGGGTGTAATCGATTTCTATTTTTTTTTCTCAGATTGGGTCATTTGCAGTGGCGTGAAGTAATGTGAAAACAATGGTGCAGCCCGGAGCTCTACGGAAACTGGATCTTTGGAGGTCTTTGGATGTCCATATACCGATTGCTGGTAGACTCCAAAAAGAAAGGATACACCGAGACAAATTGTTAGCTGCACTGAAAGAATTGGTCTGGGGAGTAAGGTGATAGTATCTATATCATTATGTCAGCCTGTTCAGATAGATCTATCTATCTATCTATCTATCTATCTATCTCAGCCTGTTCAGAAACTGCAATTAAAATTCGCCCAGCAGAGTTGCAATATAAAACACAAGTCGGCTCTTTTCCTGTTGAACGAACACAAATGTGTTTAGTCAGGCACCTGCCATAGGGATTAGCTAACTACTTTTGCAGACATGCAAACTCGTATACGAACAGCCAGCCATACTATAAATGCAAATTTGCCTTATGATATCGAACTGCCTTCAAGATTTTTATAGGGTTTTCTCTTTATAGAGAGTTTTCATCTGGAGATACCTACAAGTCAGGGCGAGTTATATTCAGAGTTAACCGTCTCCTAGACTGGATGCCAGGGAAGGCAAGAGAGCCCAATCTGTCCCGCTGTTTAACTTCTAGTTGGGTGGGTGGGGGATCCGTGCCTTTTTCTTGGCTATAAATGCAAAGGAAACGAAAGAGACTAAATCAGAATGTTTAACTCGATACGAAAATTACAATTTCCTTGTTAGGCTAATCGCACGTCTAGTTACGACCAAAGGAAACGGGACTGTTCTTTTAACTAAAGAACTCATCCATCATTCCAAGTCATTCAAAATGATCTTAAACCAGTTCTGCTTTCCGGAACCTGAACTGCGAGCACTCTATACAATTGCAGCTTTATAATTTACAAAGCGAATGGTCATGGGCGGACCCCCCCCCCAGTAAAATACCTCACAGTTAAAAACTAAACGGAACGGACAGATCAAAGAATATTACTGGTTTACCCGGATCATCAAAGGAAGGGCGAATGAATTGAAATAATTTTGTATTTGCGTTGGTCACAATTTTCTGCATGAGGACTGCAAGATTTTTAATTTCTACTGTCAACTGTTGTTAGAGGCGAGAAAGAATTCTGTCTCTTTAAGAAGAAGAATGAGGGGGGGGGATAAAAAAAGAAGAGAGAGTGAAAAGAAAGAGCAAAAAGAAGATAGAATAAGAGAGAGAGAGAGAGAGAGAAAAGAGAGAAGAATAAGAGAGAAAAGAAAGAAGAGCGAATAAGGGAGAGAAGAAAGAATTAGAGAAACAAAGAAGACAGAAGAGAGAATAAGGGAGAGGGCGGAAAGAGAATAAGAGATAGAAAAAGAAGAGAGAGCGAAGAGAAAGAGGAAAATAAAGAGAAAAAAGGAGATAGAATAAGAGAGAGAAGGAAAAAGAGAGAATAAGAGAGAGAAAAAGAAGGGAGAATAAAAGAGAGTATAAGAGAGAGAGAGAGAGGAAAGAGTATAAGAGATAGAAAAAGAGAGAGTGAAAGGAAAGAATAAAAAGAAGATAGAATGAGAGAGAGAGAGAGAATAAAAGAGAGAAGAATAAAGAAGAGCGAATAAGGGAGAGAAGAATGAATAAGAGAGACAGAGAAGAGAGAATAAGAAAGAGGGCGGAAAGAGAATAAGAGATAGAAAAAGAAGAGAGAGCGAAGAGAAAGAGGAAAATAAAGAGAAAAAAGGAGATAGAGTAAGAGAGAGAAGGAAGAAGAGAGAATAAGAGAGAGAAGAAGAGAGAATAAGAGAGAAAAAAGAAGATAAAATGTAATTGAGAGTTAAAGAATGAAAAAGAAGCGAGAAAAAAAAAACGAAGCGAGCGAAAAGAAAGAGAAAACACAGAGGGAAAAAGAAAAGAAGAGAGAATTGGAGAGAGAAGAAGAAAGAGAAAAGGGAAAGAGTAATGATGATAACGTATTTGTCTCTTAACAAATATCGACAGATTCAGTTGCGTGACCGATAACTCGTTTATAGTTATTCTTTCTTACCAGCTGAAGTCTTTTATAAATACCAATCTCCCTGAAAAGTCAGCTGACTTACGCTAGCAATTCTCTTACCCAATTTCTGGCGTCACAAACGCCCTTTTCCAGACACCATGTCATTTGTTGGCTTTTGTGTTCCAAAGATAAATCCCTCTGTCCAAACACACATTGGATTAAATATATTTACACACACACACACGGAGCAGTCAGTTTACTGTAGAGTAGGTTATCAATTTAACTGATCATTGCGATTATGTATTGATTTGATCTTGACTGCTGGGGCCCGCTAAACGAAGCTAAGTAAATCGGTGTCTTTCTTTTTAACCTTAGTTTCCAGGAATGTTTTAAGCCAGTTATTCTGAACGGCCGTGCCGCGGAACACTTGTGTGACGCGCGAAATATTGAACAAATCGCGGAAAAACACCAGGCCCAGATTTCACACTAAATAAGCAGCACAAATAGTTGAATAGAAACATTGAAATAAAGTAAGTTCATATTTGTGTGTGCATTTTGTTTATCCCACATTAGCTCAAAAGACTTCATCAGTTTTATTGCAATTTTCTACTTCTTATTTCAGTGAATTAGGCTCCTCAAGCCTAAATAACAACACAAATAAGAAGCGAGAAAGACTACGCTCAACTGAAAAAGAAATGAGGGTCTGCTTATCACACATTCGACCAAACATTGAAGAAATCGCGAAAAAAAAACACCAGGAACAGGTTTCACATTAAATAAGCTGCACAAATAGTTGAATAGAAACATTAAAATAAAGTTCATATTTGTGAGTGTATTTTTTTAATTTTCTTTTTAAAATATTACTTTATTTGAATAAATGAATATCAACTTTTTTTTCTCCATATAATTGTAAACAGCCGACCCAGGTTTCACAAATGGTTGAATAGAAACATTCAAATGAAGTAAGTTTATATTTATGTGTGTATTTTTTTTAATCCCACATTAGCTCAAAAGACTTCATCAGTTTTATTGCAATTTTCTACTTCTCATTTATGTGAATTAGGCTCCTCAGCCCTAAATACCATAAAAATAAGAAACGTGAAAGATTCCGCTCAAATGAAAAAGAAATGAGGGTCTGCTTATTGCACATTCGACCAAACATTGAAGAAATCGCGGAAAAACATCAGGCCCAGGTTTCACACTAAATAAGCTGCACAAATAGTTAACTAGAATCATTGAAATAAAGTAAGTTCATATTTATGAGTGTATTTTTTAAAAGAAATCTACGGTTTTATTTCATATCATCTAAATGTACACCCTTTAAAAACTTTTCTAAGTCTGCCGTGATATTTTCATTTGCTCCTAAGTGTGCCGTTGCTTAAAAAGTTTGAGAAACACTGTTTTAAGCAACGTATTAACACTTGTGGAAGACATAACCTATATAATTAAGTATAGTGCAAGTTTTTCTGATCAGTTTTGTTTACGCCCAAAATAAGGGGTCGAACTATACACAGTTGTTTTGAAGAAGTTTAAATCCATGCATTTTCAGTGACTGGTTGCACTATACACAAGTAATTTTCTTTCTGGATGGGCTAAAATTCATGCCCAAAATTTCAGGGGTCGCCCTATACATGAAGTCGGTTTATACACTAGTATATACGGTACTTTGGAGCAATAGGTAGCAAAACTATTTAGAAAACGAAAACACAAAGCTTTTTATTGTAGCAGATGAAATTTTCATTTGGTGTCCTATCTATTCATGGTTTGGTTTGGTTTGGTTTACGGCATATCAACCTCAATGTGGGTCACCTTGAGGCGGTGTAATGGTTAGCAAACTTATCTCGCTAGAACAATTACGACTGAGTAGTGAATTCGGTCCTCTCTGGGTGCTCCTACTACCGGCCTTGTGTCACATCTAATCTACGCTCGAAAAAACACTATCAACCTCAATGGGTTATTTAATGCCGACAAGATTTTTATTACTGGCAATAATTTTTTCTTCAAAAATTCATCACTGGTAATAATTTTTTTACAAAAATGTATTGTTGGTACTAAAACCTATTGTTACACTTTCGTAGTGTTTTGATCTCAGTTTCGGGGTTAACTATTTGCCCATAGCTGGAACCCTAAAAAGGTGCTACCACCCCCGAGTCAGGGTGGACCTGGGAACACTAGTAATTAAGAGGTGGTTCCGCACTCCTCAAAGCCTCCCGATCAGAGGCCTTGCTGTCGGATGTAGTTTATCGTCATGACCAGGATGGGTCCCATTCTTGCTTAGCATTAAATAAAATATACTGTAATGAAGGGGTTTTAAATTCAAGAACACAAAAGGAGTCTATTACGTGCTGGGGGAGAGGTTTCCATTGATATGTTTTTTTTTATGGCCTGTCAACCTTTATGCAGGTTATTTAAAGCTAGAAAATATTTTGAGATTCTAAGTATTTTTAAGAATTAAAATAATTTTATTGATACAAGATCTATTCATTAACCTATAGCTGGGGGAGAAGAGGTGGATTCAAACCTTTTCCCAGGGGTATTCTGCGCATGTGAAGATAACGAACCCGACTGGAACTCGGCTCTCTCTGACGGAGAGGAACAGTGGGCCATAAGACAGCAAGGATATTACCAATGGAGAGTGTGTAAAGTCCAGAAGTGGCCCACTGGTCGAAGCACATTTTATCGCCTTTAAATTAGTTCGCATCACACGGAGTGGGTCAGCTCCCAACCCCGATCCTGATCAGAAGCAAAGCGACTGCTGAATGTAATATTTAATAGCTTCTGGACAAGTCCTGACCTGGCATCCCCACTTCAGTTACTTTGTCGTGGCTTCCATGGGGTCTTTTCTAGAAATATTTTCATGACAATTGTTCTAATGAACTCTCTTCCTAAGTAACTTTTTGTCGCCATATTTATTACAACGTGCCGGCCGTTGTACGCTCCGGCCTTCTTCAGGTGTTTGGAATGTCGAACTGAACACTTTATTTTGCAGTCTTCTGAATCCTGTTCTTTTGTTGTCCTTTCTCCTAACTAAAGTCTTCTCATTCCTTCTCAATACCCTCTTGCGCCTTAGTGGCATTATTGCCTTGCTTGTGATGAAATGATAAAAAAAACAAAAAACTATGACTATGATAGCAAGTTGAATACACGAGGACAAAATGTGAACAAAAACATATTTTCTTTTAATCCATATTTATAATCCAAAACCAGTTGAAATTTTAATTCTGTCATCTGTTGGAATATCTGCTTGAGTATTTTGGGTCAATCATTTGGAATATCTGCTTGAGTATTTTGGGTCAATCATTTTGTGCTATTTACGCATTGGGTAAGTGAATGACGCAAAACTGCCTATCTAAATACACCAGTGCTATAACAAAATGCAGAAGGTAAATTTTGCCCCAAACAGTTCATACTGATTGATTGACTGGGGCAATTCAACGTGGTGTAATGGTTAGCAAATTTGTCTTGAAAGATCAATTATGACTGAATAGTGAAATCGCTCCTCACTGAGCGCTTCCGACCTTTGGTCTTGTGCCACATTAAAGCTATGTTTAGTACATCACCATATTGACTGATTGTTTTTTTAAGGCTTATCAACCCTTTACGGTTTATTTAAAGTTGATACATATTTTGTCGTTTGGGAGAAAGATCATTCATAATTTTTGGGAGATAATATCTTTTTCCAGATACAAGCCAAACAATTTAATCCAGGCCCGCAAGGTAAGAGATGGGGATTCCTACCTTTCCCAAGGCTATTTGTGTTAAGTGAATATAATTAAACCGACTGGAATTCGAACTCTGCTCTCTGATTTCTTATTCTGAGCCACTATCAATTACACCATCCACACAACTCAGTGCATAATTCTACCAAAAATAATATGAATTAAGGATTTGATATTTGGTGTTAAATTTCATAAATTATCCAGCCTCAAAACAGAATGTACTGTATATCACAGCTTATAAGATGACCTCCCCACAACCAATTTTGAAGAAAGAAATCAGAAAAACAAAGTTTTTTTTCCTTGTCCTTCATAATCCTCCTGTATAGTATATTTCAACATGAAAACCTGATTAATAACAAATTCATCACAGACTAAGAAGTACTGAATTTATATTTACCTTATCTGTCTATATTTCTGAGATGAGGTATTATGTACACTATTTACATTATTCGGACTATTGTCCTCAACTTTGTCGCCATATTTATTACAATATTTCGGCCTTTTCGCTATCTTCCTATATTTCTGAGATGAGGTATTATGTACACTATTTGGACTATTGTCCTCATGTCGCCATGTTTATCACGTTTCAGTCATTGTATGCTTTGGCCTTCTTCAGGTAGTTGGAATGTTGAACTGAACCCTTTATTTCGTTCACTGGGGCAGACTGCTCTAGTTCCATGTGCCATGTTTAATGGATGTCATTTATCTCCTGTTATAGTTACTATTTAGAATGTAATAACTAGAAAAGAAGTTAACTCATGTCACTGACCTTTGAGTTATAGGACACATGGTGATTTTTGGAGATATTTTACAAGAAAAAAAAAAACAAAAAAACTTACATGTCCTACAAGCAGCAAAATATTGTAAATATTTATCAGTTAACCTAGAGTGCAATGCAGATAAATTTATCCTTGTTCAGAAGAAAAAAAAGAAGTTTACAAATGTATGTGCTTCCAAACATGGCCATAATGTGCAAAGAGGATGGAAAAGAAAATTGGGAACTTTTTATTTTTCACTTTGAAGGAACTGGTGAAAAATCAGAAACACCATTTTCATATATCTGCATCATGATCACACATGGTGTAATGGTTAACAAGCTTGCCTCGCTAGATCAATCACAACTGAGTAGCGAGTTTGTAATTCGCACACATTGACACATACCAAATGTAACCCTTGACATTTACTAACATGTCTAATACACCACACTCTCATGGCTCAGAATCTTTTTATATTCCTCTCAGTAATTAGTCACTAGCTTTGTTTAGTAATACCAACCTTACAGGTCATCCAGCTTTTCTTTTCTCTCCTCAGTTTGGGCCGGTGTGTTGTCTTGATAAATCGAGATTGATGGCACAGCCTAGTGTAAACCCATTATTGTATGTTGTGTATCACAGACAAGATTGCATAATTCTTGTCTGTAGCCATGGTAAATGTTTGTCTCTTTATATCCGAGGACAACATCTGTATCAGGCTGGAATACAAACTTCAATAAAAATGCACAATATTGTTGATATTTCTAACAACAGGTATATTGGATATAAAGAGCTGGTTGAATAAAATGTCTATTAGTGACTGCAGATCAAGTACTCTACAACAGAGTGGTGATTTGGGAATTCTAGTCACACAGGCTAAAGTAATGTTGACTTTTCTGTCATGTACGTTCACTCCATATTCATGGTGGAGGGGAAAGAAATGGTCGCTAGTTGAGAGATTTCACCTCTATAAAAACGAGTTTTCATAAATACATTACAATACATAGTGCTTATTGAGACAGTTTTCTTTAAGGAGAAAAACTAAACATTTTCAAAGAAAATAGGTGTTCACTGTAGTGTAATGCTCAGAAGTCGTCTTGCTAGATCACTTACAACGAAGCAGTGAGTTTGATCTGCAATAGGTATCCCGTTTTCATGCTTATGACACATCTAAGCTATGCTTAGAAAATCAGCATAGCAACATCATGTATGGCCAAGACACTTGAGAATAATAGGTGCTGCATGGGCAGTGTAATGGATAGTCTTGAAATTGAGAGCAAAGTTCAAATTTTAGTAGGCACCTCCAAAAATTTGCTAAAAAAAAAAAAAAAAAAAAAGCATAGCATGATGAAAAAGGACCTGAACTAGATAAAAGTTTTATTAAAATGTTTATGCTATTATTAAGAGGAAAGACCAAAGTATTTTCATTATTTTATTAAATCTTTCAATCCTTTCTAGGATGTTTGAAATTTTGTGTCAGTGGGTGGGCCAAAGATTAGTACTAGGAGATTTTTGTAAAAATTAAATAATTGTTGGACTTTAATTTTTAAAACTTACAAATGAATGAAATTATTTTTTAATTTTTTCACCCCCGCCCAACTTATTTTATTTTATGAAAGTAAAATTCTAGCCTATTTATAGTAATTAAAAGCAGGACTCTGAAAAATTTAAATGAACACAAATTACCGAAAAATTGGCATTAATTAGAAAAACTTAATTGCTTTTATAAATAAGATATATTAAGGACGCTATTGTTTTAAGAATTTCCATTTTTCTAAAAATTCCTAGAAAAACTTAGTTTTAAATTAATTTCAGCCTTTGAGATATTAGGTGAAAACTGCATTTACTAAAAAATGGAAAAAAATACAAATCCACAAACAATATTTTGAAAATAATTTTTGTAAGTACAGGCAACCATAAACATTATCAGAGAATAAGAGCAATGATTATATTAAATTTAAAGCCAAAATTCAATATTAGTGTATTTAAAAATTATATTAAAAATTACTAAGTTTCATTATATATTCACTTATATGCAAAGGACTCATGTTCCAAATGTAAGGACCTCAACAAAAAAATGTGATACCAAAGGACTAAAATGCAAGCTTTTTTAAATTTTAAACCAACAGATTAAATTTAATATTTCCAATAATACTGTATTTCATTTCTAGTTTAAATTGACTGGAAGGGTTTTTTTTTAAAATAACCGATTAACATTTTTCATCACAATGTCAGTCTTTATTAAACATTTTCCAAAAATAAAATATACTTTTCTGGAACTTTATTTGAGGAATACTAACTGGTTTGAAGTATAATTAATTTTATTTTAAACAAATATTATTTACTTTACATTTAAAATATTGCAGAAATGCATTTTTAATCTGACAGTAGTGTGATGACAGATCTAATGTTCTAAAGGCTTTATCTGTAAAACAATTGAAGCAAATGTATTGAGTGCCCTTCTTATATAATTTTTAAGTACTCAGTAACCTTAAAAATCTAAGAACATATTCTAATGTTTTATTTAATTTTAGAAATTGACAAAATACAAAAGAATCTACAAGGTGATCAGTCCGGACTTGGCATCTCATCACTATCCCACTGCCATAACACAGCTTATCCCTAACTTTTCTGTATATATCTTCAAGGCTAATTGTCTAATGATTTTTCCTCTTGTACCTAGATTTTGGGAATCTAAGCACAGTACAAGAATCCCTTGATTAGTGTGGCTAATGTTAAGATACTCACAAATAAAAACACTGATTGAATAATGTATAGGTAACAATGTAATTTGTGCCTCAAATTTTAGTCTCATTCACAATTAAGTTCTAATTTGCATACTTAGTAATTAAAATACAGATACATACAAGAATACATAATAAAAATGCTATGAATTTATCTGATTTTTTTATGAAGTTTTTTGTCAAGTGGCTTGCTGCATATTCTTGTTCTTCACATAATTGGCAGTACTGAGAAATTACCCCTTCACATTCTCCATAGTAAATGCATATCTTTCACATTTTTTAAATACAAATTTCCTTTCAAGATCTTCAAAATAAAAAAAAAATGAAAATATTCCCAAAAAAATTTTGAGACAAACATGTATTTTTAGTTCTTATAACATTCACCTAATTGTAACTCAATTTTTTTAAAAACATTATTGTAATTACTTAATGTAATACTTGACAGTTATTCATTTTTAAATCTTAGAAATTTTTTTAATTAGTTTGTAACTATAAAAAAATCAATTACTATAATTAAACTGAAGACTGTTTTACCAGACAAATTCAGTATTATATATGCATGAATTGAGGAATTCTTGTACAAGATTGGCAGCTAGTTCTAATCTTTCTATGGTTGAAAGATGAAACCATGTCCCATGCTCAGTTTCTTCTCTCACTTGTGGATCTCATCTTGATTACAGGAAACTTTTTAAAAATTTCAATACAATGTCCAATTATTTTCTCTTATAATTTTTCCACACTCAGTAACCCATTACACCTTAGTAGATTTATTGTCCAAGTTGAAATGATCTTAAAAAGTTCTGGGAGTGGTACTTTTCATCGTTCCCTGGTTTAACTTCTACATTTTACATTCAAACCACTTGACAAAATCAATTGGGCTGACAACTTCCCAGCAACTGTTTTATCACCCAAAATGAAACACCTTGAATATGACTATATTTTGTTTCTAAGTATCCCTTGCTCATATTTATGGGTGACTATATAGTTGAAGCTCTGAAATTCAAGATAAAACAAAATTGAACAGCCTATGCATAGGACTTCCTTTAATTTCTGGACATGGTATTATTAATTCCATCCACCATTTGCAGAATTTCTAATTCTGTTTAATATTTTGAAGATTAATATAAAACCTGACGACTTGGCTCAAGAGTACTTCACATTACAGCTTCCTGACGCAAAGCACACAAAATAGAAAGGGCTCATGAAGACAAGAATGCCTGATAACCACCTGACGTCAAAGAGCCAGGTGGTCATACAGTCCAAGGGAAATAACTCAATGCCTTTTTAAGCTCCCTTGCCTCTACTGGCAGACATGCAGGAGGCCTATTTTAACCCCCCCCCCCAATCTAGATAGTTGGCACTTGAAAGAAAACCACACTAATTTTTAGATTCCCAGTCTTAAACACTTAATGGGGGGGGGGGGGGGAATGCATTTCAAGACATTCATTTTGGCAATGATTGAAAAATCTTGTCAACTCCTAGACAAGCTTCTTAATAGAATGTCTTTAAATAAATTTATAATTTCTATTTTTGACTATTCATTTATCACAAAAATCTGATATTAATTGCATTTCCTCATAAAATATTTTTATATCCAACCCCCAACTATCTAAACTTGTCCAAAAATGTCTTTAAAAAAAAAAAACCAAGCCACCTACCCTTACAAGAGTTATGGCTGTCTGCGACTTTCACCACTGCAATTAACTTCAGTCAAGGAATTGAGATAGACAAAATGCATTTACAAATAAGTCTGAGCCAAAGAAAATTAACTAGTTGATGTCATGAAGATCAGTAATCCCTAGCCAAGGACCAGTGCTATAATTGTTGCACTATATTTGTTAGTTCTAAACTTAAATTATGTAATAAGATAATTTTCAAGTGTTTTTTGTTATCTCTGCATCACCCTCCACATTAGTCATTTGCTTTCGTCACATGAGATGAATAAATTCTAAAATCTTAGTGAATTAAATTTTTGTGTTGATCAGTTATAAATATACGGACTTGTGTCACTTCACGTTTTGACAAACATTAATTACCAATACGTAAAGTTTAAGATTAATCCGAGATATAGCTTTCTAGTCCTTACCTCATCTTACATGGGCTTCAGATATGACAGGCGGAGTAATTTTGCTATGTCAACCATGTAAAGAAATGAAAATATGGCATTTGCATTTAATTCTAATGATTCAAAGAATACCAAGCAGAATGGTTGGCCCTCCCCTCACCAAATCTGGCCATCTTTGGAGAGAGAGAAAAAAGAAGCTTTGACACTTGCCTTTGAGTGGCACAAAATCAATGACTTACAATGTTGGTCATTTCAAGTGAGTTGTGTTAACCAATGCATGTTATAGGATCCCTAAGCAAGTTTTCTTGTAAAATGTGAATTCATTTGCATCAACTTGAAAATATTAAAAATTTAGCATTTGCAAGAGGGTGAATGCTTTTTCCTACAATCATTAGGCTACAAACTTAACACCTTTCCTCCCTGGCAGATTTAAGTCTTGTAGTCAGATACTATCTAGCAAAGAGGTACCTTTCAGTGATGCCCGCAAAGGACAGCTCAGGACCCCCAAAAAGGTTATACATCATTCTACAAGACAAATTTGCCAGGGGTGAGGGGGGACGAGGACGACAAAAAAAGTTACATGGTCACCTTTGTTGCTGTTATCACAGTCCATGGTGCACTCCATCAGCTTTACTATTTGCACTATTTTCCTATCTATGAACAGCGTTTAGGCAAAATAACAGAAAAATTTATTAAGACCTAGTCTTAATAAATTTTGTCTTTATAGAAAATTGTGAAGGGTCACATCACATGGAAGACATATCTGGTAATAAATTATTTGTAGCTACATGAATCCTCCATTAATGCGGATTCTGTTTTTTTTTAAATGTAAGACTGGAGCACATTATTTATCCTCAATAACCAAACAGGGAAACTGTTTTTCATGTAACTCAAAATGTCTTTGCATAGCACAATCCCCAATCAGCTCCAAGATTGTCCACAAGGAAGTATTTCAGAACAGGTCTGTGGAAAAATGTCATCATTTTGAGAAATGCGCTAATTTAAAAACTTGCCAAGTAACATTAGGAAGAAACAAAAACCAATTATATTGTGTCACGAGTGCTTGACTCAGCAAAGTGAAATGTAATTTCAGAGAATTAAGGCACTGAACCCAAAGAGGAATATTTAAGACATGATTGCTGAAATTTGCTTTCACCATTAACAGGTCCTATTCCATGCTCTAAGCACCTGTAGGATCACTACAAAGCCATTAACAGTGAATACAAATTCACTTTTGTAAAATATCTTTGGAACATAAACAGGCAGTTAAATAGCAGACTACCTAACTTACTCTAAAACCCATATGGCAAAATGCAAGCTATTAGTGAAATGCTTTCAGTTGATAACTTCACTGCCCTTAAAAGTAACAAACATAAAAGGCTACACACACACGAGAAGAAATATTTAGAATTGGAAATGAAAATTGAACATTGATTATATCAAACTATCGTTTCAGTAACACATACTAAAAAGAACCAATCTCTTACAAAACGAAAAACAAAATCTTAAAGTGACAAAGAAAATGTAGGAAAGATGCGTCTTCAGGGCTGAAAGACTGCAACCCAAAAGGATTATCATTTCCATTTGTATAGCAACTTTTTCTACACCACACTTAACGCAGCAAGTATGATGTCTATCATGTTGCAGGCGACACCAAGTCTTAGAAACCACTCTCGTTACCCACAGCAAAGAAATAAAAAAAGATTCCAAAACCAGTCAGTGTATTTAATTGAATTTATCCCTGTCACCTCCAGGGCATTGTTTTAGCAGGTTGAGATTTAGTACTCTGGAGGAGACTATTTTTGCCAAGCAAAATGTTAATCCTGTTAATGCAAGTTGAATTGGAATTTCTTGGTTGTGTAGTCATATCCTTCTATGGCAACACCTAAAACAATATTTACTGAAATTATGAGCCAGGTTACTGCAATTTCAAATATATAGAACTAATATAAAAAAACTATATTTTGAGGGGATTCCATATACAGTAAAAGGGGAAGTAATATTTATAAATGATGCAGAGCGTTAACGAACAGCAAAAAGATATTCAACTAAATTTTTTTTTTTTATATGGTAATGAGGCCCATAAGTCTGTAGCCAGCATAGGTGGCATTGCTTTAGCAAACTTGTATGAAAATTGCTATAAAATAGCTTAACTGACCTCCCAAGATCAAACTGGCCTTTAAAGTCCAATTCCTGAAAATAAAGGTGGAAGGAGTAAAAGCAACGAAAGATGGGAAATTGAGGAGAGCTACAATTAATTATTAATGTGCCCAAAGGTTTGAGTAAAGATAAAGTATGTGTGCATACATTAATAAAAGATATGTAAAGCTTCAAAACCCATCAGATCCATAGTTATCCACAATGAAATTTCAGAACAGGTCTGTGGAAACATATCATCATTTTCAGCGGGATTTGAAGTGTTTTAACATGTCCCAGATGTAGAACATTTTTTTTTTTTTATAATCTGGAGAAGCTCCATTTTGATACATTTTTCCCTGCCCACATTAAGTGACTGTGCAATAAAAAAATTACCTCAGTGTAACTACAATCCTTTTTCTGCCCACTGACAAAGCATTTCCCTTGCTAATCAGAGAGATAGATAATAGATTTAATCTGTAATACTAAGAAACATGACCAAAAAAAGGTATGGGATAGAGGCTTTTGAATTGAGCAATTAGTTTTGCCAAATACATACCCAAGTAGCATTGTGCAACAGCAAGTTTTATCTTGCATAAACCACATCTACAACATGCCACAACAGAGAGGATACAATAATAAACAATTCTTTGGTTCCCACCTCTTAAAATTGGCAGTGATTTTCTTGGACAAAGCCATTCAAACTGAGACTAGCTTCATTGATTTGGGTTTAAATGACTTGTCAACTTTAAGCTTCAGTAATTCCACATCTACAAGTGTCATCGCAACTAGCCAGAAAGTTGGTGAATTGATGCCCAGACTTTCTTCAGTAGCACCCCCTCCGTTACACTAACTACCCAAGCAACGTTTATCTAGCTGGAGGTGAAAATTGTCACCATAAGAATTCTCTTTGCAGCTCTAGGCACATTTTGTTGCATCAAGACAATTGCTATAAATAAACACTTGTTAACCGTTTTTGGAGGGTTTAAGTAGATAGTGAAGTGGTTGGAAATAACCATTCTAGTGATGGGGAGGAAAGCAATGATGAACGTAAAGTGCCAAGCAACTACTGGCCCCATAAGATATACTTGATATCCTTTCTGAAGGCAAATTATTGTCTGTCTATAAATGATAAAGAAAAAAAAAGCTAGTCCGGTAAAAGAAAGAGCAAACAAATGCTGGTGTCTACCAGTATGTAAATGTGCAAGCCGCCTTGGTCATTTCACTTCTTATTGCAACCCAGGACTCCACAAGGAGTAATAAAAATTAAGGTATATTAATGTATTTGTTTCCTATTTCATATCAATTTTTTTTTGTTTCTAACATCAAACATGCAAAATGTAATGCATTCCATCAAAACATTTTCCTCATCAGTTCTTCTATTTGTATACTAAAAAACTATACACAATTTTAGAACAGTAAGTGCTAATGTTTTTTTGCGTTCTTGAAAGAAAAAAGAAAAAAAAAAAAAAATGCAGTGGCAAGGGGATGAATTCTAGAAAGTATTTAGTGGGGGTAAAGGTTCACAGATTTTAAGTGTGACATTAAAATGGCACAAGATGTGCAAGGATGATTTATTAATAAGGATTCTACATGTTTCTTCATTCTTCCAGTGTGTATTTTCCACTTTTAAATTTCTCAAAAACAATCTGAAATGAAAGAAAGAAATAGATTAAATTTTTTTCACCACTTTAAGCAAATAAAAGCAGATTCCACTTGCTGAAATATACAAATCCTGTAAATGCATTACAATTAAAAATACAAAGTCATCAGAGCTAGCAGGACTTGAAGGCACATGGCAAATCTGTAGTTTCACTGCTGAGCAGATCCCAGTGACAGTTTATGTGTCCCAGTTTTGAATTCAGTGTTGTCTCCACTTCCCTGCTATACTGGCTGCTGTTGAGCTTGACTTATAACTTTGGGTGGATTCAGATCTTTCTATAGCATGAAAACAAAAGCCCCAAACTTAAAAAGTTTTTCATTAATATTTTGAAATTTAGGTTGTTTGAGATCTTTTTAAGCCAGTGGTTGTGTAATATTTAGAATTAGTTTTCTTTTAGCATCTGTCAGATGAAAAACACATTAATTTGGAAATTCTTACAAAAATCAAATAAGTGTTGGATCTTAGTGAAACTTCCAGAATTTATTCACAAATGAAATTATTTTAGAATTTTTTTTTTTTACATCTTTCACACACGTCTTAATTTTATGAAAACTTGGAAACTCGTAGCCTTTACTCTAAGTTAAAAAAAAAAAAAAAAAAAAAGCACGAGACTTTGAAGAATATAAATCACTGATTTTTCTTGTAAATCAATGTGATATTACCCAAAGTTTTAGCTCAATTGTAAAAATACACAAACTCAATAAACTAAGACATTATAAAAAGCTTTTAATGGTATTTCTGAATAATATATATTAAGGACATTTTCATTTGAAGTAAAAATATTTTTGATGAAAAATTAATTTTTTTTACAAGAATTGTTTTTAAATTTGAAATGCAAAATAAAAGTTAAATATTTTAAAATTAAGTTTTTTGAAAGTCAATGGAAATTATCTTTTACTTTTTTCAGATTGTAAATTTGAAAGCTTATTAAAATCTGTTATGCGAGTATATTTTTACAATAATTTTTTTAATATTTCAAAAATGTATTAAAAAAATTGCCTAACAAAAATACGGATACACAAAGCTGAAATAATGTCACGTATGCTAGAGCTGTTTCTCCTTATAGCGAGAATCTGGCTTCATAAATTGCATTGATCTCGTACCAAATTCTTTGGTGACCATCATTGCCACATTTTCAAAATTTTTACATTTTTTTTTTTAGATTCAATTTTAGGAGCAGAAACAGTGCAGGCTTTGAACATGTTTTAAAAAGATTTTTGAAAGTATTTAATTTTAAAAATTACTTTTAGCTATGGTCAACATTCCGAAAAACAAAAAACAAAAATAGCATGAAGGAAAAAAGGCCCCAAACTTGATAAAAACATTTTTAACATCTAAATGTTTGCCACTATATTTTTTCAGATTTTTTTAATCCTTCCTACCATGTTAAAAATTTTATATATATATATATTTTTTTTGAGTCAATGAAATTTACATAAAATTAAAATCATCAGTTTAAAAAAACTTATAAGAATCAGCTATAGCTGTTTCTAAAGTTATTTTAAGAAAATTTGAAGTATACTTTTGAACGAAACATTACTTACTTTTTAGCAGAAAATCTTTTAAGAGAGACATGTCCAACTGTGGTGATGGTTTTTGTTGCAAATTGGAAATGACATCCTGGATAGTGTACGTCATGTCAATGAGATATGCTTCATTAGACAATTCTATGAAAAAGTTAATCATCCATGATCCAGATAACATTTTCCCCTTTATTGCCAGTACTTGAGATTCATCTAAGTTTCTTTAAATAAATTTCTCACTGTTTTCAAAGTCATTTTATGCAGAAAATCCAATATATTTTTTTGATTTAAAACATGAAAAAAGATAAATCCTAAATGGAACATGTGTAACCAGTTCCCTTGGTATCTAGTTAAGGACTTTGGAAGATTATGCTTTCAAGAATTGAAATATAGCTGGAACATTACCTGTCACTATATATTAGCGAGTTCATCTGAACAATAATCTGCCAAGCTAGTTACTCAGTAGCATCCTTATCTGTGAAGGTCAGAGTACGAAAGGAGCTGCAACTATGTGAAACAGCTTCTAAAGAGGAGTACAAGTTGCAGTTGAGTTCTAATTATAAAAGGTTAATGGGACCCCAGTCAATCAAACAACATTTGTACCAGTTGATATAGCATACTTCCCTTAAAGTGTCGATACCTTCACATATGCTGTGCGTATTCTTTGGCAGTAACTCCTGGAAGTTGGCATAAGTATGACAGTCGATGTGCATCCCATCCTGTATTGTATCAGATGCTGTTTTCAGATCAGAAAAAAGAAAAAGAAAAAGTGCTTTTTCTAATAAAATCACGAAACTGAATGCTATTGAATTTTCATAAACTTAGTTGGGCTGGTGAGTTAGTTTAATCCCCATGAATAAAAAAAATTTCTATCATTTGTGAATATTTTTTGAAAGTTTCATTAACATCCGACAATTATGTTTGCATTAATTATTAATTTCTAAATTAAAATTTCATAAAATTAATTAGATACCGTTCTTATGAGATTTAATCTCACTCAAGCCTTATTTTAATTTTTTTTGGTAATATATTGAAGAACAAAATTCTCCAAGGTACCCTTCTCATAAATATAAAAAACAATTTGCGAACTATTCGAAATTCAAGAAAAATTGCATAAAATCAAGTTATGGTAACAAATGTAAAAAAAAAAAAAATTTTTTTTTTTTTTTAACCAAGATTTTCTAAAAATAAAATCATTTATGAACGGGTCTTGAAAGTTTCATTATCAAAATCAGACAATTATTTGATTTTTGAAAGAATTCCCAAATTAATGTTTTACATGGAGCCTTTTCATGCTAAACCAAATTCATGCCGAAGAAGTAGGGAGGTACCTAGAAACCCACCCAGTTACTAAGGTTCCAGATTCTTCAGGAACCTCATGCAATAACTTTAAAAAATAAAAATTCTGAAATAAATTCAGTAAATTGCCAAAACCTGAATTTAATTTTTACAAGCTGAGAGAGACTCCCAAGTAGATAGATCATGTTCGCAAAAGAACATGCAGAGGAAAAATGTGAAGCAATTGAAAATTGGAGTTTCAATATTATTTTGACCCCTCTGCGAATCAAACCATGTACTGGCGACCTTTTAGTTTACCGCCACAAATTATCACGTTAGCTGAAGAAATATTTGACATAGCAATTTAAAAAAAAGAAAAAAAGAGCATCAACTTGGCGCTCAAATCGTTTTGGTGTAGATTACCTCCCTTCTTATACGATTTACTTGACTTTTTCGAATTATTCAAATAAGAAAATGGTAATTCAATTTTTACTTAAATTCTGCAGAGTGGATTGCATTTTTCACTATTCATAAAACGTGAAATAAACGCCTGAAGTGCAATTCAATTTTATCAACTGAAGTTGAAAACAAAAATACATATTTTCGTTTCCACAGGCTTTGGCACGCTTTTTAAAGAAATAAACATTTTACGAAATTGCATGAATATATGAAAACTGAAAATGTGTTTAATTAATATTGTGAGAAAAAAAAATTATTGCATTTTTTGTTATCACAGACTAAGGAGA
The DNA here is from genome assembly GCA_964036315.1 of Acanthosepion esculentum. NCBI lineage: Eukaryota > Metazoa > Mollusca > Cephalopoda > Sepiida > Sepiidae > Acanthosepion > Acanthosepion esculentum. The sequence goes on from OZ038496.1 coordinate 26,189,597, forward strand.
ACCCTCAAAGTCAACGGTGATAGGTAGCTACAAGCTAACTAACAGATCGCATAATGTGGACACATAAAATAATTTAAAATTGATACATTTCACATTTTAATTGTGGCAGCAAACCAACTTGAAATTCCCTTGATAAAAGTGATAATTCATTTTTAACGGTTACTGGTTATTTCTTCAAAATTGAGAAATGTAGGCTATTTTCGGTTGTGCGTTCTAGCATAAATAGATATCAGCTCGGAGCAGAGTCTGATGATAGATTCACTTAAGTTATGCATAAATACCCTTGTGAGAGCTATGAATCCATCTATTCCCCCAACTATGGGTTAGCAACCAGTCTAACCGCAGAAAGAAATGGCAACCTACTATGGCAAAAAAAAATTGCCTCATCAATCATATCGAAAGATACATGATCGCCCAAGCATATAACTGAAGTTATTTTTCAATTATTGAAGAATAAATTCAGTATTGTCCATAAGTGGATTTAAAATTAAATAGCTGAACAATTCAACAATTTTTGGGATAAACCCCAAAATTACAAAAAGTCAGTTATGTGTCATGCGTTATACACGCGAAGGCGATGATGTATCTTTCGATACATAACTGACGAGGCAGAAAAAAGTAATTTACATTGTTCGGACTGTTGCCATATTCAAATTTCGGCCGTTGCACGTTCCAGCCTTCTTTTTGGAAATTCGAAATGAACCGAAAACGTGAACACGGCAACGAAGATGAGGACAACAGTACGAAAAGTATGTAGTTACAATACCTCATCACAGAAATAGAGGAGACATTAAAAAAAAGTAATGAAGACAAATAATATTCCAGCTTTAATTTCTAAATTATGGCGTATTTAATTTAATTACCTTTAAAAATGTGAATAGTAAAAGAAAAATCATTCAAATTATATTTTAAGTCGTAAATATAATTTTGAACTTTGACCATTTCAAAAAGAAAAAAAAAAAAAGGCCGGTTAAGATTTGCTGTTTAAATTTCCGTAAGGTTTTTTTTAACTTTAAATTAAAAATGTTGATTTTTCATAAATTCAATAATAATATGGGCGTTATACTGTATTTTAAGGGAATCTTATTTGATTTAAAAAAAAAAAAAAAGTATAAATATTTAAAAAAATGTCGAACAAAGTCAAATAACGAACAAAACAATTTGATCGTCAAAAATGATCAGACTTTTGTCCTTTTTTCTTTTGCAACTATTTTACACTGTCATTCAACGAGAAATTTAAAGACAGCTCTAGCAGAAGTTGCACAATTTGACATCCACAAATTGAAACCTTTCGAGAATTAAATAAAAATATTTTTAGATTGATTTGTTAAATTATGATGCAGCTTCGAAGTGATCAACCACTTTCTTTTTTTAATGTCTTATGAAAAGCCAATAATACCGCAAGCAAGATGTTATGATGCCTCTAAAGAGTTACATTTAGAAATAAAATGACTGAATTAAAAAAAAAAAGCAGAAAAGAAAAAAAAAGTAAAAGAAAAAAATAGATGAATAATTTTAAACCAAAAGAAAAATGGAGCTCAGCTTTTTTTTTTTTTTCTTTTTACAAGTTTACTGATTAACTTCGTAAATTGCTTTTACCCAAGATTTCTATTTATTTTACAAATTATAGTCTGGCTCTATTTTAATAAAATTAAAAAAAAGGTAAAAAGAAGATTCCCGAAAAAAAAAAAAAAAGAAAAAATCCATACGATGAAATTTTTCAGTTATTTCAGGACCGACACGTGTGTAAATTATAAAAAATAATCTTTGTGATGACATTAAATTCACTCCGAATAATAACTGATCGCGGATATTTATAGTAAACATAGGAAATAGTTACAACATCAGAAAATAAAAACGTAGAAAAGATAAGAGAATAAAGACAGTAAACATATAAATTATAATACTCACAAAACACAAGGCGGAAAAAGAAAGCGCCAAGCCTCGATATGGGTTTATATAGTAGTAGGCGCCTTTACTGCCCTCTGCCGGAATTTTGCAAAGAGATTTGCAAGGGAGTTAATACAATAAAATTATAAAATAGATTAAAATTAAAAAAGCCATTTTAAAATTATTAAACTTTGATTTTTTATACGTAAATGTCAACTCAAATTAGTAAATAAATGGAATAAAAATAAATATAAAAACATTTTGGTGAAATGATTAAAAAAAACACAAAGACGAACGAGATACTAAAGGCAGAGTTAGTGAAAAAAATTAAGGTACCCCGTACCCTTAAGCTTAAAGAATAACTTTGTTTTAACTGACTAATTAATAATACTGTAAAAAGATCTGTATTAGTGGGAAAAAAAAGAAGAAAAAAGGAAGCCCCATTCTTGTTTTTTATGTTTTATCATCTTCCGATGTTAAAAATTAAAAACAAATTATCAGGACGACGGTTAATAAATGGCGATAATTATCACAAATAGAGATTTACCAAACGTAGCTTAGATATGGCACAAGGCCACAGGCACAGAGAACCCAGTAAGGATCAAACTCACTACTCAGTTGTAATTGTAGAGGTCACTAGGGCCTCTCGTATTTATATTAACGCAAAATACCACAAAATATGAAACAATAAGAAGAAACATTCAACAAGAGAAATGACATAACAATAATTGTGCAGACAGTAATTCAGTGAACTTAGAGATTTAGTTGAAGTCTGTATTTGTTACTTGGAAAGGTTCTTTTGACAGGTGAAATGTGTTCCTGCGAAAAATGTTCATTTTGTGTGAAAGTGATATAGGATCTGTAATTAATAAATCTATTTAAATTAAATAAACAATTTGTAACATTTTCTATAGTTGAAAGTTTGATGTTTAAATATAGCAGGAGCTATTTACCTTTAACTGTTGGTTTGAATTGCTTAAGGCTTTCAAAGAAAAGTTTTTTTCTGCTAATGAAAATTTCACTGTTAGAAGTTAAGTTTCTGTGTCCTTGATGTTCATAGATTTTCGTACGTGCGTGTGTATGCGTGCGTGTGTGTCATGACGTTTCATAGCGCTTTCCCCTAAAGGACAAACACGATCTCTCCACAGAGCTACATTGCTGTGGGTCTGTGAAAACAGGAAAGACAACAATTGCTACTACTACAACTATTATTTTTTTTTTTTTCTTCTTATGTGAGCCTATGTGAAATTGTTTTGGACCAATGAAAACCTTGTCTTCACAGAAATTAGCCGTTGAGCTAAGAAGAAGAAAGAAAGATAATAGCGAACCTATGCGAAATCCGTTTTGATATAAAATGAGATTAAATATTAAATTAGTGCGAGAAGTGTGTCTAAAGTCATGTGAAACGTTTCGTTTCTGATCACCGCGTCCAGCGTTGAAGTTTTCCCCAGTGTAAAATTACTCGACAATTATATTATCGGCCTTTAACCAAGCATGTAGCACTTCAAAGAATTTTAGCTAATATATTATTCTTGTCTTGAAGACATTATTATTTGATGCAACATCGAACAAAAAATAACAAAATCCATTAATTAGACAGGTAAGTTATGCCTGGACATTTCGGTGTTCATACATGGCAGCAATACCCCATTTTTTGTTTGATTCGACTTGGTTTAACCCCTCCTAATTTTAGAAACCGCTCCCAGGGGACGCTCGCAGGACTACAAATACTCTGCGATACTTTTCTCGCTCTCTTTTCTCCTTATCCGCTTATTCATCAACATGTTTCCTTTTGGGAAACGCAATAAATAACACACACACACACACACATGCGTACGTACGCACATTAACTCACTACACATACTTTGGACCAATACGATTTTCACATTTATTTGTCACACATCTTTCCCTTTGTCACTTGTAACCCTTTATTGTTAATACATTATCATTTGTTGTACATATATATATATATATATTGGTTCTTATCCTTTCATTAGATTTCTTTACGTGGACTCACATCCCGAGTCTGCCATGTTGTGGATATTGAGATTTATTGTAAATTAATACAATTATGGCACAAGGCCGAAAAGGGGGAATGGATTGAGGTTGGTCTTTACTAACTATCTTATACCTAGCTAATCGGATTCACGACTCATTCACTCGTTACAATTTCCTCATTAACCATAAAAGCTCATCCGTCGGCAATCAATCCTCCATACACTATAATACCACATCCTCTCGGGGGGCGGGGGACTAAAATATCCCAATGAGATGATAAATATTATTTACAATATATATATATATATATGTATATATATATATATATATATATATATATATATATATATATATATATATATATATATATACAAATCGAATGAATGATCATGAAAGGGGAGGGGTGGACCCCAAAACAAACTAAATATCAAAACAAATTAAAAATAAACATAACTGATGTTAGTAGGACTCGTCCAACCCATTGTATTCTGTCCTTGGACAAAATCAAGAGGCTCTCTCGCTCAGGAAGAGGGAAAAGAGAAAATTTAGACGGGTATGGGGAATCAATAAAGCTTGGATCATAACCAAAGATGTAGCCGGGAGCAGGCCATGGAACAACACTTACTCACATTAACTAGGTACACAAAAGTTTGTCTAGCCTAACCAGGGGAGGGCTCCACAGGTAACCACCCCGATGTGATATAGTTTGACCTAAAAGAGAAAATCAAGCCTAGTCCCGTTCAAGTTAACTAAGCTCGCCTCAGTCACCCACCTTTTGCTAAAGCCACAGATATTTCAGGAGATAGGGTGTTATTCCCAATTTCAAACACCGACGTTACTAACGCCCCTATCAAGTTGGGAAGCGCGTACAACCGCCCGTAACAGACCATTGAAAAGATAGAGTATAAGCAGGGTGTGTCATATACTGGAGGGGTGCAATGAATTAACGATTTTTCCAGTATCGTTAGCCATAGATCGAGCATATTGAGGTCTGGGGTGAGATTGTGTCCCAATAGACGTCCAAGGCATGGGAAAGCCTTGAGAGAAGAGCCATCTATTATGATATGTGAAAGTTTGGGGTCTGCTCGGCGGTGGTTGAATGTTACTAGTTTGGTTTTGGCTGTATTGAATTTTACAAGCCAGTCCTTTCCGCATTGAGTCACCTGGATTCGGTCAGAGGAGAGATGAACTGTTAAACTCTGGTCTTCCAGATTTTGGGAGCTGCACCTGTAAACTGTTGTATAATCAGCATCGATATTTCATAATGACTGGTGTATGTTCTTGTGCAGATCGTTAACATACCGGGTGTAACTGCAAAACTGGTCAAATCGTGTCTGCAGAATTGTCCAATTGTTAGATTAAGCGTTGAACCTTTGTATCTTAGAAATGATTAAATATATCTTACTGGAATTTTCCGAGGTTTTATAACACTATTTGACTCTTCATCGAAGAATAAAAATGTATAATTACTCCCCAAGCTTAACAGAAGAATCTTAATAAAATCCATCATAAACGAAAATGACATATTCATCATTAATTAACCATATTTAAGGATCGGAAGCTCATGAAGGATTGAAATTAAGTTTAAATATATGTATATATTATTTCAGGATTATTTTTCAACTTATTAAGATGATCTTCAATCTCTCTACTTTCTGTTCTGGAGTAACAAGGTGACTCACACATTTCATGTACGATTTCCTTTCCAAGTCTTTTTCACTGCTCTTTGGACTGTCATAGCTGAAACTCCTCTCTTACGTGCCAAACGTCTTATGAATTGAGTTGGATCTTTTCTAATTGTTCTCTTTACCTCTAACTTAAAATGATGATCCCTCTTCTTGTTGGGATCCCCTGATCCACTTTTTCACTCTACTGTTCCCTCTTTTTCCAAACTTATTCACCGTTCTCTTGGTGGTTCTTGAATGGACTTTGAAGATGGGAGCCAGAGTATGAATGTCGGTACCATTACTGAAGGCCTGAATGATCTTTTTCCTCTCATTATTGCTCAGTTGGGAAGACAGTTGGTCTGACACAAAGCGATTTTAACCTGTTCTCATTCTAGCTGAATAACTTAAAGGGTTTTTCAGTAATTCTTAAGACAAACGGTGTCAAGATGGCTAAAGGTCTTATATGAAAACCTGGAAAAAAGAAACTCAAATAAGTTAGTGTTTATTTTATTTTATTTTTTTTTTAGATATTAAATATCTTGTGGGATGGACAATTTTGCTGTTACATGATTTGGACAATTTTGCTGTTACACCCAGTAGAGTAGAAAGAAGGTAAGAAAGTGGGTGTGGCCTTCCGGTGGGTGGCCGTGAAAACCTTCAGCACTTCGTAGGTGACTATTTTCGCAAAGCAAAATGTTAGTCCTGCCAATGCAAGTTGAATTGGAATTTCTTAGTTGTGTTGTCATAACCTTCTATGGCAACACCTAAACCTAAAACAATCTTGACTGGAATTGAGAGCCAGGCTACTGTAATTTCAAATATATAGAACTAATATATTAAAAACTATATTTTGAGGGTGATCCCATATATAGTATAAGGGGAAATAATATTAATAAGTAATGCGGAGTGCTAAATTTAACAACGATGTTCAGGATGAACTTGATAATTGAGAGAACCCTTCCAGAAATCAGATAGCTGTTGTACTTATATAGCAGCCCTACGTTTTCAAAGGTCTTTGATATCTCTAGGGCAATGGTTCTCGTGATGAATTTATTGTCTCGTGTAGCCCCGATTCTGTGAGAAATGACATAGGGATAGAATAGCGATAAGCTTGTAACGTTGCGTTTCTGGTCATCCAGATTTTATTTATTGTCACGTGTAGCCCCGATTCTGTGAGAAATGACATAGGGATAGAGTAGCGATAAGCTTGTAACGTTGCGTTTCTGGTCATCCAGATTTTATTTATTGTCTCGTGTAGCCCTGATTCTGTGAGAAATGACATAGGGATAGAGTAGCGATAAGCTTGTAACGTTGCGTTTCTGGTCATCCAGATTTTATTTATTGTCTCGTGTAGCCCTGATTCTGTGAGAAATGACATAGGGATAGAGTAGCGATAAGCTTGTAACGTTGCGTTTCTGGTCATCCAGATTTTATTTATTGTCTCGTGTAGCCCTGATTCTGTGAGAAATGACATAGGGATAGAGTAGCGATAAGCTTGTAACGTTGCGTTTCTGGTCATCCAGATTTTATTTATTGTCTCGTGTAGCCCTGATTCTGTGAGAAATGACATAGGGATAGAGTAGCGATAACCTTGTAACGTTGCGTTTCTGGTCATCCAGATTTTATTTATTGTCTCGTGTAGCCCCGATTCTGTGAGAAATGACATAGGGATAGAGTAGCGATAAGCTTGTAACGTTGCGTTTCTGGTCATCCAGATTTTATTTATTGTCTCGTGTAGCCCTGATTCTGTGAGAAATGACATAGGGATAGAGTAGCGATAAGCTTGTAACGTTGCGTTTCTGGTCATCCAGATTTTATTTATTGTCTCGTGTAGCCCTGATTCTGTGAGAAATGACATAGGGATAGAGTAGCGATAAGCTTGTAACGTTGCGTTTCTGGTCATCCAGATTTTATTTATTGTCTCGTGTAGCCCTGATTCTGTGAGAAATGACATAGGGATAGAGTAGCGATAAGCTTGTAACGTTGCGTTTCTGGTCATCCAGATTTTATTTATTGTCTTGTGTAGCCCCGATTCTGTGAGAAATGACATAGGGATAGAGTAGCGATAAGCTTGTAACGTTGCGTTTCTGGTCATCCAGATTTTATTTATTGTCTCGTGTAGCCCCGATTCTGTGAGAAATGACATAGGGATAGAGTAGCGATAAGCTTGTAACGTTGCGTTTCTGGTCATCCAGATTTTATTTATTGTCTCGTGTAGCCCCGATTCTGTGAGAAATGACATAGGGATAGAGTAGCGATAAGCTTGTAACGTTGCGTTTCTGGTCATCCAGATTTTATTTATTGTCTCGTGTAGCCCTGATTCTGTGAGAAATGACATAGGTATAGAGTAGCGATAAGCTTGTAACGTTGCGTTTCTGGTCATCCAGATTTTATTTATTGTCTCGTGTAGCCCTGATTCTGTGAGAAATGACATAGGGATAGAGTAGCGATAAGCTTGTAACGTTGCGTTTCTGGTCATCCAGATTTTATTTATTGTCTCGTGTAGCCCCGATTCTGTGAGAAATGACATAGGGATAGAGTAGCGATAAGCTTGTAACGTTGCGTTTCTGGTCATCCAGATTTTATTTATTGTCTCGTGTAGCCCTGATTCTGTGAGAAATGACATAGGGATAGAGTAGCGATAAGCTTGTAACGTTGCGTTTCTGGTCATCCAGATTTTATTTATTGTCTCGTGTAGCCCTGATTCTGTGAGAAATGACATAGGGATAGAGTAGCGATAAGCTTGTAACGTTGCGTTTCTGGTCATCCAGATTTTATTTATTGTCTCGTGTAGCCCTGATTCTGTGAGAAATGACATAGGGATAGAGTAGCGATAAGCTTGTAACGTTGCGTTTCTGGTCATCCAGATTTTATTTATTGTCTCGTGTAGCCCCGATTCTGTGAGAAATGACATAGGGATAGAGTAGCGATAAGCTTGTAACGTTGCGTTTCTGGTCATCCAGATTTTATTTATTGTCTCGTGTAGCCCTGATTCTGTGAGAAATGACATAGGGATAGAGTAGCGATAAGCTTGTAACGTTGCGTTTCTGGTCATCCAGATTTTATTTATTGTCTCGTGTAGCCCCGATTCTGTGAGAAATGACATAGGGATAGAGTAGCGATAAGCTTGTAACGTTGCGTTTCTGGTCATCCAGATTTTATTTATTGTCTCGTGTAGCCCTGATTCTGTGAGAAATGACATAGGGATAGAGTAGCGATAAGCTTGTAACGTTGCGTTTCTGGTCATCCAGATTTTATTTATTGTCTCGTGTAGCCCCGATTCTGTGAGAAATGACATAGGGATAGAGTAGCGATAAGCTTGTAACGTTGCGTTTCTGGTCATCCAGATTTTTGGTGATGCACCTATAAACTGCTGTGCCATCAGCACAGATATCTACTAAGGATCGGAGCATGTTCTTAGACAGTTCGTTAATATAGAGTAGAAGGTAGGATCGAGGAGAGGACTCTGTAGAACGCCGACATTGCTCTTGTAGGCTTCCGATGATAGGTCCGTTAATAAAGACCATCAGAGAAAAGACTTGATAATCGAGAGAGGCCTTACAGAGGTTCGATAGCTGGAGGGTTTATGTAACAGACCCCGATCCTACCTTTAGCCAAAGGCCTTTGATATATCCAGAGCAATGGCACTCGTTGTCATCGGCAAAGTGTGGGATGTAGAGTGCCAGTGTGGTAGTACTTAACGCTATATTTTGATCTTGGCGAAAGTGAAATCTGGAGTTCGCTATACAATATATTGGGTTGGTGCATAATTATCAGGCGTTTTTAAACAATATTTATTATGGAAAAAGAAGCATAACAATGTAACAATAACATTTTAAAATGATTATTCTGGAGCGAATGATTATCAACAGGCATTTCCATAACCTGAAAATAAAATAATGTTTTTATTAAAAAAGTAAACATCAATTTTTATTAACAAATTAGACCGCCTGTGACCCGTTGGGTCAACATTGTTGTGTTACTGTTTACATTTAGTTTCATGAAGAATTTTGTGAAAGCAGAGATATTCTAAAAATACATTTATTTGCAGTTATTGAAGTAGAAGTTGGTTTCAACATTAAAAAATATTGTCTATTTGAAGAAAGTTGAAAGAAAAATACTTACTGTATAAACAAATCGTATTTTTAAATCATATATATATATATATATATATATATATATATATATATATATATTACCCGCTGAATGTTCAGATTATAAAACATTGAAGTTGCTTTCAATATTAAAAAAATTGTCTGTTTGAAGAAAGTTGAAATAAAATATTTAGAAATATTGTTTTTTTTTTTAAAAAAGAAAGCTGAAATATAAATAAGCAGACACGCCTTCACGGGAAGGTGGAAGAGAGAGAGAGAGAGAGAGAGAGAGAGAGAGAGAGAGAGAGAGAGAGAGAGAGAGAGAGAGAGAGAGAGAGAGGTTTTTCTTCATTTCCTCTTCCCCCGCTTCCTACACGATAATAAATTCATATCTTTCTTTCACCCACTCTCTATATGTGACTTCTGGCTAACACACAAGCAACGTTCATAGACATTTATAGAAATAAAGATAAAAGACAAAATCGCCTGATAATTATGCACCAACCCAACATATAGTTTGTCTTTATTCTTGTTTTGAAGAGATTACTCTTTTGCAGAACATCGAACCAAAAAATACAATCATCTATTAATGGATATTTATTTTAATCATCTCATCTCAAGCATGGCGATAAGGCCACTAAGGCGCAAGAAGGTACTAAGTGTGAAAGAACCAGAGGGGAAAAAAACATTATTAAGGAGAGAAGAGGAATTAAGAAGATAGAAGACAACAGTTGACATTGCATTTAAATTTTTGAAGATCAATGTTGACTGAAAAGCAAGAAGCCGGAAAAGAGTTCCACAAGTGAGAAGTGCGAGAGAAGAAACTGTTAGCATAGAACTTACGGTTACATTTAACGATTTCACCTGTAAAATGATTAGCTACCAATCAAGTACTACGCTTAAATTCGTGAAGTCGAGAATACCAAAGAGGAAAGCTCATCGAACACTTACCATGAAAATATAGGAAGGGCACAGGGAAGCTACATTACGGCGGTGAGAAAATGTCTGAAACCGTGATGCCAGGGAAGGACCAGTAATATTGCAGATTTTTCTTTCTATTTTGTCAGGAATCTCTAGATATATAGCAGAAGCACCAGACCAGATGTGATTATAATATTCAATGCCTGGGCGAATGGCAAACTTATGAAGGTGTAAGCTAGATTATGGTGAGACAAATTGTCTAGCACGACACGGTGAACCAACCTTTCTAGCAGAAGACCTAGCAATTGATTCAATATAATCTTTCAACTTCATGTCAGCGGAAAACGTTAGCTTGAGAAGATGCAATGAGTCACTCTCCTGGAGGTTAGCATCAGCCATGCTGACTGAAGGCAAAATGGTTCTCTCAGACGATTAAAAGAGAGCCGTTTCGTTTAGTAGGTGTCATGATCAACGAGCCATTTCTTGCACCCTTTAACAATAGATTGAAGATTTTTAAAAATAACTAGTTTTAACCCGTGAAAATTTCATGGTTTTCCAATTTGACTTTTCTGATGAATGTTATTCTGAAGTTAATGATTGAATACGCTAATGGCAAGTTCTACGACATTAAAATATCCGTAGAATCGGATCGTTAAATATTCGAGCTTAACAACTTTAACAAGATATTGCAATAACAATCATAAATATGAACGCTGGATCACCTCAACGTGGTGTAATGGTAAGCAAGCTTGTCTCGCTAGATCAATTACGACTGAATAGTGAGTTCGATCCTCACTCGGTGCCCCATACTTTAGACCTTGTGCAGCATCGAAGCTACGCTTATAAAATCCCCATAAATATGAATGCTGGTCGTTATTTTAAGAAGTAAGGGGGTACAAATGAAAAGATTTTAAATTAACAACAAAAATAATAGAGAGAGAATATCACTAGAAAATACGAAAACTTAAGGAATCAGAACATATGCTAGGCCACAGAAATCACCTAAGTTG
>OZ038496.1:26206176-26283676 GCA_964036315.1 Acanthosepion esculentum
TACTGATATCTCCTGACGAGTGGACCGAACGATTACACAAAGGTTAATCTATGAAACTCTGGAGTAAAGGTGCTACGTATAACATCAAACTGACAAATTTTATGTTTGTATTAATCGTATATATATATATATATATATATATATATATATATAAATATATATATATATATATATATATATATCAATTATGTAGTGCGTATTCAATTTATATAACGTAAATCATTCATACGAAAAACAAATAATGAAGCTAATTATATGGCAAGAATCACTCTCGCAAACAATATTTAATAATAAAATACAATCAACTTCGAATCCGTTAATGAATGGTATGATCCTTGTTTATAAATTCCGGTTTTATCAGATCTTATTTTTCTACTAGCCCGGCTTTCAATCGTTTCGAACGACCATCATCAGGTAGACATTTGAGTGTGTTTTTGTTAAATTCCAGGTAATAATGAGACATCGAAAGATAGTGCAGACCGAAAGAAGTGTTTTTTTAGCAATGTGATATTGTTAAATGTAAGAATAATTTTGGAGCGTGCAGTCGCAATGCTGAGGTTGAAATTTTTTTTTTTTTTAAATTTGAAAATTGTGCGTTCTTGTACTGAAGAAGTAAGCTTTTTTTTATAGTAAAGGTGGCATGAACTAAATTGTTCAATAATTAGAGTAATGTCACAGTTATTATCAGGAATTCGCACTTAGGATCAGGTTATTTTAATATCAATTATGTAGAGCGTATTCAATTTATATAACGTAAATCATTCATTTTCATACGAAAAACAAATAATGAAGCTAATTATACGGCAAGAATCACTCTCGCAAACAATATTTAATAATAAAATACAATCAACTTCGAATCCGTTAATGAATGGTATGATCCTTGTTTATAAATTCCGGTTTTATCAGGTTAAGAATTCTACTAGCCCGTGAATATATATACACGTGAACATTGAAGTCAACAATCACAGGCGACAAACTGTTTGATGCTAAACGCAATCATCAGCCTTGATGATTGCGTTTAGCATGGAACAGGCTTCAATGTTCACTTTTATATTTGCATACGCTCTATCTCTGATATTGAGCACTTTATCCCATAATATAGCATACCTTAAAACTAAATTTCTTCATGTATATATATATATATATATATATATATATATGTGTGTGTGTGTGTGTGTGCGTGTATGTGTGTGTGTGTGTGTTGTGTGTGTGTGTGTGTGCGTGCGTGAGTAAAATTGTATATATTTTGGCAGTATACTTTTATTGAGACATATTTCATTGAATAATTTAGATAAGTTTTGTCTACTTATTTTTCAATTGGATCCTTTCATATTCACGGACAAACTTTTCGATGTCATTATTAAAGGAAGAGACAAAATTAGCGTGTTGATACATATTATTTTAATCCGATTACTTTCGACATTAGCACAGTGTCATCATCAGGGTGTTGTTTATTTCCAGACAAATATTGTAGTGGTCATTATTTTCAGAGACAAAATTACTGTGTTCATCTGAAAGTGAATTATTTTTACTTGTGAAGTGAAGAATTCAAAGTTGGATACTGTGTGATTGGCTTGAGTAACTCTTCAGGGGAGGTAATTAAGTTATGGAGTTGTCGAGTGGTTTTTAAGAATTAAGTATTAAATATATTAGTGCAAACCTCGACTTTTTAAAACGATCTATTTTAAACATTTGCGCAGCATTCATAATTATTTTATTAAGGTTTGGTTTAAACTTTTTAAAATAAATAGCTTCAAGAATTTTGAGTTTATATTTTTTATTCTCATGGAAAAGTATAGATGTATATTCAACAATAACGTTTCTGAATTGCGAATGTGGACAGGTATGTCATTGTAAATGTTTAGAAATGTTGGATGCATCATTCAAATGAAAACTCAGCCGCTGAGACAAGGGGAATATGAAAGGATCCAATTCAAAATAAGTAGACAAAACTTGTCTAAATTATTCAATGAAACATCTCTCTCTCTCTCTCTCCCCATATATATATATATATATATATATATATATATATATATATATATATATATATATATATATATGATCGACTCTCCCGTCGAACTCGACGTATGAGGGTCAGGAAGATCAGTTCCTAGAAACTGAAAGCCCGACACCGACACATGAGATTTGATTATAGTGGTGAAGGCTTTGTGCAGGGCCATCCACACTTTTTGGAGGGACGAATACAGGGACCTGGTGCAACGAATGCCACAAGGTCCCCAAACGACCCTCCGCAGGTTTTGAATTCAGAGTTGTCCTTCTCCTAGACCAGTTGCCATCCAAGGCTGTAGAACCCAGTCTGTCCTGCTATCTACCCATAGTTGGAGGGAGAAGAAGAGGATTCACACCTTTCCCAAGGGTATTAGCACGTAAGTGAATGTAATGGAATCGACTGGAATTCGAACTCGGCTCTCCGATTCCTCAATCCAAGCCGTTATCCTTACTCCACCGTGCCTATCTATGAGAGAGAGAGAGAGAGAGAGAGAGAGAGAGAGAGAGAGAGAGAGAGAGAGAGAGAAGAGAAAGAGAGAGAAAGAGGCCTAATACAAATAAAACTTTTTCATCTAGCTTGATGTTATATGATGAAGAGAATTATATATATATATATATATATATATATATATATATATATATATATGTATACTAGCAGTATAACCCGTCGTCGATCAGGTGTTTCATTAATGGGAGTTTTTGCCGTTCAATTGGAGCTGTTTAAGTTTAAAGTCAGCCTGCCTGAAAATCAATATTAGCAACAACAACTGGGTGCAACTGAGACCCATCCCCAAATGGGGGTTTAACAATTTGAATGGGGGGGTGCCCTGAAATGGGCCGTTTTTGCGTTCTCAATCTTGTAAGGATGGAATCTCTTCCATGGACCATCATAATAATAATATACGATAATTTTTATAATATAATATAATTATTTTTTCATAATTCTAATAATCTTTTGCGTTAGATTTCAACTCTCTAAATTGATTGTATGCTGTTTGTTACAGAGATTAAATTTTGCCTTTGATTTTTGCACAAAGTGTAAAAAATTAGTTTTTTTCTATTTTTTACCTTGAAGGTTGTAACTTTTTTTTTCAGCCAATTTGGGCTCAAAAGCGGCACTGAAAAATTATCTATCAAACAAAAAGAAATTCATCGAAATCGGATGGAAACTATGGAAAAGCATAAACAAAATTTGATCACACACACACACACACACACACACATTTTGAGAATTATAGATATAGATATATGCGTGTATAATTCTATAGCATATATACATGTATAATTCTATTATATATATATATATATATATATATATATATGTGTGTGTGTGTGTGTGTGTATAATTCGATAATATATATGTATAATTCTAAAACACACATACACACACACATATATATATATATATATGTATATATATATATATATACATACATTCATACATATGTGTATGTGTGTTTATATATATATATATATATATATATATATATATATATATATATATATATATATATATATATATATATATATATATATATATATATATATATATATACGTATAAATCTATTCATATTTATCTATCTATGACATTTTTTACGCCACGAGAAACGTCTACGATATCGTGATGATCGCTGTAGAAATTGAATTGATTTATATCTAAAATAATTTTTTGGGGGCCTCAAAAAAGTTTTTTTCTTTGCTCGCAGATAAAATGAACGTTAATAACTTTAATTATATTCTAATTGCAAATAACGATGGCATAAATTGTACTGGGTGAACTTTAATATAAAAAAACATTAACGATGTGTGCTATTGATTATATTCTGCGTATTTCTCTCTCTCTCTCTCTCTCTCTCTCTCTATATATATATATATATATATATATATATATATATATTAATGATAAATATATATTTGTTTGGTGTAACCAAATCTATTCTTATTATAATCATATATTTATTAGTAGTATAAATTTTAGCTCTGTTATTTATTGTGTAATTTGGTAGCAACTATTCTTTTATATATATTTCATTAAAGGCGACTGACAAGATACTGCGATTAAGCTTTTTATTCAGTTTTTTTGTTCGTATAAGTGTTTTCTTTTCTGGACATAAAGTATGTAAAAAATTTCCGAATATTCTACATATCCAACCGCTTTCGGCTATTCTATTTGCCATTATCAAGGATATTTTTGTATTTTGTACTTTTTGTATTCTAAATGTAGGCGTAGATTTTTATATATGTATCTATAGTGATGGAATGTTTTCTTCCAAACACAGTCACAGCACATTGTGGCCTTTTCTTTCTTTTATTATTAATGCTTCCATTATTATACGAACACAAGATAAATTGAACAAAAAGCTAGCTAGCTAGATAAATAGATATGGTATGATAAAAAAGTACTCATACAGACATATACTTACACGTACATATATATTTATTTCTCAGGTTTTATAAAACAGTGCCCAATCTTAAATAACAGAGCTATTAAGTATATATTAGTTATCAAAATGACACTGAATAATATTAAATACAAAAACTGCACAACATTTACAAAGTATATTTGGCGATTAAAAAACAATTATAAGAACCCAACCATTAGTTAGGAGATAATCGCGAAAGCTAAAACATGCCATGGAAAGGGAGACAGATGTAATTTGTGCTTGTTGGAGAAGCTTATTATATTAAAACACTCAAATAACCTTAACTTGTTGAACATGAGAAGCGAATTGATGGCGCCATGTATCCATAAAACTAAACATTTAAACACATTGACACCGATTAAAATAGATTCCAAAATAGATCGTACGAATATTAATATAATATGTAACGCTTATTAATATTCATAGAACCCATCATTAATAACATTTTTTATATACGTAAACACATATATAGTCCCATATAACTATAAACGATTAATTTATAACGTGTGTATATGTAATTTCACCTTTGTAAGTATAAGGCTAGGTTCCAAACACATTAGATATATAGTCTTAACCTATTATTATCTTAACATCTTGAGTGTTAAGCTTATTCCATAAGACATTACTTTAAATGTTATAACAACGGTATTTTATACAAAAAAGAGAGTTATCCCCCTTTATAGATAATGTGTTTACTTATTTTCAAACTTTTTATTTAAATAATAAAAATAGTTATTATTTTGATTCTTCGTCTTCCGAAATTAAGAAATGGAATGATATAGACTATAAATAATTACAATATTATAGTCAACAACAATAAAATAAACAAGGCTTAACACACAATTTTAAATCATCACCACGAGAATGGGAATTTCACAACACTCCAGTGGTCAGCCTGTATCACGCATATGAAGATTGTACGTTTGCATGAAACACTGAGTTGTGCTATCGAAGTTAGATATTATGTATAATCATTAATATATATATATATATATATATATATAATATTTATATATAATATATATATAATATATATATAATATATGATATATATAATATATATATAATATATATATATATATATATATGTATATAATATATATATGATATATATAATATATATATAATATATATATATATATAATATATATATATATAAAATATATAATATATATATATAATATATATATATATATGTAATATATATATAAAATATATAAAGAAATATATATAAATATATATATATAGAATTTATATATATATATATAATATATATATAATATATATATATAATATATATGTATATAATATATATATATATATATATATATATATATATATATATATATATATATAATACACACACACACCGAGTTGTTAGAACGTTCGCTTTCTGACCATATAATATATATATATATATATATATATATATATATATATATATATATATATATATATATATATATATATATATACACACACACACACACACACAAACACACACACAGAGGGTGCGATGGATAAATTGTCGTCTCAATTGCGCAAAAATGAGCATAACACTGATACCAAAATTTCACAAAACTATCTTGAAATACTAAAGAGTAAATTTATTCAATAAAATCGACATTGGCTCCAACCACGGCCTCCAGACGACTTCACAATCTCCTGCAACTCTTCTGGACAGTCTCCTTATTTAAGTTGGTGAATGCTGCCATAATCCTTGCCTTCAGTTCATCTTTGGTGTTACAAGGAGTTTTGTTGGTCTCTCGCTCAACTGCGACCCACACGTAATAATCCAGGGGTTTGGCGTCTGGGGAGTTAGGGAACTCATCAGTAAAGCCGAATAGAAACTGACAGGTTAAAAATATATAATTAATTACTTAAGTTTATACTTATTGAAGTTCGAATACCCACTCTTACAAAATGTAAATCCTTCCCCAGCCAAAAACGAAAAAAGAAAAAAAAAAACAATCATTATACGAACTTGATCAATATTTATTGGGGTTATAAATTTTTAAAAGTTGTCATTTTATTCCCCCTTCCTGCAGACAAACTGTACATACAGGGGCTAGTTAGGGCTTCATAGAGACTCTGGGGTAATATGGTGCATGTATTAAGAATGGTAAGTAAGAATGGGTTATTGTAGCATGTTTGGGTCATTGATTGTGGCTAGCTAAACTTAAGTATAAGACAAATGAAGTCCAGCCTTCTCTATCCCTAATTTTTGTCCTTGTGCCACATTTCTACATCGTGCTATAAATAATGAGATAGCAAAAGACGTATTTAGTAGACGTCTGAGTAAATACAGTAATAATCTGCAATTGGCCTTACTTGGTTGAATTCAGTCACTTTGAGTAACAGACACAGTGCAACAAATTTGTAGCAATTTGCGATATTGGGTGAAACTACCTCTAGCGCAGCCTATTCTATGTTCAGTTGCTTTATCTCTTATACTAAATTTGTTATAACTCAATTAAATTTGTTATAAGAAGCCTGAGAATACTATGGACGGAAGCGGCGATGTATTTTATCGTTTTTTTAAAACCATTTCACCCCAAAGCCAGTCGATAAAGACACTAAGACGCAAGGGGTCTGAGAGTGAAAGAAACGGAGAAAAAGATTATTGTGGAGAAAAATAAAAGAACAGGAGATAGATGACGACGAATGACGTTGCATGTAAATACTTGAAAATCGTAGTTGACAGGAAAGCAAGAAGTTGGAAAAGAGTTAAAATACGATAAGTGCAAGGGAAGAAACTCTTAGCGTAGAACTTACGGTTGCAAATAACGATTTCAACAGCAAGATGGAAACAACAAAAAAAAAACAATTACACTTAGAATCAGAGAAATTTCTGCGACAAAATGAGGAAAGAAGGCTTGGAAAATTTGTCACTCATGAAACCTTCTTTATGTGTTGTATTATAGGCAACCCACAACTTCCTGTCCCTTGTAGCTCTTGATAAATTTTGTCTTTCTGTTATTTCTCCTAAACTCTGTTCCACCAGCCATTTATTCAAGCTCATTAAGTATGTTATACGTGGTTTTCTTTTCTTCCTCTTGCCCTCAATCTGTCCTCTGAGTATCAAATTTTCCAAGCCCTCCTTCCTCATTATGTGCCCTAGAAATTTCAACTATCGCTTCCTGATGTTGAGTATAAGTGTCCTTTTTGTTTCCGTTTCCTCTAAAACCTCGTCTTTGCTCAAATCTTTGGTCCGTAATATCCTCAGCATCCTTCTGTGGAACCGCATTTCTGTCGCTTCAAGATTCTTCTTCATCTACAAGGAGATTGTCCGTTATTCACTGCCGTATAGGAGGACAGATATCAAGTAACAGTTAAATACTATTTTCTTTGTTTTTAACTTTAATACTCTGCTTAGCTTTTGGAAGGCATCTTTGGCTATCCCAATGCATTTTAGTATTTCAGTGTCACCCTTTCCGTCCTCTGTTCCCAGATATTTCAATATTTGTACTTGTTTGATATTGGCGTCTCCATTTTTTTAATTTGCATTTTGGGCTCATTCTGTTTTCTTGAAGTTGATGTTTAATTTCTTTCTTCTCGCTTTCCTTCACTATATTCTGTAGAAGCTTTTGTAGTTTTCTTGCTATCAACACTGTATCATTTGCAGATCTTATGTCGTTAAGATTGTGACTGCCAATAATGAATCCTGGTAGGACTTCTAATTCTCTTAGAATTGCCTCGCTGTATAGGTTGAATAAGTCCGGTGAGAAGACACGTCCTTGTCTTACACCGCTTTCTATTTTTGTATATCTGCTGAACTATCCGTATGCAGCCGGTTTGTTGCCTATATAGGTTCTTGAATATTCTAATACCCTTCCCAAATATCTCATACCTACCTGGTGTAGGGATTCGTCCCTGCGCGGGTAGTATCACGGCTACGACTAGCTTGGACAGGCTCTGGCCTGGACCAGCTATGACAGGCCAAGACCAGCTATGACTAGCTTAGACCAGCTCTGACCAGCTTGGACAAGCTATGACCAGCTATGACTAGCTTAGACCAGCTCTGACCAGCTTGGGAAAGCTATGACCAGCTTAGACCAGCGACCTGAGTGAAAACACTCGGGTCCCCACGTTAAAACCCGACCTTGTGTCACAACCTGACTCAATGGGGGGGGGGCAATTAAATACCTACCCTTCCCAAAAAATCTCAAGGTTGCTGAGAAGTTCCAGTATATATTTGTGGCGTATTTTATCGAACGACTTTTCATAATCTATAAAATAGAAAAAAAGGCCATTTCTACTTAGAATCAGAATGATACAGTTAAAACTTCTACGACATATAATGAGGAAAGAAGGCTTGGAAAATTTGTCACTCATAAGATATATTGAAAACAAAAAAGATAGAGGAAAAGAGCTAGAGAGTATCGGAAGTTGTGGAGAGCCATGCTCGCCTACCTTCTGAAGGTACGCGACACAGAGAAGAAGATAATCCAGAAATAGTTGAGCCCAAGAATTTGGCTGATATAACGGTGAGAGTACTGAATAAAAAATAAAAATAACAATAAAAAACAACAAGAAAAAGATCTCCACCCCCGATTGAAATTGTTATCTCGCAGTTTTCTGGTCTATCACCAAATCTTCGTATTTCTTCGTATTTATTGCTCGATTTTAATGTTTCTTCCTGTACTTTGCATGGCAATTATCACAGAATATTACCGTACCCAGCAGACCGTACCTCTGGCACAATTCCGCGAATTCATCTGTCTTCACTTTAAACGAATTATCAAGATGTTCGGAGACTTACAGCTGATCTATCCTCTGACAGAGATCTAACAGCTCAATGGCGGCAAAAATGCTTGTAGCATTCAATACCTACACCCTTGTGAAAATTAATTGAAACAAAACGAATAATTGCGTCATTATTTACATTTTTCGTGTGTTTCCAATGAAACATAATCAGGTACACATGTTAGTACTTCGTATGCTCATTCCAATAAAGTCGTTCCTTGCAGATTGACCACAAATTCTCGATTGAATTTAAATCAGGAGAGTTTCCGGGCCAGTCTATAGTACTTTGATTTGCTCACTGGTAAGGTTTGCCAGTGTGTTCGTGCAGCATTACAATTTTTGTACGCTTCCTTGGAGTTACGTTCATCACAGAAAATGGCCGTAGGACAACTAATCGACAGTCGAGACAATAGTGTCTGAGTGTGATAAAAATCTGATGCAATTACGGATGACGCAATATTTTTGAAGGCCAAACAAATTTCATCATAAACCCTGAAAATAGATTCATATTACTGCACACCACTGCATATGACCTAATCTGAGGCAAAAATAGAAATCAAATACATACTGTCACTCCAGTGGGTTTAAAACTGACCGTATGGTGAAAGAAAAGAAACTAAACTGGTTGTTTCAATTAATTTGCACTAGAATTGTGTAGAATGTATCTAGT
The DNA here is from genome assembly GCA_964036315.1 of Acanthosepion esculentum. Lineage (NCBI taxonomy): Eukaryota > Metazoa > Mollusca > Cephalopoda > Sepiida > Sepiidae > Acanthosepion > Acanthosepion esculentum. The sequence goes on from OZ038496.1 coordinate 26,216,027, forward strand.
TTCTACTTCTTTGAAAGAAGAGTGTTGGAAACATTTTACCATAATTGAGACAGGGAAGTACAGTTGATTTGGGTAATAGAGTAATTTGGAACTCATATATATGATCCATTGCTAAAGGTGCATGGAAAATGGTTGGCTCTTCCTATCATTCCTGGAATTACTTAGACAATACCAAAATGATCAGTTAGAAGTCCTGACATATATATATATATATATATATATATATATATATATATATATATATATATATATATATATATATATATATATATATTTAAAATATTAGTGGTAAATATACACATACATATGCAATCATATATCTAAAATATATAAATATATACATACATACATACACATACATATATATATATATGTACAAAAAATAATTTCATGAGGATAAAATTCAGGTAGAACATAATGTCCAGGACAGAGTAAGGATATCATAAAAAGGCTTAAACACTAATATCCCTTGGTCATAATTTATTCCATTGGAATCGTAAATACGATCCAATTCATCAGACCTACAAATTCAAAAATTTACGATTCCAATGGAATAAATTATGTCCATGGAATATTAGTGTTTAAGTCTGTTTATATATATATATATATATATATATATATATATATATATATATATATATATATATATATATAGATTATAATTAAGTAATTCATCGAGTCTAGAAGAAACGTCAACAGAATGCATTCTGTTGAGGTTTCTTCTAGACTCGATGAATTACTTAATTATAATTATTTCAAATCCTCCTAATTTCTATCACATACACACACGCACACACACATATATATATATATGTCATGAAAACACTCCAACGAGTGCACAGGATCGCGTCGTCAGTGATGTTATGACTTGGGGTCATGACATGTTTCGGGTCTTGCAACATCATACTTGTTCGCCCAAGAGACCCCACCGAAACAGTACTTATTCCGGCAGGTGATACTGAAGCAAAAAATCCGCTAAGCACACAACAAATGGACTCATTAAATAACTGCCACTGCTGATCTTGAAATTACAAGCGACCAATCATTAACGACTTACGTCACTTCCTCCTCAGCGACCGATCGTTAACGACTTACGTCACTTCCTCCTGAGCCAAGACGATACAAAAAAAGAATAGACAGCATGCGCGTCTTTTTTTCCATCTTAGGTTCACCACGCGAAAGATCCACATTCTCAACGAACAGTTTGACATAACAGGTAAGTAATGGCAAGAAAAGTTTCCTTTCATATGAAGCGTTACTTTAACCAAAAAATAAAAATAAATAAAATAAATAAAAAAAAATATCGAACATATTCGTTGGTCATATATATATATATTTCGAGGAAAGGTCAAATGTCTCTGCAGTCTTGATAAAGATATATTATGGGGAAAGTGCGGATAATTTTTGACTTAGCCTCGTATTCAAAAATAGGATAAAACATATTTTTTTAAAATCGGATTTACCCCAAGCAAGGCAGTAAAGCCACTAAGACACAAGGACTTACTGGATGTGAAAGAATTAGAAAGCAGAAACATTACTAAGGATTGAGAGCAATAGAAGAGTAATCAGGAAACAGTAGATAACGATTGGCATTGCATTTAAATTTTTGAAGATCAAGCGAGTAGTGCGAGAGAAGAAACTATTAGGATAGAACTTACGGTAACATTTACCCATTTCAATAGTAAAATGGCGAGACCTCGCTACCAATCTAGTACTGCGCTTAAATTCTTAAAGTCCAGCAAAGTGGAAAGCTTATCGGAACAATTATTATGAAAATGTTTATAGAAAAGGCACAGGGAAGCTACGTCATAGCGGTGGGAACGGGACTTAAACCGAAATGTCAAGTCAGGACTGATGAGGTTGCAGATTATTCTTTGAATTTTGTCACGAATATGGCAGTAAGACTTGTGGGGGAAAACTTATTCTTCAGTCTGAAAATGCAACTTTTTCTTACAAATGCAACTTCGCCAGCTTATCGCTATTTCCATGGCAAATGTTTTGATAAACACTGTTCTTTCTACTTCTTTCTGTTCCACAAGTTCAAATCTAGGACTCACCATACTACTTCGAGGGAGTTGATTTTCCATTATTTCCCCTGTACTCCAAGTATAAGTAGGAAGTTCTACTCATACAGCTTTGTTTTCATGAAATTCTACTTATCATTTCTAGAATGGAGATGAAAATATTAGGTAAATGATGACGTGTACAATGTTAGAGAAATCTTTGAAGTGTCTTTCTGTTATTTTTAAAAAAATTAAATACTTCACGACGAAGACGACCATAATTCTTCTCAGATTTCTTTCCTTTATTATCTGAGAATTGCTGTGATTTCTTGAAAATGATTTGGTTTGGTTTATTTTGTTTACGGCATATCAACACCTCAATGGGTTATTTAAAATTTTTAGGATAGGTTCGTATGAATAGAATGTGTATGCCATGTAAGAATTCAGTTTGTAGATCAGGTTTCATTGACGTATTTTATAAAGAGGGTTTTTTGTCGAGAGTTGCTTTGCTGGTAATTTTTTTTATTTTTTTCAAAAATGTATTTCTGGTTTGGTTTGGTTTGTTTAGTTTTACAGCATATCAACATCAATGGGTCATTTAATGCCGACAACTTTTTTTGTGGTAATATTTTTATTTTGTTAATATTTTTTTCCTCAAAAATGTATAGCTGGTAATATTATTTTTTTCAAAAACGTATAGCTGGTAATATTATTTTTTCAAAAACGTATAGCTGGTAATATTTTTTCAAAAACATATTGCTGGTAATAGTTTTTTTTTTCAAAGACGTATTGGGGTAATATTTTTTTCTTAAAAAATTTATTTCTGGTAATAATTTTTTACAAAGTATTTCTGGTATTAAAACCTATTTTTACACTTTTATAATGCTTTTTACCTCAGTTTCGGGGTTAACTATTTACCCATAGCTGAGACCCTAACAGGTACTACAACCCAGGGTCAGGGAACACCAGCAATTAAGAGGTGGGTCCACACTCCTCAAAGACTCCTGATCATCCTTGCTGTTGGATGTAATTTATCGTCTTAGCCTGGACGCGGATGTAGTTTATCGTCATACCCAGGACGAATGTATTTCTGGTACTATTTTTTAAAAAGTTATTGCTGGTAATTTTTGTCAAAAATCTATTGCTGGCATTTTTTACTATGAAAAAGTATTTTTATACTTTCATAGTCTTTTGACCTCTGTTTGGGGTTTGTAACTCTTTTCCCATAGATGGGACCCTAACAGGTGCTACTGCCACGGGCCAGGGTGGGTCTGGAAACAACATCAATTAATAGGTGGTTCCACGCTCCTCAAAACCTCCCGATCAGAGGCCTTGCTTCCGGATGTAGTTTATCGTCATACCCAGAGCGGGAAATGATAGTAAAAAAGTTGTCTGTTGCATTTCATAAGGTTTTTGAATTCAGAGTTTTCCTTCTCTTAGACTGGTTGCCATCGAAGTTTAAAGATTCTAGTCTACTCATCTATCTATCACATATATCTGTTGTGGGGTGGCGAGTAAAATATACGAATCCATGCATTTCTATGAAAAACAGACGAGACTGGAATTTGAACACGGTTCGCCGCTTCCACTTTCTGTACTGACAACCATTATGCTACCAGCGTAATCCTTCAAGTTTTCTTCTTCTATCTGTCGTCTTCCTTCATAACATGGGCGATGATGGCTCTCCACAGCTTCCTGTTCCTTGTGGGCTTTTTCTCTCTTTGCCAAGCCTACCACCACTCTCGTTTCACCATCCATTCAGGTAAGTGGCCCGCTTCTTTCTTCTATCTCTCTTACCCTCGATATACCCTGTGAGGATCAAGTTCTCTAAGCCCTTCTTCCTCACTATGTGTCCAAGAAACTTCAGCTGCTTCTTTCTGGTTCTGAGTATAAGCGTTCTTTTCTTTATCATTTTCTCCATCGTTTACTTGACGGTAATTCTCAGCAGCCTTCTGTAGGACCACATTTTTGGAACCTCCAGTTTTCTCATCATCCGTGGGGAGATTGTTTAGCATTCTCTGCTATACGTGAGGATTGATATCACAAAGCAGTTCATCACTCTTTTTTTTTTGTTTGTTTCTAACCGACATTTCCCGTTTCTTTGTACTTTGTTTAGCTAAGACTTAATAAGAGTACACAGGCTTTGAGAATTATTCGCGGAAAAGTGAACGTTTTACTTCGTTTTCGTGAAAATCATGACTGAATATAAAACACGCGGGCGATTATAACTCTCCACAAGGTCATATACTTTGTAGCTCTAAATAAAGTTTCTCCCCACCCCGCTCCATGTTCAGCCATCCATTTACACAAACGGGTTAGGTAGATTACTTGCTGTCCCCCCACCCGCCTCGTTTGTCTTCAGTATATCCACCGAGTGACAAAATTCGCTAAGCCCCAACCTCCCCCAAAACTTTTAAGTATCTTTTTCTGAACAATTGTTTTTTTTTTTAATTTCTTTTAAAATGGCACTGTTTACTTTTCGTGATTATTCTGGGCGCAAAGTGCAGTGGAAACTCGACAATGAATCACCGAAAATAAGGCTACCAGTAGGTGCAAGCACGTGCAGATGATGTCAGACGATGTTTGAAGAAGGAGATTTTCGAACTGAAGGACAAAAATAAGTGTTCTGGAAAACCTCGGATGCTGAAGAAGTGAATGCTGAAGACCCAATTTAAATAACACGCATAGTTTCAGAAAAAAAAAAGGCGTTGATCTTATTTGTATCATTCACCAAAGGAGACCATTTGGTGTTGCACCATGGGTAACAGTATTTGTCAGAAATTGTCCCATTCTTACAGACCCCACCACCAAAAAAAAAAAAAATAAACAAAAACACACACTCACAAAAATTGCTAAGACTAATATCTAGCAGCTCTCTTCTTCTTCTTCTATGTGCCGTGTCCTTTCAGGAGGTAGGTGATCATAGCTCTCCATACTTTCTTATCCTTTGTCGCTCTTAATAAATGTTGTCGTTTTGTTATTTCTTCTAAATTTCTTCCACCATCCATTTACTCCCGTTCATCAGGTATTCTATGCATTGTTTTCCTCCGTCCCTTTTGCACTTAATTTATCCTGTGAGTATTAGATTTTCTAAGCCCGCTTTCCTCATTATATTCGCTAAAAATTTCAACTGTTTCTTCCTGATGTTAAGTATAAGTTTCCTTTTTGTTTCCATATTCTCTAAAACTTCGTCGTTCTCCACATGTTCGATCCATGCTATTCACAACATCTTTCTGTAGAATCACATTTCTGTTGCTTCGGGTCTCTTCTTCATCTTTGATGAGATTGTCCAGCACTCGCTGCCATATAGGAGGACTGTTATTACGTAACAGTACAGTACTCTTTTCTTTGCTTCACTTCCTCTTAAAAGCTGACATATTTTCCCTAATTTCTTTAATTTAAAAATATTCAGATGAAAAATTCATGCTTTAGAAAATTTACCACTATCGGTGTTATACATATGTTAAAGTTTAGCAAAAAGGCATAAACCCCAATTTACTTGATTGTTAATCTTTGTTCAATGTCTACTGTTAAATCAAATTTATATTTTTAAGATTAAATTTATATTTTGAATTTTTTTTGCATCTGAGACAAGGCGATCCTTATACCAGATCTGGCAACCATGTGTCTGGAGTCAGACATGGGGAGACTTAAATTACTACTAAATAACAATTACTGAGAAGATTTTTTAGCAAGGAATTTGTGAGTAATGTCCAGTTAATTAGCAACTATATATAATATTAGGAAGCATTTTACAATTATTGATTTATTTTCATAAATGTAAATGTACAAAGAAAGAATAAAAATATCTTAAAATATATAAATGCACAAAAATCACTTTATTCACCTTAAATTAGACATTTTTTTTTTTAGATAATATTGCAAAAATAATGAGATAATTTGTTTATACCAACTGATTACAGAAAATATAACTGTATAAAACAAGCAGAAAACAAAGTCTGAAAATATTTTAACAAAAAATGCGAATTTCAGAGAAACGATAATTCTTAATGATCTTTACAAAATTTACATTATTCGGACTATTGTCCTCATCTTTGTCGCCATATATATTACAATATTTCGGCCTTTCACTATCTGTCTATATTTCTGAGATGAGGTATTATGTACACTATTTACATTATTCGGACTATGGTCCTCATCTTTGTCGCCATATATATTACAATATTTCGGCCTTTCACTGTTTATATTTCTGAGATGAGGTATTATGTACACTATTTACATTATTCGGACTATTGTCCTCATATTTATTACAATATTTCGGCCTTTCACTATCTGTCTATATTTCTGAGATGAGGTATTATGTACACTATTTACAATATTCGGACTATTGTCCTCATCTTTGTCGCCATATTTATTACAACATTTCGGCCTTCTTCAGGTGGTTGGAATGTCGAACTGAACTCACTGGGGTAGACTGTTCTAGTTCCACGTGCCATGTTTTTTATTTAATGGATGTCAGTTGTCAGTTAACTCCTGTTAATTCCCCTCTCCAAGTTCTCCACTGCCTTAACCGGGTATTGAACTCACACACATAGCTGGATTCGTACCTTTTTCAAGGGTATTAGCAGATTAGTGAATGTAATGAACTCGATTGGAATTCGAACTCGGCTCTCCCATTCCTCAATCCGAGCCGCAATCAATTACATTTACATATAATAATTTTATTCTTTCAGTATCGATTGCCTGACTATTGACAATCTTTCTTCAAGATTTCAAATTCGTTTCAATAGTAAAATAATTCACAATATATGGTATATGGGATTGAGATTATCACATTAGAGGATTCCAGAGAACTTCCCTTAAAGTCCACTAGGTGACATTGTAAAACAGTAGAAAAGGAAAGAATAAAAGGCTTTTATCTTTTCTTCCTCTCTTCGATCACAAGATGTCGTCTTGACTGCCCTAACCCATAGTTGGAGGTTTCGAATTCAGAGTTTTCCTTTCTTCATGACCGGTTGTTACCCAAGGCTATAGAACGCATTCTAACCTGCTGTTTACTCATAGTTGGGAGGAGAGATAGATTCATACCTTTGCCAAGGTTATTATTACGTTAATGAATGTAATGAAAGAGGTTGGAATTCGAACTCGGCTCTCCGATTCTTCAATCCGAGACGCAATCCATTACTCCACCGTCCCTAAATAAATAAATAATTAAACGAAACGAAACGAAACAAAACAATCAAACAAAAACAAAGACAAAAAACAACCCCCAAACCCTAGTACATAAATCTCTACTCCTTTTCAAAAGACAGGGAAGGAGTGTAACCGGACGATAGGTGAACCTATCTACCCTTCATATGTTATGGCATAAAAAGCCTTAGTTTACTAGTAATACTTAGCGTTAATTCCTGGCAGCTGACTATAATTTCTTCATTTACAATGCTTTCTTTTAATAACATCGTTATCAGTGCCTTTACATGATACATATATCATATCACTATTTAGCTAATAATTCCTGACCACTGACAGGCCTAGGTATGACGGTAAACTATATCCGGCAGCAAAGGCCTCTGATCGGGAGATTGGAGGTTTCAAGGAGCGTGGAACCACCTCCTAATTGCTGTTGTATTCAAATCCACCCTGATCCGAGGTAGTAGCTGTCAGGGCCCCAGCTATGAGCAAATAATGAACCCCCAAACATAAATACTATTTTAAGTATAAAAATACAGATTTATAGTAAAAATACCAGCAGTACATTTTTATAGTAAAAATACCAGTAGTACATTTTTATAGTAAAATGCATGTAGTACATTTTTATAGTAAAAATACCAATAGTGCATATTTATAATAAAAATACCAGTAGTGCATTTTTATAGTAAAAATACCAGTAGTACATTTTATAGTAAAAATACCAGTAGTATATTTTTATAGTAAAAATACCATCAGTAAATTTTTATAGTAAAAATACCAGTAGTACATTTTTATAGTAAAAATACCAGTAGTGCATTTTTATAGTAAAAATACAAGTAGTGCATTTTTATAGTAAAAATAACAGTAGTATATTTTATAGTAAAAATACCAGTAGTACATTTTATAGTAAAAATACCATCAGTACATTTTTATAGTAAAAATACCAGTAGTGCATTTTTATAGTAAAAATACCAGTAGTACATTTTTATATAAAGAATTACCAACAATACCTATTTATTGTAAATTTACCAACAATATATCAAACATGAAAGAACTCTTTTATGGCATTAAACTATATGATATTCTATAATTTCTTAAAGAAATCAAACTGTATTCCAAAATATAACTTCACCAAAATACAACATCAAACACACATATCACCGCCTCTAGTAATTATGTCCACACAAAAATGTATATGCATAAAAGCTGCGTATCATCTACCATTTATTCAGTTGTGAAAGCAGAATAACATATAATATTTTTATTACTTCAAAACTCTCAAGAAAATTAAATTTCGGTATTAAATGACCCATGAGGAATTGTTATGCCGTTAAAGAAACAAATCAAATAAAATCTGATGACTGACAACCGCTCACGTGCTGTTTTTTAGTGCATTCCTTTACTAAAATCAGTAACAATACATTTTTACTTTGTACAGGTAATAACACAATTCTGACGATAAAACTTGTATTAATTCTTGACTGATGGGATCGTCTGGGTGTGATTCATTAAGAGTTAGTTAAAAAAAGGTATTAAATAACCATTTATACGTCCAGCAGTTGCAACGTCTCCATAAAAGTTTCGTCTGGCGTTTTTCAGTAGAAAAAATGTTGTTCCCTTCATGGAAACGCATTGTGCGTGCAGTAAAAATAACACAGGGGAAAAAAAAAATTGAGACCCAGTTGGTCTGTTTTTCCCGACCAGCCATATTCACCTGATCACTAACTGATTGCTAACTTTTTGGATCGCTGCAAAGCGTTTTGACGGTGAAAGCTTTCGAACTGTTATCATCTTGATTGATATAGATGTTATTCTAGATACAACGTTTCGACCAAGTACCTCGTCCTGGGTATGAGGATAAGCTACACAAGGCCTCTGATCAGGAGGTTTTGAGAAGCGTGGAATCACCTCTTAATTGCTGTTGTTCCTTGGTTCACTCTGATCCGGGGTGGTAGCACCTGTTAGAGTCCCAGCTATGGTCAAATAGTTAACACTCAAATTGCGGTCAAAAATACTATGAAAGTATAAAAATACATTTTTATAGTAAAAATATCGGCAATACAATTTCATAGCAAAAAAAAAAAAAAATTATCAGAAATACATTTTTGTAAAAGAAATTATCAATGCTCCCAAGAAAATTAAATTTCGGCTTTAAATAACTCATTATTTTTTGGTCGGCGGTGACAAGACTTTCAGACCACCCTGTACATTTTTTTTTTTAAGAATAACGTTGAAAAACGAAAACGGAAATTATTTATGACTCACCATAATACTACTGACTCTAATTACTTGCTTCCCTCATCCCATCCGTTTTTCTAATAAATATTGAATTTGAGTGAATCAACATTTTGACGTATTTGTTTGAATAAATCCAACACGAGATATCAACATTTACGAATATTAACCGGGTCGAAATAAAATCGGTGTGTGGGAAGATTGTATTTCTCTGATCTCCCAAGATAGAAGCCTAAAGCCTGCCTAAAAATCAACAATGGGAATCCGGGCTTTTTGATTAAACAAGAACCGCTCAATTTGGCTTTGGTGGGAATGGGGCATAACTGGAGTACAAATGGAGTGGGGGAGTCCTGTGTGACGCGTTTCATCCTACAGAAGGACGTCTTCCGGCTAATTTTTAAAATTTTTACCGAGAGAAACATATTTATGTAGTCGGAGGGAACAAAATACAAACAAACGACGGCTATGTTAATACATCGGCAGAAACGCTGAAAATTCGATGACGCCTAACTTTAAATTTAAAATTTAAATGTATGACATTATTTACACTATTCGGACTGTTATCCTCCTTTTCATCACCATATCGACAACATTTCGGCCGTTGTATACTCCGGTCATTTTCAGGTGACTGAAATTTCAAAACGAACCCTTGATTGTTCTAGTTCCACGGGCCATGCCTCTTCCGGATGTCTCAGTTATTTCCCTTTAACTCAACTCTCCAAGGCATGCCACGTGAAACTAGAACAATCTACACCATTGGGCGAAATAAAGGGTTCAATTCGAAATTCAAATCACCTGAAGAAGGCCGGAGCGTAGATTGGACGAAACGTTGTGAATATGGCAATGAAGATGAGGATAACAGTCCGAATAATGTAAATAATGTAATCAAAATACCTCATCTCAGAGATATAGGCAGATATTTAAATTTCTGTTTTTCGATTAGTCGAGATTAGTGGTTCTCAACCGGGTTCACTGTGGACCCTGGGAGGGCCAAGTAACATTACTGGGGGTCAACACACACACACACACACAAAAGTAAATTGGGAGTCCACGGTAATATTTTAGTGGTCCATAGAAAAAGTTTTACTCCAGAACGTTTGTTACAACTGTGAATTGGATTGAATTGATTTCTACAGTAATCTACGCCATATTAAAATACTAAAAATAGAAAAACAACACTAAAACTAACAGAAAACAAGGTCAAGTGATATAGTTTAGCGTCCCTTTTAACTCTACCTGATGTTTTGATTGTAAAGGTTGAATAAAAACTGAGAAGGATATATAAAAGAAGCATTATATGTATAAAGGAACATTATATGTATAAAGGAACATTATATGTATAAAGGAACATTATATAAAGATTATAATTTATTATCTAAATTAATTTAATATAATAGTAATAAATAAAAATATTAATTTTAAATATTAACAAAATAAATAAAGTATTAATATATTAATATAAATTAATATAGTAACAGACTCGACATTGGAAAAGGGGTGATCTTCGACTATCTTTGACATCGATGGAGTCGATTATAAAAAAATCCCAGAGCTGCATCAACCACAGGGATCTCATTAAATAAATATGCATTTTTTTAAAAAAATTTATTAATTACTGACATATTTTGAAAATTATTTATTATGAATGATTTTACTGGTGTATATAAATGTTTCAGAAAATTTAGTTATTAAATACAATTTATTTTCACTAAATTAGTTTTACTTCAGAATAAAGCGTATTGCTATTTCTATAATAAAATTCCTAAACTTACCAAAGGGTACAAAATAAAATGAACATTTTTCATCAAATTGTTATGGGGACGGGGGTCCACCAAAAAGATTTCAGAGTAAAAGTGGTTCATGGATAAAAAAAAAAAGAGGTTGAGCACCACGGATCAAGATGTTCAAGCCTCGAAGCTGATCTCTAATCTGAACAAGTTCTAAAAGCTCAAGGTGGTCGGGGGTAATATTCAATACCGTTAAACAAATCTAATACCGTTCCATCATCACCGAGCAGACCCTAAGTTTTCTCCACTCATGGTAAACATCTCTACCCTGAATAAGACTCTAACGTCTGTTCGGGTACATGTTCGACCCTGACCTCAACTGGAACTCATCTTTTGTATCTGGTCTTAAGATTTTGACAAGGGGTGCATATAGACGATGATATCTCACCTCCAGAAATCTAGATCAGTGCTTCTCAACCGGGACCCATAAGCACCCTGCGGTCCATGTAACACACAAAAATAGTAAATTGGAAGTCCATGGTAATATTTTAGTGGTCCATAGAGAAATTTTTATTTCTAAACATTTGTTATAACTGTGAATTGGAATTTCTACAGTAATCTACGCCATAATACTAAAAATAGAAAAACAACTCTATAACTAGCAGAAAACGAGATCAAGCGATATAATTAATAATAAACTTATTCATTGGGCGAAATCAAGGGTTCAATTCGAAATTCAAATCACCTGAAGAAGGCCGGAGCATAGAACGGCCGAAACGTTGTGAATATGGTATTGAAGATGAGGATAACAGTCCGAATAATGTAAATAATGTAATCAAAATACTTCATCTCAGAGATATAGGCAGATATTTAAATTTCTGTTTTTCGATTAGTCGAGATCAGTGGTTCTCAACCGGGTTCAATGTGGACCCTGGGAAGACCATGTAACATTACTGGGGGTCAACACACACACACACACACACACACACACACACACACACACACACACACACACACACACACACACAAAAGTAAATTGGGAGTCCACGGTAATATTTTAGTGGTCCATAGAAAAAGTTTTACTCCAGAACGTTTGTTACAACTGTGAATTGGATTGAATTGATTTCTACAGTAATCTACGCCATATTAAAATACTAAAAATAGTAAACAACTCTAAAAGTAGCAGTGATATAATTGATAATAAACTTATTCATTGTTCCCTTGATGGTTTTTGAAAGGACTTTGAAGATGGATGCCAGTGTATGAATGTTGGTACCATTACTGAAGGGCTGAAATTTTTTTCGTTTCACCATTGCTGATTTGGGAAGACATAGTGGGGCTGACACAAAACGATTTTAACATGTTCTCTTTCTAGCTGGATAATTTTTCAGTGATTCTTACGACAAATGGAGAAAAGATGGCTAAACGTCTTATCTGAAAACATGGAAAAAAGAAACTCAATTAGTTTATTGATTTTTTTTTTAGATATTACACATATTGTGTGACGGACAATTATCCCATTCTGTTACACGATTTGACAATCTTGCTGTTATACCCAGTATATGTACTAGTGTACATAAATGTTCCATAGAATTTAGTTTTCAAAATACAAGCTTATTATTATTAAATTAGTTATACTTCAAAATGAAGCATATACATTTACGATTTCTGTAATACAATTCCTAATTTTATCTGTTAGTAAAAAATAATTTTTTTCATCAAATGGTTATGAGGTCCACAAAAAAATTAAGAGTAAACGTGGCCCATGGGTAAAAAACGGCTGGGAACTATTTGTTATGGACAGCCTAACCGAGATCCCATTTAGTTTCCAACCGCATCTGTTTTCGTTTTTATCGCTGTTTCTTTTAAATAGCCGATAGTAATAGCAGTGGTTTTGTTAAGAAAGGCGACCTGCTATATAAACATGAACGTAAGTACACCCTGGAAGACTCAGAAATTAGGTCACTTTCGGTACATTTTCACCTTAATAACTTACCTTCTCTTTTAATTAAATCTGCATTCTTTAAATCAATAAAAAAACATTAATTAGTGTGAGGAAGTCCGTTGAAGGCCGAAACGTGTTACAGAGTATTTTTACCTTTTGTCATTCAATTACCCACCATTAGTCTGATATATGAAGTTTATATATAATATTTTACCACCATTGGAAAGATAACGGAAACTGTTAATTCTGCCTGTGGGTCGTGTGATTTACATAAGCAGCCATTTTGTAAATATATTCGAAAGAGGCTGGATTTTGTAGTTTCACAGTGTCGATGACAAAATATTTTACCGCCTCATGGCATCGGTTCTCAAAAACGGCATGAAAATATTTCTCCTTTTTTTTTTAACTTGTAATTTATTTTTGTTTAGTTCCGTTTTGGTAAGCGAATCAATTGTTTTTAGGAAATTTGACATTTATTTTTCACCTTTATTTTTTGTTCGTTCCAAGTTCTTCCAAGTTCATAAATTTATCCTCAAGACGATTTGTGACAGGAATCACATTCAGGAGAGTTACCCCCCTCTCTCTCTCTTTATTTTTATTCTTTATTTTAAAACTTTTATTTTTGTTCAGTATTGTTTTGATTAGCGAGTTAGTTGTCTTTAGGAAATTTGACATTTACTTTTCGCTTTTATTTTTTGTTCTTTGCAAGTACATAAATTTATACTCAGGACGATTTGTGACCGGAATCACATCCTTTCTTTCTTTCTTTCTTTCTTTCTTTCTTTCTTTCTTTCTTTCTTTCTCAGTCTGTTCCTATCTATCTATCTATCTATCTATCTATCTATCTATCTATCTATCTATCTCAGTCTGTTTCTTTCTTTCTTTCTTTCTTTCTTTCTTCCTTTCTTTCTTTCTTTCTTTCTTTCTTTCTCAGTCTGTTCCTATCTATCTATCTATCTATCTATCTATCTATCTATCTATCTATCTGTTTCAGTCTCTTCATATATATTTTTAATATATCTCTCTGTCTATTCATCCATCACAGGCGGTCAGTATCTATCTATCTATCTATCTATCTATCTATCTATCTATCTATCTATCTATCTATCTATCTATCTATCTATCTATCTATCTCAGTCTGTTTCTTTCTTTCTTTCTTTCTTTCTCAGTGTGTTTCTATCTATCTATCTATCTATCTATCTATCTATCTATCTATCTATCTATCTATCTATCTATCTATCTATCTCAGTCTCTTTCTTTCTTTCTTTCTTTCTTTCTTTCTCAGTCTGTTTCTATCTATCTATCTATCTATCTATCTATCTATCTATCTATCTATCTATCTATCTATCTATCTATCTATCTATCTATCTATCTATCTATCCAGACTATATGTTAATATTATGTCTACTTATAATAAACCATTTTCGGGTTTGGATTCTTATCATCGTCTCGATATGCCACATATCATTGGAATGGGTAGCATTTATAAAAACATAATCATTACGCATTAGAGATATCTAAATGCAGTTGCGTCTTCAGGGGTGATTAGCGCTCAAAACGAAATGAATAGAAAGGGACCCTTTATTGACGAATCTTGATGAAAATGGACGACAGTGTTGAGGGAGTGTTGTGGCAAAGACGGGCATTGTGTTTAAATCACAATTTCCTGACTTTTCAAACCCGCCATTCGGTTTGGATTACACGACGCGTATCAGATTCATCAAATCTGCTTCGTTTGCAAATGAGACATTTCAAAGACTTCACTCTTTCTCACCAGTTTCAATGTTTGATGGAAGTTACATGATTAACTTGACAAAAAGTTATAAGATATTCTGGTTGAGCACAGTAGATTATGTATGGACAAGGGACAAACATTTTTCCTGGTCATGTTCGAAGTTTTTTTTCAGTCCAAGTAAATTGGTATTTAAAATTCACGTACAAGCCAATGATTTTTCGATAAAAAAATTTGAAAGTAATCTTCAACCATTTTGATAATGAGAACGAGATATTTAATTTGATTGGTCCATACCATTGATGCTAATACTGTATCAGTATATATTGCGATCAGTCTCATTCAAGCCTACTCTTGTACTAGTGAGTACTAAAATCACTGCCAGAATTGTCTTCTAAGTACTACATCATGTTGCCCTAACGGTGGGGTTGATAAAACGCCGATTGTATTTTCTCCATAGGGTAAGATGCTTTCCTAAAAGGAACCACGTTATAAGTGGATACGTGAAGATTCAATTATATACAGTCGACTTAATTTAAGCTTTTTGAATCTATTGCAAACAGGATCTATATATATATATATATATATATATATATATATATATTATTCTATTGTAAACCGGGCCTGCTACTGTCACTTTGATCCTCGCGCAGACTAAACCGGCATAAGCCTCTTTGATTTTCGTGTAAACTGGGCCCTGTCTACATGTTTTATTTTAGTGTAAACCGGATCTCCTTGATTCTTGCACAGATTAAACCGGCATCAGCATTTTTGACTTTCGTGTAAACAGGACCCTGTCTACATTTTGTTTATTTTAGTGTAAACCAAACCTGCTTTTACCGCCTTGATTCTTGCGCAGACTAAACCGTAATCAGCTTTTTTCATTTTCATGTAAACTGGACTCTGTCTACATTTTTTACTCTAGTCGAAACCGGACGTGCTTCTACCTTTTTGATTCTCGTGAAGACTAAACCTGCATCAGTATTTTTGATTTTCGTTTTAACTGTATCATGTCTACATTTTCTATCTAGTGTAAACCGGACTGCGTCTACATTTTCGACTTTAGTGTAAAATGTATTTGTTTACATTTTTTCACCTAGTGTAAACTGGATCTGTATCTACTTTTTTTTTAATTGCGTGCAAATATTATCGGTCCTGATCTGGCATCTCGGCTTCAGTCAATTTCCCACCGCCGTAAGGTTGCCTCCCTCTGCCTTTTCTATAAATACTTCCATCTCAAGTCTTCTGATGAGCTCTTCGCTATGATATCTAGACTTTTGGAATTTAATCGCAGTACTAGACTGGCGTCGAGATCTCATAAATTTACAGTAGACCTGACTAGATGTAACCGTAAGTTCTATACTAACAGTTTCTTTTTTCGCACTTCTCTATCTATCTTTATCTACTGTTCTCCTTATTACCCTTCTTTTTTTTTGCTCCTTAGTAATGTTTCTGTTTGCTAATTCTTCCATAGACAGTAACCCCTTGTGTCTTAGTGGCTTTACTGCCTTGCTTGGAGAGTGGGGGAATTAGATTAAAAAATATTCTGTCTACCCTTCTAAACAATACATTGCCATTTTTGACCTATAAAATTATATTAGACATTAAATAACTGAAGAATTTTTAACATGTTCAATTAACTTCACGTAACTGCATCACGACGAGACGCATTGACAATAAAACTTTTCCAGAGCTAAAACATCATTGAAACGGGCGCCTAACATTCTGCTGTTATCGAGTAATCTAAAATAGTAGTCTTGCACAAAACTAAGTTAAGATTAATAAATACCTATAAGTTATCTCACCATAGAGCAAAAGGTTAACAAGCTAGTTCCAAATACCATTACTATTATATTGAATTTGATCCTCATTGGGTACTCAAAATTGTAATCTTGTGTTAAACTAAGTTAAGATTAATAAATACAAGCGTATCTCGCCGTGGGGTAATGGTTAACAAGCGAATCCCAAATTCCAATACTTTTGTATTGAATTTGATCCTCATTGGGCACTCATAATTGTAATCTTATGTCAAACTAAGTTAAGATTAATAAATACCTATAAGTTATCTCACTTTGGAGTAATGGCTAACAAGCTATTTTCGACAATCAGTTCTCATGAATTTTTCTCAATATTTTGTGACTAAGCTTTTTTTCCTGTAAGATTGGAATTGAGAATTGTAGAACTTTAAAAAGAATGCTATTGAACTTGTAAAATGTAGAATAATCTGAGAAATATATTAATGCCTCGAACGACTGAGACAAAGGATTTAAAGATAAAAATACGACTAGCGTTTCCTGAATGTTCTCTATATCGATTTGATGAAAAAGATATATAAAATCTCATTCGCAGCAAAAAATTCGTAAAATATCAACATTACTGATTGAAAACCATTTAA
Source organism: Acanthosepion esculentum (assembly GCA_964036315.1). Classification (NCBI taxonomy): domain Eukaryota; kingdom Metazoa; phylum Mollusca; class Cephalopoda; order Sepiida; family Sepiidae; genus Acanthosepion; species Acanthosepion esculentum. The sequence goes on from OZ038496.1 coordinate 26,233,215, forward strand.
AAAAAAATATGTCTTAAATAAAATAAAGCAGTTTAGTATTTTAAATAAAAAGTAATCTTAAAATATATTAATATCCAGCATATATTATTAATATCCGGCATGTAAATATCATTTGGAAAAAAAAAGAAAGAAATGTTGTAAAGCCATCGCTAGGTAGGCTGCTAAGAAAGTTGGTTCACCGTGTCGTTCAAGACACTTTTTTCGCTCCATAATCTATCATACATATCTATAAGTCTACGATTCGTTCATGCTTAGAATATTGCTGCCAAATATGGTCCGATGTCTCTGCTATTTACCTTGAGCTTGTAGCGGCTGCTATGTTGTTCCACGCCCACATTTTATTCGTCTGTGATTGGCTAATAAATCAATAGTACCTTTCTATAGGACAATTTAGCCATCGCAGTCGTTTCTTTGAATTTTTCGGTTTTGAGCTTGCTTGCCTGTTTCGTTAGTACGAATATAGTGATTGGTTAATTTTTAACCAATCATATATTTTTAATGCCAAATTAACTTTTCCCGCGCTTTCCCTGGGAGCCTATCTTTTTCCTTAAAAGAGGCGACTTTTTCACAAGTCGCCAGTAAGGTCCAGTAAAATTCGCCTGTCTACACAAACCCACTACCTTGTTCACAACATTTCAAACGCACACACAGACACAGAATTTTGTAATATAAACTTACATTTCTCTCTGTTAATTTCTCTAACACAACACACTTTTTGATCAATTGTATTCTTGTGTTATCTATTCTAACAAACAGTCCTTTGTTCTAATATTGATTCCTGAACATTTTCTCTCAAGAGGACTTTCTTCGGACAATCAATTACAAATCAAAAATACAGTTAAAGGGGAGCAACTTCTTTCCCTTAATCTATATATTGAACACAATCTTATTGCATGTTTGTTCTTGTATGTTATTTCAATATATATACTTGTTGATTCACATTTGGAGTTTTGGAGTTTACTTGACTCCTGTACGTTGAAAGTACAATAATATAAATAGTAGTGGTCCATCTACCCACTGGTCCATTACAAGCTCCTTGATAAAATTAAAAGAAGAATCAGTAACATTATCGGTTCTGACCTGGCGGCTCGGCTTCAGTCACTATTCTCACATCCGTAAGGTTGTCTCTATGTGCTTTTCTATAAATACTTAATCGTAAGTATTCGGATATCTCCGCTATGGTACCTAAACATTTTGAATATAAGCGCAGTACTAGACTGGTGTCAACATTTCAGCAATTCACTGTATTTGGCTAGAAGTGACCGTAAATTCTATGCTAACAGTTTCTTTTCTCGCACTTCTCGCTTGTGGAACTCCCTTCCGTCTCCATGCTTTCCAGCCAACTTTAATCTGTAAAACTTTAAATGCAATGATAATCGCTATCTACTGTCTTCCTGATTACTTTTTCCTCTTCCCGCTCATTATTAATGTTTCTGTTCCAAATTCTTCCACAACCACTAATCACCTGTGTCTTAGTGGCTTTACTACATTGCATGGGGTGAAACTGATAAAAAAATTGAATGGAAAAAGCAGATACATGCTGAGCCTTGTTTGGTCTGGAAGGGATAGACTGGGCTCTTTAGCCTTGGGTAGCATTCAATTTACGAGAAGGACAACACTGAATTCAAAACTGGGCGTCGGCAAATCAGTCCACTGTTTTTTCCAAGAATTTATGGCAACTCACAGATTAATAAAGAAAAGGAAATTGTGGAGAGTCGTAATCGCCTACATCTTGAATAGAAATGATATTTAATATTAGAAAAGGATCAAATGGCAAGATACACTGGGCTCTACAGCCTTGGCTGCCAGCCAGTTTAAAAGAACAACATTCAAGGATACATGGCACAGTGGATAAAGGCGTTAGCTAGATCCAGGGACAGGACTCAAAGAGTGTGAGTTCAATACCTGGTTAAGGCGGTGGAGAACTTGGAGAGGGGAATTAACAGGAGATAACTGATAACTGACATCCATTAGACATGGCACATAGAACTAGAAGAGTCTACCCCAGCGAGCGAAATAAATTCCAATCACCTGAAGAAGGCCGGAGGGAACAACGGCCGAAACGTTGTGATAAATATGGCAACAAAGATGAGGATGATAGTCCGAATAATGTAAATAGTGTACATAATATCTCATCTCAGAAATATAGACGGATAAAAAACAACACTGAATTGAAAACTGAGGAGAAAGCAAATCGCTCTATTATTTTCCCAAGGATTTATGGCAACTTACAGAAAGTAAAGAAAAGCAATCTGTGGAGAGCCATGTCCGCTTACCTGTTAAAGAGAAATAGCTTTTAATAAAAAAACGTAAGGTAGACTGGTTTCTCTATCCTCGCATGGCAATCCAATAGAAGAACATCACTGAATTCAAAACTGGGTAGAAGGCAAACGACTCCTCTATATTTCCTATGAAGATAAGGCAATTCACAGATAGATAATAAATAAAAGGAAGTTGTGGAGAGCCACGATCGTCGACAACAGGAAGAAATAATATTTAATATTAAAAAAATTAATTAAATATCAGAGTAGACTAGGCCATGACTGTCAGCCAGTCTAGGGGAATGCAACTTTGAATTGAAAACCGTAGAGAAGGCAAACTAGGACACATGGCCAAGTGGATAAAGATGTTGGTTAGATCCAGTGACTAGACCCAAAGAGTTGTGACCAGGCCACAGCAATGGTGAACCAAAAACTTGGAGAGATGAGTTAAAGGAAAATAACTGAGACATCCGGAAGAGGCATGGTACGTGGAACTAGAACAATCTACTCTGGTGAACGAATTAAAGGGTTCGGTTCGAAATTCCAATCGCCCGAAAGAGGCCGGAGCGTACAACGGCTGAAACGTTGTGAATATGGAAATGAAGATGAGGATAACAATCCGAATAATGTAAATAATGGAAGGAATCATAATACCTCATCTCAGAGATTTTTTTTTTAAGCGTATCACCCCAAGCAAGACTGGAGGTCACTATCACGCAAGGGGTTATAGAAGGGTTGGAGGAAGAGCAGATAGGAGTGGTAAAGGAGAGGATGTGGAGAAAGAGAAAGACAGTGGGTCGATCAAGGCAAGGGGGTTACAGAAGATTTGGAGCGAGAGCAGATAGGAATGAAAGATGAAAGGATGTGGAGAAGGGAAGTGGATAGATCAAGGCAACTGGAGATGTCGATTGACGCTACACTTAAACCGTTGAAGATTGTATTTGTCAGGGAAACAGTAATAGGGAAGGGAGTTCCATAGGCGAGATGTGCGAGACATGAAGCTATTGGAGTAGAAGAGACGTCTACATCTAACAGTTTCAACGGTAGGTATAGACAGATATTGAACTCATATTATCTTAACCAATAAATGATATCAATTCGCAGATAATAAAGAAAGGGAGCCTGTGGAGAGACATGATCAACTCCGCCATGAAGGGACATAGCAGTGAAGAAGGGTTGGTTTGGCATAAAACAAGCGGATGTGTGTGCTACAGCAACCATTAAAGCGGTGAGAATCTTTAGGCAACTCAATTTCGGACAAATATGGGTTTGTTAGGATTAATGTTTTGTGAGAGCCTTTAATAATAACAAAAAAATATTTAAACTGACTTTCAAATCTGTAACAAAAACACGCATGTAGCGAACAGCAGTGTCACAAATCCTTTTCTCTTAGGCTGAGTCATCAGTTAATTCCGTTTTTGAGAACCAATTTTAATGAGCAACGTATCTACGGTCCTCTAGATTACTCTTCTTTTGTTCTCGTTCCTTAGTAATGCCTCTGTTTTCTAATTCTTCCGCACCCAGCATCCAGCTCCATGCATTCCAGTCAACTTTAATCTTCAAAAATTTAAATGCAATGTCAATCGCTATCTACTGTCCTCCTGATCACTCTTCTTTTGTTCTTGTAACCCCCTTGTAACCCCCTTGTGTCTTAGTGGCTTTACTGGCATGATTGGGGTGAATTAGATTAAAAGAAAAGCAACGTTATCGTCCAAACCAGCTGTTCTTTCAATATGTCATGACAGGTGATGAAAAATGGGTTACATACAGTAATAGTCAACGCAAAAAATACAAGACTGATAAATCACAAGCGATCACAATAGCTGAGCTCCAAGGAAGAAAGTTAATACTGAACAGTGCCTTTAAGCAAAATTCCTCTCGTCATAGACTTCTCTAAATTTTTCATACCTGCTCAGTTTCGTATTAAAAAGGTAAACAAAGCAATTGTCTACGTAATCATTTTTTATTTATTAACTCGACAGATTTTATTACTTTAAACGTTATTTTTAGCTGATACTCGTATTTGTGTATGTAATACCTCTCGCTGCCGCCTACACCGGGTGGTGTAACCACGCATAGTGGTCCGGTCCTCAGGGTCTTAGGACGACGTTTTAGCCACGGAATAACTCAATGCTGGTCAATGCTGGTCAATGCTGGTTCAGTCTGGTTGTTGGTCGCTAGTCGCTTCCATCCACACCACGTTGTTTTCTTGATCTCAGAGCAGCGGAGATCGACAGTCGTAGTCTCACAAAGCCGGTCAAGTTGTGCCGGGTGCTATATTAAAGAAAAAAATAACTTCGCGAGGAAAAAATAAAACGTGAGATTCGTGGGGTTAATCTTCAATTGCTTTATATAGCTCTCAGTATAACAAAAGTAATCCTTCCCGCATCAATCTCTCTGGTGACACTGGGTCGTGTCTAAACTTCTGGAAGGCTGGGTTTAAAGTCATGGAATCAGGAATTCTGTTTGGCAGCTGGCGTGGATTTCGGAGGCACTCAATGCAGGATCTCAGCTCAAAGTGTATGAGCTCGCCAAAGTCATCTTCTCATATGCACTTCAACCCAAAACTGGCGTGGGGCCGAAGGGTTCTTGGTATTCATTGATTCTTTAATTTTCACACTAATTTTAATAAGGGCTTTCTTTGTTCACTATCTCCTCTTTCTTAATCAACTTTCCAAATTTGAAAAATTATCTACCTTCCTTGGGAGTATTCACAGGGATTGCTTTTCCCTTAACTCCAACATGCTTCACTTCACATGTCACATCACTACTCCCCACAAGGTGGGGGGGGGGGCTTTGGCTAAACTCTGCCTCTTCCTCCTTCCTTTCTCGGTATTCTAACTCTGCCCACTCTCACAGCGCATAACTGTCTTTGTGACAAATCTAATTTTTAAAATGCTCAGGAGAAAGGGTGTAGTTTATTCTCTTCATTAATTTCAATTCTCTGACTCCTTTCTTTTTTTCTCCGTGAAAATCTAATTGTTTACCTAAATTCTTAACAAAGAGTCTCTCTGTTTTCTATCCCTACCATCAGAGAAGATACATGCCAGATCATCTACTTGTTATGATGGATCGATTTTCATAATCTTAATTTTCGCAACGGGTTCATTTTCTGTTTTCATTTCTCAATTCGTTTTCGCTAACACAAATAAAATCCTCATCTATTTTTCTGTTCACCAGTGACATGTGTTTCCTAATTTCTCAAGAAAGAGATAAAATTGTTCCCCAAATCTGTTTTCGTCCGCGTACCAGACTCTCAATAGATAAGAACAATAGACCCTTAGGAGAGAAGAAAACTAGGCGATCCCTTTCTCACCATTCTCTCTCTCTTTCTCTCTCTCTGTATTCCAGTCTGTATTTCATTTTGAGCCTGACCCTTTTCTTTTCCCGCTTAGAATTAATGTTTAACCACTTCACATTCCCAGTGTCACAAGTAGACGCAAGGTTTATTTATTAAACCGTATATTTATTTTCGTCTACCGGCCTGAATATACGAGAAATCTTATCAAAGAAAAAATAAGCGCTCTCCGACAGGATTCGAACCTGCGTTCCCCTGGGTAGGAGAAATCGTTATTAGATCAGACGTGCTCTCGACCGACTGAGCTACAGAGCACTTAGCCGACCAGGTGCGGTTGAATAGTCTCTAGTGACGTCATGTTGTCTTTTGTTGACGTTATCAATTGTAAATAAATTTTTCATCCTTCTTCTTCCTCTATGAATATTTTCTAAGCGTAGCTTAGATGTGACACAAGGCCGAAAGTATGGGGCACCTAGTGAGAATCGAACCCACTTTTAAGTCGTAACTGATCTAGCGAGATAAGCTTGATAACCATTGCACCACGCCGAGGTGCCCTTCTTCTATGTGCGTGCCGTGTTCCTCCACAACGTGCGCGATAATAGCTCCCCACAATTTTCTGTCCCTTAGAGATCTTAGTAAGTTTTGTCTTTGGTATCCCTCCTAATCCCTTTTCAGCCAACCATGACTCGTTATGTAGGTTACTCGCTGCTTTCCTATGTCCTCTAATATATCTTGTGAGTATCAAATTTACCAAGTATACTTGCCTCTTTATGTGCCCTAGAAATTTCAACGGTCTATTTCTGGTATTACGTGGAAGTAAAATTTTGTTTCAATTTTCGTTAAAACATCGTCTACGCTCACATGTTCAGTCCAAGGGATTCTCATCATCTTTCTGTAGAACCACATTTCTGTTGTAGCAAGTCTCTTCTTGTTTTCCTTATTTACACACAATTAAAATGAAGTAAAATGATTCTGGTTGCTTGAACCGTAGCACTATATGCCACAACTTCGGCCTCACTTCCCAAACAAAGCATTATTTAAATCATTCAGTTATCGAATATGTATAAACCAGGCCCTCAGCCTAACAGTAGTGGCAGGAGATGACATTACGGCAGCACTGAAATTATCCGTCATTCAAATATTCAAAGCTATGATTTTTTTTTGCAGTAAGGTTCACCCTGTACAAAGCCCGGGGATCACTCGAGGTAAAGGGTTACGATAAGTTTTAGTTTATATGGATAGTAGCAGAAGATAACGGTTGGCTTGAACAAGTTAAAATTGTAGTGATCAGGGGAAAATCCTCTTGGGACTCTGTTCCATAGGTCAGTGGTTCGCGGGAAGAAGCTGTTTGGGTGGAACTTACTTCTCGCCGATGGAATAAAGAGCGAATGTTGGTGGTTTGCTACTATGTAAGTAGCCGTGAAGATCTGATCTGATTAAACAAGAGATGCAGTTCCACGGAGTACTTTCAATTGTTGTGACAATAGCGAGAAACTCGGCACATCGCGCCTGTGAGAGAAAGGTTTCTTGATGTTGTACAACAGTTGACGCCAAGAATTTTTGCAACAAACTAACATATAAAAATATGTGTGGCTAAGCAAATATATATATATATATATATATTTTAAAATGTGTACATTGTTTTATTTTGTGTATGTGCCAGTATGTGTGCGTAAGGGCATTCATAGGTGTGTGCGTGTATTTGCGCGTCTGTGAGGGTTCAATGATATGCTCATATATTTGAAATAAGTCAACTTTTACTGAAAATCAAAAGAAAAAAGAAGTTAAACAGATTTCTGTTCACACCATAGAAAGAATGCATAAAAATATTTTACTTTTTATTAAAGACGAAAATCGTAAATTCACTCAAGGGAAAAAATGAAAAACAAATCAATAAGTTTCCGGAAATAATAAATAGGCATAAATATTTCCTGTGAATCAAAAAGAATGTAACGTTTTTAACTTAACCACTCAAAGAAATAATAATAATAATAATAATAATAATAATAATAATAATAATGGCAGTTCCTGCAGACTGCAATGCATCTTTGAAGATCTTCAAAAATCTATCAAAATACAAGGACCTTGAAATGGAAATCTCAGAAATGTTGCACATGGCAACATCAACAATCCCTGTTGTAGTTGAAGCCCTCGGATTCCAGTAAACACATTGAAGGGATTCCTGGAAGCCCACGCCTTAAAGAAATACAAAATTTGTTCCCATGAGTACAACCCATGCCTTACGAAGGGCTTTATCTATGTAAAATATATGTTTATGTGTTCATGTGTCTTTTTTTATTTGGTCAGTGGAAAATGTCATGATGCCATTTCTGACCTTAGGTATCTGGGCGGGAACCGGAAAGAAATGATTACACACTATATCGAAGGATATAAAATAATAATAATAATAATAATAATAATAATAATAATAATAATAATAATAAGGCCTAATTATTACAGCTCAAGACCAAAGCCTCGCAACCAGATCCTATCACTATCACATAATCAAGGATGGGACTAACCCGAAATGCAGGATCTGAAGAAAATATGATGAAATTGAGCATGATGAAGCTTATAAGTACCTAGGAATTAGCAAAGGATATGGCATACAACACCCCAAAATGAAGGAGAAGGTAAGAAACGATTATTACAGGCGTGTACGTCTGGTATTAAATACCGAGCTGAACTAAAAAAAAAAAAACAGAATATCAGCCATAAACACCTTGGCTGTCCATGTGATGCAATACATTTTTAACGTCCTTAACTGGACCATAGCTGAAATTAAGCGAATGGACGCCAAAACGAGAAAGCTCCTCACTTGCTACCGCATACATCATCCCAAAACTGATGTTGATCGTCTGTATGTGCCCAGATCCGAAGGAGGCAGAGGATTACTTCAACTAGAACTGTCCTACAAAACTACAACAATTGGCCTCCAAAGATACTTGGAAACTACAGAAGACTGGATGATGGTATGTGTCAAGGAACATGAAAGTAGTAAGCGTCTTTACCCCGTAATAAAGGAAGCCAACAAATTCAAAATGGAGTTTCAAATGGGCGCAGAAATACAAGTACAGCACGGTAAACCGGCTGAAGCTGCAAAATACTTAAAAAAGAAAGCAAAGACAGATGCAACCGACCAGATACAAAAACAATGGCAAGATAAACCGCTTCATGGCCAATACTCTGCACGTTCCAAACAAGCTGACGTAGACAAAAACCGTACCCATCAGTTGCTACGTAGTGCAGGGTTGAAAGCTGAAACTGAAGGTTTTATCCTTGCTGCACAGGACCACTGCCTGTTAACTAGGAATTATCAAGCACATATACTAAAATACTGTGTTAGCCCAAAATGCAGATTCTGTGATAAATATCCAGAAACCATCGATCATCTTGTATCAGGTTGCACGATATTGGCACCCACTGAATATAAAAACCGGCATGACAGAGTGGGCCAATATCTGCACTGGAAAATTTGCAACTTCTACGGGAAGGAAACTGAAAGAAACCGGTACGAACACCACCCAGACCCGGTTACGGAGATAGGACCTGTTACAATTCTATGGGACTACACAATACACATTGACAGAACAATCAAAGTCAACCGCCCAGACATTGTTATTAAAGACCACAAACAAAAAAAGCCTCCTTATTGATATGGCAGTCCCTGCAGACTGCAATGTATCTTTGAAGATATTCGAAAAGCTGTCAAAATACAAGGACCTTGAAATAGAATTCTCAAAAATGTGGCACATGGGAACATCAACAATCCCTGTTGTAGTTGGAGCCTTAGGATTGGTTGGAAAAGATTCCAGTAGACTAATTGAAGAGATTCCTGGAAGTCCATACCTCAAAGAGATACAAAAAATTATTCTGACAAGTACTGCCCACACTTTACGAAGGGCTTTATCTATGTAATAATTTTTTTTTCAGTGGAAAGTGTCATGATACCATTTCTAACCTTAGGTCCCTGGGCGGGACCCGGAAAGAAATGTGTAAACGGCAGATATCAGAGGAAATAAATAACAATAAAAACACAGTAGAAACATGCATCTAAATTGAATTCTTTTATCTAGGTACTTCCATAGATTCACTAAAAATGAGCATACCATGATGAAAAAATGCCCCAAACTTAATAAAAACAAAGTTTTATCGTCAAAATCTTTATTATTAAGAGGAAAGATCAAAGGATTTTTTGATTATTAAAGTATATTTTTTTAATCCTGTATAGAACGCTAGAAAATTTGCGTAAAATCTTTTTTTTTCTTACGTCAAAGGGGTGGGGGAAGGCAAAGATTTGTATATGAAATTCTAGCGTCTTTTTCTGTAGTGTAAAATACATTAATTTGGAGATACATGCAAAAGTCAAATAATTGTCGGATTTTAATGAAGTTTTCATGACAATTGAATGTAATTATTTTAGAAATGTTTTTTTTTTCTAGAAAATCTTGGTAAAATCATGTTTTTACATCTGTTACCTCCTACCCCAACACTTATTTAATTTTATGAATTTTTATACGGCTTATTATTTATGTTGGTTACACCCAAGTTTTCGAATATCTGCTCTGAATCATAATATAAAAAATATACAATGGAACTAAGACATTATTTAATTAGAAAAACTTTTAATCGTTCAAATAAAATTTTAGAAAAGTATATTTTATTTTTGAAAGATTTATTAATAAAGAGAATTATATTGTGATGAAAAATGGCATTAAAATCAGCGATTTTTAGCGCTGAAAAAACTCCTTCAATTTAAATTAGTTTTTGAAATGCAGCAAAATATTTTGCTTATTGGAAATATTAAATTTAATCTATTAGGTTGATATTAAAACTAAAATAAAAGCTTCAAAAATATTTTTCATTTACAAAAATTTATTTTACACCTTAGGCATTGCGTTTCTTTGGAGGTACTCACTTTTAGCCTTTTCGATTCAGATTAAGTTTAGATTTTAGAAGTCTATGGTCTTTTATATTTTTTGTGAGATTCCTTATTGATATTGATTTTTTATACTCTTTTTCATTCTTTTTTCTTTCTTTCGTTGTCATGATATTTTTTCTTTGTGTTTTTTTTGTTTCTTTGGGTTTCTTGTTGCTGTTAGATTAGCGCCTTTGGGATTCTTTCTTTCTTTCTTTCTTTCTTTCTTTATTTCTTTCTTTCTTTCTTTCTTTCTTTAATGTTCTCAGGCTTATTATGCTTACTCTCTCTTCATTCGTTTGCATTCTAATTGATTTGTATCTTTTCACTTTGAAACACTTTTCTCACACGGGTTTGTCACTCATTATCTATCTATCTATCTATCTATCTATCTATCTATCTACCTACCTACCTACCTCAGTTTGTTTACATCTATCTATCTATCTATCTATCTATCTATCTATCTATCTATCTATCTATCTATCTATATCTGAAAAATTTAAAAGCCAATCGCTATTTACTGTCCTCCTGATTACTCTTCCTTTGTTCTCACTCGTTAACAATGTTCCTGTTTCTGACTCATCCACACCCAGAAGACCCTTTTTTGTCTCAGTGGATTTACTGCTTAACATGGAGTGAACTCGATTGAAAAAAATCTATCTATCTATCTATCTATCTATCTATCTATCTATCTATCTATCTATCTATCTAGTTGAAAATAACTTCATTTTTCTGTTAATGTTGTTCGCTTACCGTAACTAATATTCTTCTGTGAATGTTTATATTTTGATACTCCCATTCTTAGATTATATAAACTTTGGCAAGTTTGTTTATTTTTTATAACTTCATTCAGCGGTAAATTAATTTTCAGTACTTTTCAGCCTTGCAGCAAATATCTGCTAAAAATCGACTACGGGAAGTCAAATTATCTCCCCTGCTGTTTATTTACTGAGTCGACAGCTGCATTGCAGAAATCATCTTGGAATTACGCTTTGTTGTTAAAAATCAATGCAGAGGAAAACAGAAATTCATTTTAATATTGAGAAGATTGGTAATAATCATCTTCAAGCCAGAGGATTCTTGTTGTCCGCACTCAGGAGAAAATGCCAAAGTCCCCGAGAATCCTCAAATTATCCGTCGCTACTTTTTAAATTAATTTTCAAACTTTTTCACAAATGCAAATGTGTAAAAATATACTGTTTGTTTCTTAAATTATATTTATTTCTCCAAATAACAAACATTAATCGTATTACAGTGTAACCCGGATATAAGAGAGTTGTCGGGGCCGGAGAAGTCTCTTATATCCGGGTTTCTCCTATATCCGGGTTTGGTCTATTTTGTTTTATTAACACAGGCTCTAATTTGGGACCATAAAATCTCTCTTATATCCGGGTTTCTCTTATATCCGGGTCACACTGTATTTAGGTGGTTTGAACGCGTCGATAGCCTACAGGATAGAGTGGAGTGGGTCGACTCCATCGAGTAGTTGTCTTCTCCACAGGATCTCTGCCAGGTAAGTCACAAGATGGTGTCGTGAAGTTCCTCAGTGACGTTTGTTCCTCCATTTTGCCGATCCCGGCAAACATTCGATATTCTGAGTGTAGACTCCGGCATCTGCATCAACAAAATTGTATCGATGATTAACCTTGAAATATTGAAAACCAGCCTCATCGATCTCGGTGGTCTAGCCAGCTTTATAAAAAGTGATGACAGATAACCCACAATTGCCAGTTATTATTTTGACAGGTTTTCAGTTGAATTCAGTAAATAAACAAAAATATAAATAGGTATGTGTGTTATCTCACCGGACTTATTCAATCTACCAGGATTCGTTATTCGCGGTTATTATTGGTTAACTGTATAAGATATGCAGACAACACAGTGTTTATAACAGACACAGAAAGGAAAATACAAGAACTCCTACAAGAACAAAATTCTTAGTTAAAGGAAGTATTATTCCACCCATAATTATGTAGCTGATTTCCCGGGTAGATGCCTTCTGGGGTATTGTTGTAACGGATAAACACAATGACTCAGGGTCCCGACTCATGCCATTACGATAGCCACAATTGTCCCCGTAAAATGCCAGCTCATATGTTCGATTTGTATCATGCAACAAGCTGAAAGAAATGGAACATATATATATATATATATATATATATATATATATATATATATATGTGTGTGTGTGTGTGTGTGTGTGTGTGTGTGTGTGTGTGTGCGTGTGTAAAATAGATAGGTTAGTTAATAAAACAAGGACAAAAAAGGGTACGGATATACTCAGTAAATAAACATTTATTAAATATTAATTATTAACCATATGGCAGAAATGAACAATGAAGAGAAAGGTTTTATGTTCGGAGTTTTTGGACACGCCTGTGACCTTCATCAACGGACCGAGGAATAAACTGAGAAATGGAAATTACTTACCGACAGATGTTTTTTTCAGTGGAAGTCGTATTGCTAGCAAAACCCCGATCTCTGTCTGATTCTTCGATGTCCGAAATTGCGAAACAAGATGTGCGAATATACTGCTCGAACCCCTCTTCAGGGGATTGGCAGGTAGTTGCGAATACATGCAAAGATTATTTTTTGTCTCTTCATAAAAATTACATCAAAAACGTCCATGGCACTTTGGTAAGTTTTGCAGTGTGAAATATTGGTATATACGGATATAGAAACGTGGTGCATTATCAGGTGAAGTCTATTCGTATCAGCAAAAGGAATGGATGAACTGTTTTCCACTTCAAGCAAAAATCCTTCGAATAATTATTTCGAATATTGCCAGGGTTAGTTGAAGACGGGCCTGCAGAGTCCGAGACGTTTTGGCTTTAGGTATTTGTCCATAATTACGACCAATAAATTGTAATAAAAGCTCGAAGTCTAGTTTGGCCTAATGTGCCTTCATTGAACAAAACTGAAGAGTCTTGCCGTTTTTGGCTACGATAAATCATAAAACAGGGGAGATAATCGTGTTGTCTTACGACAATATATATATAATGTTTTGGTGGTATAATACCAATACATAAGGACAGCATGAAAATGCTGAGATATGTTGAGAATTACTTTCAAACTAAAAATGGTGATTTATTCAACCTATACAATGAGGCGATTCTGAAATAATTAGAAGTCCTACCAGGATTCATTATTGGCGATCACAATCTTAACAACATAAGATATGCAGATACCAGAGTGTTTATAGAAGACACAGAAAGGAAAGTACAAGAACTCCCACAGAACGTAATGAAGAAAAGCAAGAAGTGTTAGCAAGAAGGAACAGCCCAAATGCAAATTAGAAATTTAGACACTAAAATCAAACAAGTACAATAATTTAAATATCTGGGAAGTGTTTTAACAGGGGACAGAAAGAAGAGATATTTAAGTCCGAAGGCGCATTGGGATAGCGAAAGATGCCTTTGAAAAGCTAAGAAAAGTATTAAGAAACAGAAGAAAATTCGTTAGTAACAAAAAAAAAAAAAGAAAGAAAAAAAGGGTAATGAACTGTAATGTATTAGGTTGGTGCAAAAATAATGTCGTTTTTTGACTGAAGTTGAACGTCAAAAAACGACATTATTTTTGCACCAACCTAATAATATCAGTCTTTCTCTATGGCAGTGAATTCTGTACAATCTACTCACAGATGAAGAAGAAACTTGATGCAAATGTGATGCTGAGGATACCATGGACCAAACATGTGAGCAACGACGAAGTTTTAGAGAAAACAAAAACAAAATATAACACTTACATTTAATGTCAGGAAAAGATAGTTGAAATTTTTAGTGCACATTATGAAGAAGGAGGGCTTGGAAAATTTGATACTCACAGGACAGTTTGAAGGCATGAGGGACAACGCATAACCTAGCTAACGAGCTTTAGTAAATGGATAGCGGGACATGGTTTAGGAGTGATAAAAAAAGACCTGATTCATTAAGAGTTACAAAGGAGAGGAAATTGTGGAGAGCCATGATCGCCAACATTTCGAAGGGACACGGCATATAGAAGAATAAGATTTTGTTTTTATCACGAATTTGGGTGAAATAAGAATGAAGAAAGTGTTGCAGTAATTTGTGGTTAGCGTTTTTTTTTCATTCTATTCTTTCGCGCCTATCTTATCTTTTTATCCATTTCCTTTCTGAGAGTGCCCCAAAAAATAGGACTCAAGATAACCCTTTCCAAAAACAGAAACAATGAAATGGAATTGGAATGAAAGCAATGATGGCACATAACTTCAATCCGCCATGAAATACCTCGGTGTATGGATCACTTATAACACGTTTAGTATAGAAGAAAAGGGAATTGAACATAGAATAGGATGCCCAGGAGGTAGTTTCACTCATCACTGCAAATTGCTACAATGCTAAAACAGCAACCTGAAAACTCGATTCATGTTCTTAAATAGAATCGTCAAATCAAAGACTCTAATATGGATGTTACGTTCAGAAATATGTAAACTGTCATTGCACACAACCGCTTTCTAAGATCAGTAGTAAAAGATAGCTTTGAACGAGTGGAGCCTGTGAATCTTGGCGAAAACCATCTTTCTTCGAACAGTGTGGACTGGCGCTACAGAATCACAAATAGAGAACTGTACCAGGCAAGAGAAACCACATCACTTGATGACTTGATAGCATATGTAACTCGAAGAGAAAATAATGACATAATCAAAATACGTATATTGACATTCTGCACTACTTTAAATAAAATGTTTAGAAGGAAGCGATAACAATACTGGAAAGAGCTATGACATCTACTGGACGTTAGAAACCTATTTTCCTCCGTCCTGGGCATGACGATAAACTATATCCGCGTCGCGGGTAAGACGATAAACTATGTCCAACAGCAAGGCTTCTGATCAGGGGGCTTTGAAAAGCATGGAACCAACTCTTAATTGCTGGTGTTCCCAAGTCCACCCTGACCTGGGGTGGTAGCACCTGTTAGGGTCCCAGCTATGGGCAAATAGTTAACGCCCAATCTGGGGTCAAAACACTATGAAAGTGTAAAAATAGATTTTAATACCAGAAATACTTTTTGTAAAAAAATCATCACCAGCAATACATTTTTGAAGAAAAAAATATTACCAAAAAAATAGATTTATGAAGGAAAAAAATATTACCAACAACAAAAATTGTCGGCATTAAATAACCCATTGAGGTTGATATGCCGTAAAACAAATCAAACCAAACCAATCGCTTTCGAAGATCAGTAGTAAAAGATAGCTTTGAACGAGTGGAGACTGTGGATTTAGGCGAAAACCATCCTTCTTCGAACATTGTGGACTGGCGCTACAGAATCACAAATAGAGAACTGTACCAGACAAGAGAAACCACATCACTTGATGACTTGATAGCATATGTAACTCGAAGAGAAAATAATGACATAATCAAAATACGTATATTGCGTTTTGCACTACTTTAAATAAAATGATTGGAAGGAAGCGATAACAATACTGTAAAGAGCTATAACAGCTACTGGACGTTAGAAACCTATTTTTGTCCATTCTGGGTATGACGATAAACTACATCTGCGTCGTGGGAAAGACAATAAACTACAGCCAACAGCAACGCCTCTGATCAGAAGGTTTTGAGGAGCGTAACTTAACTGCTGGTGTTCCCAGGTCCACCCTTATCCGGGGTGGTAGCACCTGTTAGGGGTCCCAGCTATGGGCGAATAGTTAACCCCCAAACTGGGGGCAAAACATTATGAAAGTTTAAAAATAGGTTTTAATACCAGCAGTATATTTTTGTAAAAATAATACCAGCAATTAATTTTTGAAGAAAAAAATTAGTACCAGCAAGACATTTTTGAAGGAAAAAATATTACAAGCAATACATTTAAAAAAAAAAATACCAGAAATAGAAATCTTGTCGGCATTGATATTCCGTAAACCAAACCAAACCAATCCAAACCAAACCAAACCAATCGAAAAATATCCAAAAAATCTTGTCGTCATTAAATAACCGACTGAGGTTGATATGATGTAAAACAATAAACCAAGCAAAAACAAACCAAAGCTTATTTTTCTGAAAAATTAATTTAATAAAGATTTTATGAATTTCAACCGACAGTAGTACTGGCTGCTCGGCCAGTCAATGATTCCTTATGTTTTCTTAAAAGGAAGCGGCTAATATTACTGTTATGGTCCAGGTTAGGACCAAGGAAGAACAACACGAACACAAGAGTAGAAATAACGAAGATATATTACACGGAATAATAATACAAGATGTGGAAGGTGTTAGTATGACTTCCAGTCTGGTTTGGAGTGAACTACTATCGGCTCGACTCTATTCGTCCCTCTCTCTTGAGAGGCGTAGTATACATAGTGTTAGGAAGAGTTCATTTTGAAGTTATAGGTAAGGACCCATAACAATTACCATTATAGTTCTTAGTCGAATACTATATTACTATTAAAGAAACACGAAATAGGAAAAAAGAAATAACTACCATCATTTTTGGTTAGTCTTTTTTCATCTTATTCTTGCTTTTTGTCTCAGTCGAATACCGTTTGCCTGGTAAGAATGCATGAAGTAGCAGTGTTATAATTTTTGCTTAGTTTTGTCTTTCGTCTGTCCTAGATTTTAGTCACAACTTTCTCACCCGAATATCGTTTGACTTTTAAGGTAGCTTGAAGCAGGAATAAATAAGTAATATGTATATGAATTATTTCTCGGAAGTTTGTCTTCCATGGCCAACGACTTTGCTAATTCGATCTTAGAGCTCATGGCTAGGTTGGCAACAATAATTGGGCCTTAAACCCATCACTGACCTCAAGTGGAACATGTACATCCGATCCATCGCTAAAGATGCAGGAAAAAATGGTCGGTTCACTGTATCGCCCCAGCACGTACCTGATTCATCGTTCTATCCTTCTACCTTTACAAGAGCCAGATCAGACCTAAAATTCAATAGTGTTGTCATATTTGGACTTGAGCTGCGCAGTCCTCACTCTCTAGTCTCGACAGAGTTCAAAAGCGTCTCAAAGTCATCGTAAGTGACAAATTATATTCCACTCTCCAACCTCGCCCTCACAGTCGGAATGTGACAAGCCTCCCACTATTTTATGGCTACTTCCATGGAAACTGCTCAGACGAACGGATTCCTTGGTTCCGCCAGTTCTAACCTTCACGGCCATTGTAACAAACCAACCACATTCTCTTTTGTACCCAATGGTGAAATGTAAGTAAACTCCAACAGCTTATTCCAGCGAACCACTACTCTGTGGAACCGGCTCCCAAGAGAATGTTTCCCTGATCACTAAAAAAAAAAAACAAAAAAAAAAAAACAGAAAAGAAGATAACCACTTACATTGGTATCTTACTCCCGTTGTCCAAACTTGGTTTTCAGTGGCATGTAAACCATCTTCGCACTTCAGTATAAAATAAATCTCACTAGTGTAGGTTTGAGAACTATTTTACGAACATGCAACACATGTGAATCTTATTCGCTATATAGCTTACATCCTTGTCTTACGCCCCTTTCCAGTTTTGTGCACTATACGCATGCGGGCGGTGTTCCCGAATTAGTAAAGCTTTCTTAGCAGTTCAAATAGCTCTTCGTGTCGTACAGTTTTAAATGCATTTGTGTAGTCTATGAAACATAGATATGCGGCCTTTTGCATTTGCTGACCTATTGATAGTCACACTAAATTAAACACAGTGTGCGCGCATGGGCAGATAAATAGATCGAATTTCACAAATATGTGACACGTGTGATGTCAATGAATACAACGATGTGTTTATTAACATCTAAATGTATAAAGGACAATTCTGTCGTCATCATGACATTTTACACTAGTTAGATTGAAAACAGCAAAAGTTTCTAAAATTGTCTTTATTTACTGAACATACTTGAATCATGATTTCCTTTTAAATCTTTGTAGTTGCATTTATTTTAAATAATATATGTTTCCAAAGATATCTCAAGCTCCATACATGGGTCTTTATTTGTTATGATAATTTACTCACTCACGCTGGACTCTCCCAACTATAAATAGGAACAGGTACTGCCTTTTGCAGAGGGAAGTTTCCAGCGATCAGCTCTGACAGTCGGACCGAACATTCTTGCTGTAACACTCTCATTTGCATACGTTTGTACTACTCTTTCTGCTAATATATTTAACTCAATTCCTCTCTTGTGTCTTTATTTCTGGCCATAACAAGACCACAAAATTATTTGAGGAAGCCAAGTCTGTACTTTCCTGAATAAATCAAGCTTTCCTTCTAGTTAACCTTCTACCTTGTGTGGTACCCGGTTCTCGTACAGGGTGAACTCATTGTAAAAAAATGTTCAAATAGATCTTCGTGTCGTATTCTTTTGTGTATTCTTTTAGGTGCTATTTCCCTTAAGCATGTAAGCAATCATGGCTCTCCATAACTTTCTATCTCTTGTAGCACAAAACAGTATTTGTCCACTTACTATTCTTCCCTGTTTATGTTCTGTCATCCATTTACACAAGCCCATCATGTTACTTGCTGTTTCCCTTTGCCTCTCTTGCCTGTTAATATCAAATTCTCTAAGTAAAAGTGTTCTTATTATTTGCATTTTTCTTAAAACTTCCTCATTGTTCGCATGTTCTATTCATAGTATTCTTATGTAGGATCGCATCTCCATTGTCTCAAATGTCCTCTTCTGTGATTCATTGCCATAGAGGATTGATATTACATGACAGTTGAACACTCATATCTTTGTTTCCAACAAAATTTTCTTGTTCCTTAATATTTTGCTTAGATCGGGAAGGCATCTTTCGATATTCCAACACACATTTGGATTTCTGTGTCACATTTTCTGTTGTCTATTCCTCTTGCTAATGATTATCCTATCTTACAATTGATGGTTAGTCTATTTTTCTTGGTTTCTTTACTACCTTGTCTAGAAGTACCTGTGGTTTTCTTTCTGTGCCTGCCATCAATACAGTGCTATCTGTATATCTTATATTGTTGAGGTTTTGCTCACCAATAATAAATCTTAGCAGAATCTCCAGATTTCCTCATGGTATAAGTTAAATAAATCCACTGAGAAAAAAAAATCCTTATCTAATGTCTCTTTCTATTTTTGTGCATTTGCTCAGTTCATTTTCTATCTTTATGCAGGGAGTGTATTCCCGGTAAATGTTCGGGATTCTTCTAATACCTTTCCTAAATAAATCAAGTTTTCCTAACATTTACAAATAAGTCCTTGTAAGTTATATATTGTCAAATACTTTTGTGTAGCCAATCTAAACTTATGTATACATCCTTCTGATTTGCTTTGTTTGCTCTAATAGCATTCCGATCATAAAAATTGTATTTCTTGTTCCATTGTTTTTAACAGAGCCACTTTGTTCTTGTTCTGTTTCCTAATCCTGTTACGTGCTTTATTCATCAGAATGAAAATGATAAGCTAAGTTATTTGGTTCATTAAAATGATAGTCTAATGGAGCCCGTATTCATTCACACCTGGTTTCTTAGAAACAGCACTATGATGATAACTCTACTGAGGTCTTCAGGTATGTCACCACAGTCATATATTTCATTTATTATTTCAATAATCTTGCCTAAGATATAAAACATATTACTTGACGCTGCAAAGTTAGTATTTAAGAGATTTAGTTTCAAATGGTTTGTAGATCATATTCTGTAGGGTTCTCATGTTTTTTGTGTTGATACACAAAAAACATGAAAACCTTATAGTTATAAACTGTAAACTCTATTAATATTTATAAAATTTATTTTAATTCTTGTAAGTTAATAATGAATTGACAATTATTTCTTTAAATCCATTTCCTTCTGTATTTGCATTGGTTGCTCTCATAGCATTCCGATCAGAAAGATTACATTTCTTGTTCAAGTGTCTTTAAAGAAGCCGCACTGTCCTTTTTTCCGGCCAAATTCTACTACCCGCTCGACATCAGAATCCGTATGATAAGCTTAGTTATGTAGCTCATGAAGCTAATAGTCCGATAGATTTCGCATTCATTTTACCTGGCTTCTTAGGCAATGCTATGAAAATGTATCTACTAAGGCCTTCCGGTATGTCACCGTTGTCGTATATTTCATTTATTATTTCTGTAATATTGTCGATCTCGAATCCGTCTAAGTTTGATAGCATCTTTATTACAATCCAATTTAATGATACTGCTTCTTGTTTGTCTTTAGACGTTGAAGAATTCTCTGAGGTATTCGTTCGACCTTTGAAGAATTTTTCTTTCGCTATTCAATGTATCGATGCCAAGCGTACCGATAAGAAGCACGTCTTTTCCCTCCTTATTCTTAAAGTCCTTTTATGAATACCTGCTGTATATATAATGTCCAGGCTGCACACTTTTCAATGCTAGTCTTATATGTCGTTTACATTAAGGACGAAGCCGTTCATAGCTCTCCACAATTTCCTTTATCCTTTGTTTGTCTTTTTGCTATCTTTCCGAATCACTGTTCTGCCAGACATTTATACAAACTCGTTTTTCTTCTATGTGTCTTATCTCTTAAGGACGAAGGGTATATGGCTCTCCACAATTTCCTTTATCCTTTGTACCTCTTAGCATTGTTTGTCTTTTTGCTATCTCTCCGTATCCCTGTTCTGTAAAACATTTATAGAAACTCGTTCTTCTTCTATGTGCCTTATCCCTTAGGGACGAAGTGTTTATGGCTCTCCACAATTTCCTTTATCCTTTGTACCTCTTAGCATTGTTTGTCTTTTTGCTATCTCTCCGTATCCCTGTTCTGTCAAACATTTATACAAACACGTTCTTCTTCTATGTTCCCTATCTCTTAAAGACGAAGTATTTATGGCTCTCCACAATGTCCTTTATCCTTTATACCTCTTAGCATTGTTTGTCTTTTTGCTATCTTTCCGAATTACTGATCTGCCAAACATTTATACAAACACGTTCTTCTTCTATGTTCCCTATCTCTTAAAGACGAAGTATTTATGGCTCTCCACAATTTCCTTTATCCTTTATACCTCTTAGCATTGTTTGTCTTTTTGCTGTCTTTCTGAATTACTGATCTGCCAAACATTTACACAAAGTCGTTCTTCTTCTATGTACCTTATCTCTTAAGGACGAAGGGTTTATGGCTCTCCACAATTTCCTTTATCCTTTGTACCTCTTAGCAATGTTTGTCTTGTGTTATCTCTCCGAATTCCAGTTCTGCCAAACATTTACACAAGTTCGTTCGTCTTCTATGTGCCTTATCTCTTAAGGATAAGGACGCTCATAGCTCTCCACCATTTCCTTTGTTCTTTGTACCTCTTAGCAATGTTTGTCTTTTTGGTTTCACTTCCAATGCCTGTTCTACCAACCATTTACACAAGATCATTAGGTAGGTTACGCGCTGCTTTCATCTTGCTTTCAATATGCCATGTGAGTTTTAAATTTTGTAATCACTCTTTCCTCATTATAGAATCTAGAAATTAAAATTACCTCTTTCTGCTTCTAAGTATTAATTTTTAATGGATGTCAGTTATCAGTTATCTCCTGTTAATTTCCCTCTGAAAGTTCTCCACTGCATTAGCCGGGTACTGAACTCTTTGGGTCCTGTCACTGGATGTAACTAACGCCTTTACCCACTGTGCCATGTGTCCTTGAGGTGTGAGTTCAATACCCGGCTAAGGCAGTGGAGAACTTTCAGAGAGAATTTAACAGGTGATAACTGATAACTGACATCCATTAAACATCGCACGTGGAACTAGAACAGTCTACCCCAGTGAGCGAAATAAAGGGTTCAGTTCGACATTCCAACCACCTGAAGAAGGCCGGAGCGTACAACGGCCAAAACGTTGTAATAAATATGGCGACAAAGATGAGGACAATAGTCCGAATAATGTAAATAATGTACATAATACTTCATCTCAGAAATATAAACAGATACTAAAGGACAGGAAATTGTGGAGAGTTATAACCGCTAACGTCCTGAAGGGATAAAGGCGAATAATGCTTGGGTTTAAAAGTATGTAGATAATCATTCTAAATTCTTCGCCCGTGTAATGTGAATATAATGATAATCTATAATGATAATCTATATAATCTTTATATTAGGTTGATTATCTTCCTAGTAAGTGGTTAATCTTTACAGCGAGATAATCCTAAGGGAATTGGAAGACCTATTGCGATTTATAATCAATGGGAGTAAAATAATATTTTTTTGTGGGTAAAGTTCACTTTCTGTGCGACTGAACTTTTGAGTTCATTCGGTTAGGTTTTTCCTGTTTACGAAATTGAAATAAAGTTTAA
The DNA here is from genome assembly GCA_964036315.1 of Acanthosepion esculentum. NCBI lineage: Eukaryota > Metazoa > Mollusca > Cephalopoda > Sepiida > Sepiidae > Acanthosepion > Acanthosepion esculentum. The sequence continues at coordinate 26,255,897 of OZ038496.1, forward strand.
AGTTAATCTCTGAGGTATAAGTGTATGCGTGTCTGTAATTTTTAGAGAGAAATATTCAAGATAAATTTCTTTTAATTTGAGCGGGCTCAGGAGAACAATATTAAAAATATAGAAAAAATATCATTGTCTATACTTTTGTGTATTTAAGAGTGGTTGCAAAAAAAAAAAGAAAAGATAAAAAAAGAAGACAATATTTACATACTTTAGGGCGGGGGTCGGCAATACCCGGAACCGGGGGCCACATCCCGTCCACGAAGGATTTTAGTTCGGCCCGTAGCTCAACTTAACATAATTACCTTACTCATTTTTCTTTCCAATCCAGAAATCTTTTTTGTCTGAGCAAAAAACAAACCTATGGAAACTAAGAAAAGAAAAGTGGATTTTGAGTGTCGAAATTTTAAGGAAAGATGGATACTATTTTTCCATTGAGGATTTCGGAAAATGTTTTTAATTTCTGAAGAAACCATCGCCGTAAAGAAAGTTTCCCCCGACAAGGGCAGACTTCTGAACAGAGCGGTATGAGGACGAGACAATTTATTAAAGTACATTTGATATCATGGCCCTCCACCGAGACAGAGTTGTCTGGTCCACTCTTTCCAAAAGGTTCCCAACGCCTGCTTTAGGGGAATTCAAAAGTGATTGCTTGGAGAGTTCTTAGATACATGATGAGAAAGGAAACTTGGAAAACTTAATACATACGGGCCATATTGAGGGCAAGAGAAAATAGGAAGTCAGCGAGCCACTTACCTGATGATCTTGTGTGAATGGATGTCGGGACGGGGTGTGGTCCTTTGCAAATGGAAAAATGAGCCACACGGGATAGAAAGTTGTGGAGAGCTATGATCGCCTCTGTCGCGGCATATAGAAGAAGAATGTTGAATATAAAATGTATAACTTACTTTTTGAATTCATTACTTTGCGTTATTTTAGTCCTTCCTTCACTGATATACTAATGCCTAAAGTGGCCTTTGGAGAGTGGAGAAAAATAAGATATTTCTTCTCTTTCCAAGCACCTCATTATTCCCAGGGTTACAAAATTTTTCAGTTGGTTTTCTTTACATGAGTAGCCTAAGTGATTCCTGCTTATCTTAAAAATAGTCCCCAAAGGTACAAGGAGATAAATTTAAAAAAAATAATAGCACTGAGCTGGCAAAAGTTACTCCATCTGAAAATTTTGCCTAAAAGCATATTTTCGTGAATAGAGGGATATGTGGAATATGACAAAAAGGGGCTCGATTTGTAACCGGAATGTACAGGTTGGTCCGAAAGTCTTGTCACCCCATAAATCATATAATTTTCTATTTCAACTGGCTGACACGAGCTCTTACAGTTTGGAAGAGAGGCTGCTTGCAAGTGGATGAACGATACCAGAATAAGTATGGCCGTTCGGAGAGCCTTTGCAACAGTCAACAAAGGACAGCTTTCATAAAATATCACACGGGACATGGCGCCGCATCATTTTGTGCCACGAAAATGATGGTGTTCATACAGACCTTCTCGATATGTGACAGCATCAATGAAAGTGAATAAACTGAATCCAGTACATGTTCTTTATTACTTGTTCTCATTACTATTTTTGGTAAGGGGTAACAAGACTTTCAGACCACCCTATACAATAAACGTAATACTCCGCTTGATATATATATATATATATATATATATATATATATATATATATATATATATATATATTGGAACCCCGGTTCACGAATTTAATTTGTTCATGAACCGAAATGTTCGTAAACTGAAAGTATTTTCTCCACAGGAATCAATGTAAAATGCATTAATCCATTCCTGGACTCCAGATGATTGCTTATTTAAAAACCATGGACGGGGCGAACAGGTAACATTGAAGTTTTAAAGATTGATTGGTTGATTCGTTTTTTCCGGCTTATCAACCACTTGCAGATTATTTTTAAACCCAGAAAATATTTTTAGATTGTAAGAATTATTTAGTAGGGGTGGGTGAGGAGATAATAATGCTTTTATTGATAGAAATCTTACTAATTAACCCATAGTTAAGGGGAGAAGTGGTGGATTCATACATTTCCCAAAGGTACTTAACGAACCCAAATAGAACTGGAACTCGGTTCTCCGATTAACAATTCAGACACCAGTAGCACATCCAAGTTTACAGCAACAGGAATTCCCAAGCGGTCAGCCATTTAGGTACTGACCAGTTTCGCCATTGCTTAACTTCGGTGATCGTTCAGTAACCGGCGTTTGAACGTGATGTGGCCGTAAGCCCTTTAAAGACAATGGCAACAGAAAGAGAACTTCTATTCAAAATCAGGAAAATACAGCTGAAATTCCTTGGACACATAATAGAAAAGGACGGCTTGGCAAACTTAATCCTCACGAGGCATATTGAGAGCAAGAGATATAGGAGAAGGCAGCCAGTCACTTGACGAGTTTGTGTGAATGGATGGAGGAACGAGGCGGGAGTCTTAAAAATACTAAGGGTTTTGAAAAATACAAAGAGCCACAAGGGATAGGAAGTTGTGGAGAGCAATGATCGCCTATGACCTGAAGGAACACGGTACATAAATGAAGAAGATTATTAATGTTTGCATTTTATATTAAAAGGAAACCAAGTGACAGCAAGTCACCTCAGTACTCTTGTAAACATACAACGCGACTCTCGCCCAAGCTTTCCACAGACCGGCCAATGATTACCCAACGTTGCATTTCAATTCTCGATCCCGTCGGTGTACACCCGAAGCTGGTAAAGTGTCTGATGCATGCTCACAAGGTGACAAGATGACATACAAAAGCCATGCCAAGGAATAAGAACGCAAACCCTGTTCATAAAATAAATGCTTTATTCAGGACTGCTCGTCTGAGTAGGTGGGTAGCTGATACTTTGGACAACTTTTGCTATATTAGTCTAAGAGCTCAGTTCTTCCACTTATCAACTCCTCGTTCATCTACTCATCCCGACATAGTAGCTGGCAATACGAATGGACAGTACAGGAACAACATGACAGACACGGCAGTTTACCGCCAAAGGCAGACTAGCAATCTCCCTCGATCCCAAGCATGATTGTTGATATAAACCAGCAACCGGATATACCCTATTTCCAGTTTTGTTGCCACTTGATCTTCAAAACTTCCTAATGTACTTTACTTCCTATTTCTTTTCGCTCAAAGTGGATGCCGCTTAAATATCGATCGTTAAAAGGAAACATCTTCTGGTCCATCAAACAGGAACATTTGACATCGAGATAAAACCACCTCTTTCCTTTCTACGTGGATTTCCATTCTAGAACCCTCCCCAGTATTCTTTATTTGTATTATTTGTATTAGACTTAAAACCTGCAGGAAAAATAAACTGGTAATAAGTCTCCTCAATAATCCAGTACTCTCCTCAGTGTTTTATTGGTTTTTCACACATGTAATATCTGTGTGGGTAGCGAATTGGCAATGGGTGCGGGATGTGGATTCGGCCAACAATGTCCAAACTTCGTTTATTCTGTTGCGTTCACTTAGGCACTAATGCACATGAGAAAAGCGCCGCTGTCCCCCAGCCATAGGTTAAATATTTGGATAGTCTTGGCTCGGCTTACGGCCATTTCACGTTGAAACACGTGTTCTTGCTCGATCATCGATGCCTGGTCAGTACCTAGATGAGTGATCGCTTAAAAATACCACATGCTGTAATGAGAAATGTTTTAATCGTAAGCCGGGGAGAGCCATCGAAGACGAAATAGTAACGAGTTCGTATTCCAAAACCCTTAGATCACGTGACTTTTTCATAATAATGTCATGTTTAGCTTTTCATAGATGAAAAAAGGGAAGAAATTAAGTAAAAAATAAAAAAAATTATTTTAAAAATAGAATAGTGTAACAACGTTTATTAATCTTTTTAATTTTGGATTTGTAAATTTCGTTTCCAATAAATTACTATATCACATCCAGGAAACAACGCAATACAGAATTTTATACGATTTTAAACTATTATAAATTATTATAATTAAAATTAATAAAAAGGAAAATTCTTGTAAAAATTCATTATTCATCGGAAAAATTTTATTTTTTCAGACAATAGTATCATTAATATAACTTGTTTATAAAAGCAATTAAAAGCTTTTCTAATTAAACAATGTCATAGTTTTATTGCATTCATTATTCATCAGTTCAGAGCAGATTTTCAGTGAGAATAGTGAAAGTATGAAAAAAAAAAGTTTGGGCGATTTAAATTATCTAAGGAATCCTACTTTTAACGAATACAAAATTCAGGAAATAGAAAGGTTTTTGCGAAATTTCATGAAATGAAGTAAGTGTGGGGGGGGGGGTAACATATGTAAAAAAAAAATATTTTTTTACCAAAATTAATTTAAAAAAAAATTCAAAAATAATTTCATTCATTTGTGAATAAGTCCTGAAAATTTCATTAAAATCGGATAATTATTTGATTTTAAACCGGCGTGATTGTTTTTTTTAGCATTCCGCTACCATTTTTTTTTATCAATCTCGATTTCTGTGCAAAAAGTGGATCACAGAGCTTATTCAGCTTCATACATATTTTCAGAAAACCTCAACTTCTCATTGGCCACTTAATATTTAAATCACGTTCTCAACTACGTTCGAATAACATCGACCTAGTTCTTGACCTGACTAAAAAATAATTCCGCCTAAAATCTATCAATGCCTTTCGAGCCTGTCACGTGATTAAGTTGATTTTAAATACCAGACTCGAATTCGTTCTTCCTCTTCCTTGATTTCTCTTGCTACTAAAATGTAGTTGTAAAAAAGAGATCGCCTCTCGACCCTTTGCGGGCGGACGCTATGAAAACATATTCACACACGCACACATACACGTACGTAGGAAACTTTCCAAACTACATTACAAACATACGAAACTTTTCAGACTTCATTACGGGCATTACAAACTCAATGACAAGCAACGGAAACTTAATTACAAACATAACGGAACATTCAACCCTTCAACTCTTCTGAAGCTAAATATTTACTCAGCATATTCTCAGCTTTACAGAATTCTTTCAACTCTCTCACAGTGAATATTTTGCGCGTCAAGTTCATTCAACTTTTTATGAGCTCTGATAAAAACTATTTCATTTAGTAAAAACTTTAATCTAGTCAAAGGGAAGTAACTCCTATGCTTGTACATCATTATACAAATATAAATATAAATCTCGTTGTTTTTATAAAACCGTCTTTATCCACTGGGTCATGTGTCATGGAGGACGTTGGTCAGATCCAGTGACTAGACCCAAAGACTTGTGAGTTCAATACCAGGCCACAGCGGTGGTGAACAAAACTTGGAGGGTTGAGTTAAAGGGAGTTATCCGGAAGAGGCATGGCATGTGAAACTAGAACAATCTACCTCTGTGGACGAAATAAAGGGTCCGGTCCGAAATTCCAATCACCTGAAAAAGGCCGGAGCGTACAACGACCGAAATGTTGTGAATAAGGCAATGAAGATGTCGATAACAGTCCGGATAATATAAATAATGTAAGTAGTTATAAATATTCTTTGGATATTTAAATTATCCGTGAATTTTTGCACGGGTTCATCTAGTTATTATTATTATTATTGTTTGTGTGTTATGTTTCCTGCTTTGCATCCTGTAGAGCCGGGTCCAAACTATGGTCCTTTATCACTCTAGGAGAATTATCATTTAATTGATAGCACTTTTCTTAGTATAAGAGATGTTCCTAGTAGGGCGATTTTCTGGGCAACTCATGTTGATATTTACCTGGGACACTGTTAGTAAACTTTTCCATTCCTTTTTTCAGCTCCGATTACTATTGGTACAGTCTCAGTCTTCATTCCCCACATCTTGTTAATCTCGATCTTCAGGTCCCTGTATTTGGACAATTTCTCGATAATTTGTATGGAGGTGTTTTTCTCAGATGGTACTGCTATGTCAATAAGCATACACTTCCTAAATTTCTTGTCTTTTATGATAATATGAGGTTTGATGGCTTTTATTTCCCAGTCAGTTTGAATTAGCATATCCAAGATTATTATTATTATTATTATTATTATTATTATTATTTCCTTTGATTTCTGTTGTATACGAATTTCCTTCCAAGTCCCAACCAGAGACCTAAGGTCTGAAATGGCATCATGACACTTTCCACTGAACATTTTTGTAAAATAAAAATAAAACAGCCTAAATCTCACACGTTTTTAATGTGTATGTGTGCTTGTGTGAATATGTTTTCATAGCGTTCGCCCGCAAAGGGTCGAGACGTGATCTCTTTTTTACAACTACATTTTAGTAGCAAGAGAAATCAAGGAAGAGGAAGAACGAATTCGAGTCTGGTATTTTAAGATAAAGTCCTTTGTAATATGTGAGACGTACTTGTGAGAACAATCTTTTTGTATGTTTTTAAGGCAAGGGCTACCAGGGATTCTTTCAATTAATTTATCGGAATCTTTTCCATTCAAACCTAGAGCCGCAACTACAAATGGAATGACTGATGCCTTCATGTGCCACATTTTTGTGATTTCTACTTCATATTTTCTTGAATTTTGATAGTTTTTTGAAGATCTTCAAAGATACATTATAATCGACAGGAACTGCCATGTCAATAAGAAAGCACTTCCTTTTTTTTGTGGTCTTTGATTCTAATGTCATATATCCAGCGACTTTCGTTGGATATCGAGCAGCAGTAATGCTTCTCGATTTTACAGTATTCCAGTATTCTTGCCAAGTTTAGCAATTCTCTTTTAATGAGTTGTCAGATTTTTCCGTTTTTTTTTGTTTCTGTTTTGCAAAATGTCTGAAACTTCGAAGAATTCCAGTAACTCGAATTCCGATGCAGTCGACACCTTTATATTCCATAACTTTTAGAATTCTTTTACAAACTTTGAATATTTATTTCGATTTTATCCTCACATTTTGGATGATCTATTTCGTCTACTCGGATTATTATTATTATTATTATTATTATTATTATTATTATTATTATTATTATTATTATTATTATTATTCAAATTTGAACGGTGGTGGTTTCAAACACTGGAAATAATTTTAAGTGACACTCTGTCAAGTTTCAAGACCTCAGGCAGCAAGCACCTTCTTCAGGATATTTGTCGTATCTAAGATGATTGTTTCTTGCAATGTTTTCATGCAGGGTGTGATCCAATGGTATCAAGGTGTTTCTGGGGAATCTTTGGAATCAACCCAAGGTATCCGGTCACAACTTTGGCATGTACATTCCATATTCTCTCAACATCTACCCCCAACTTTGAGTAGCTTGCAATCTTTCCAACTTCTTTACCTTCAATGTAGTGATCTCAGTGCATGCTACATCTATCAACAGGCACTCAGAGCATTTTATGATAAATGCTATGTATGGTCTGGTGTTTTCATTAACCCTGTCAGTCTGAATTGTGACTCTAACAGGAGTTTCACATGAATGCGTAAGTGAGTTCATACCTGGCATAGGGAGCTTGCAGGTATAAATATTATTATTGTGTAATTTGCATTGTGATGGTTTAAAGCACCGGAAATAATTTTAAGTAACATTCTCTCAAGTCTCAAGTCTCAAGTCTCAAGTCTCCAGACAACATACACTTTTCGCAGGATATTTGCAGTGCCCAAAATAGTTTATTTTTGCAATGATGTTATGCTGGTTTTTTTCTAGTGTTGCCAATCTGTGATACTGTAGCTTATCTTAATTCACCAAGACAAACCATAACACGTCCATCTAATGAATTAAAGTCAAAAGTCATGAGAGCCATGGCTGGCGTAGCATCAGGGCATTTATTATTATTATTATTATTTTTAACTTTGATTTATGTTGTATACACATTTCCTTCCGGGTTCTAACCAGAAACCTAAGATCAAAAATGGCTTCATGACATTTACCACTGATCATTTTTGTAAAAATAAACACCGTAAAATCACACAAATTTTAAATAGATAAAGCTCCTCGTAATCTGTGAGCTGTACTTGTAAGTACTATTTTTTGTATTTCTTTAAGGCATGGGCTACAAAGAATCCTCTCAATGAGTTTATCGGAACCTTTTCCAATCAATCCGACGGCTCCAACTACAACTGGAATTACTGATGTCCTCATGTGCCCCATTTTTGAGATTTCCACCTCAAGATCATTGTATTTTGATAGTTTTTGAAGATCTTCAAACATACATTATTATTATTATTATTATTATTATTATTATTATTATTATTATTATTATTATTATCTTTGATATCTGGCGTTTACACATTACTTTCCGGGTCCCGCCCAGGGACCTAAGGTTAGAAATGGCATCATGACACTTTCCACTGCAAAATAAAAAAAAAATAAAAAAATAATTCCATAGATAAAGACCTTCCGAAAGTATGGGCTGTACTTGTCAGAACAATTTTTTGTATCTCTTTGAGGCATGGACTTCCAGGGATCCCTTCAATCAGCCTACTGATTATTATTATTATTATTATTATTATTATTATTATTATTATTATTATTATTATTATGTTTTGAGCTACCTCCAAATTTTAACCAGAACAAAACATGTATATATTAATAAAACCTGTATATGTTAACACTTCCAGTTAATTAAAGTCAAAAGCCATGAGAGCCCTGTCTGGTGGAGCTTCAGCACATTTATTATTATTATTATTATTATTATTATTATTATTAAACACTTTCCTTTTGACCTGCATTTGTTTCATAGTCACATGCCAGTTCATAACAAATCACCCAATGAATGCGAAGAATGTAAATTTTTGTTGTTTCCACTTAAGCAAAAGACTGCTATTACAGGATATGAGTTGTGCTTATCGAAACCTTTTGGGGGTTTAACTGGAGAGATGATGCGCCTGGAATTTCGTTGATTTGTTCTTGAGTTTCTTTCTTTATCAGACCCAAAGTTCCAGCTGCCCTCTTTTGCTTTGTCTTGGGTATAGTCCCTGACCGGCTCCTAGGATAAGACAAATTAGTAAATATATATGTGTCCCGATTGCATAAATGTTGATGTTAAGCGATGCCTAACATCTACAGTGTTTATATTTTCTTTCCATTTATAATACTCTCCTGAGTAGATGAGCAGTTCCTCACAGTGCATTTTAAAAAATAATATCTTGTAATCAGGGTCTGCTAGAGATATTTTTAATGATGTTGTGTTGTAACCTAGGTAAGGTTACTGAATAGAATAATCACACAAAGGTTGGTAAGGAATGATAGTACTTAGGACAAGAACAACGCATATAAGATTCGCCAGCGGCGCGTAGAAGTTGGTAACTCGCTAGAAGTGATTCAAGCGAATTTCGCAATGAATCTCCAACTGCAGGATATCTACCAACCGCCCCACGCGATCAGATGTGGTACAAGGCCAAATTTAATGTGGGGTATCCTAGCCTGTAGGCTCTGTCAAAAATTTCCCGTAGACCCCTTATAAAACAGTTCGGGTAGTTGTTTTCTGCGACGAGACTTTGCCCTTCGACATAGCCTCGTTTGGGAATCCTCTCTGCCCGGAGGCAGACAGTCTGACCAGCATAGCTGGAGACTAATCTCCAACTGCAGACCAACATACAGTATTTAATACTGTATTTATGTGAATGGGGACATACCATGGAAGGAAAGATTTCAAGTGAGATTTCGATTTCAAGGTCCTTGTATTTTGATAGTTTGTTGAAGATCTTCAAAGATACATTACAATCTGCAGGGACTGCCATGCCAATAAGGATGCAAATTTTGTCTTCGTGTTCTCTAATCACGATGTCAGAGCGATTAGCTTTGATTGGTCTGTGTTATATAGGAATAAAGTCTTGCTGCCAACACTTGAGTTTAAACATAGTTCGCCAGTGAGCAAACAGGCAATCCCATTATTGAATTAAGTAGTCCACCTGAACATAGGGGAAACGCATAAGTAGGAATTAGTTTGGTGTGTAAATTATCGCCATTTCTAGTCTATCCTCTATTATTATTCGGATCAACATTTCTAGTCTATACTCTATACTATACGGATCGCTATTTCTACTTTATACTCTATTACTATACAGACCGCTATTATTTACTCTATTCACTATACTATTAGGTCATCCCATAAGTTCTGTCCGAATTTTAACTTTTTGTTAAAATGAACGAAATTTAAAGAGTATTTTATAATGTCTAATGGAGCTGAACATTATTTTTATGTTTAGATGCATTTAAACTGATCAAATTTTATTTCAGAGAACAATAAAATAAAATTTTGTTTGATCAAAACCCTGCTAACATGGAAGTACCCAAGAATCATTTGAGGCATTTAATGCTTTATGAGTTCAAGAAAGGAAACTCAGCAGCCGAAGCGGCTACAAACATTCACTCAGTTTATGGAGAGGGATGTGTGAATGAAAGAACTTGCAGAAGACGGTTTGCAAAATTCAGAGGTGGAGATTTCACCCTTGAAGATGAAGATCGAACCGGACGTCCAGTTGAGTTTGATGAAAAGCTTCTTGAAGCAGCCCTTGAAGAAAATCCTGCTTTATCAGTTGAGGAATTGGCAGTGGTTCTCAGTTCAAACCATACAACTGTTCATCGTCATCTTCAACAACTTGGAAAAGTTCCTAAACTAGCCTCATGAATTGTTTGAAAACAACCTCAAATCCTGAGTTGACATCTGCTCTTCTCTCCATTCTCGCGAACTTGTTTCATCTTTTTTGGATAGACTTGTGACTGGGGACGAAAAATGGATCTTTTATCGAAATGTTATGCGTCGTAGACAGTGGCTTGGTAAAAGGGAAGGACCCCAGCCACAGCCGAGAAGGGAACTTCATGGTGTAAAAGGTTCTTTTTTCAATCTGGTGGGATCGCCAAGGAATAATCCACTTTGAATTCTTACCACCTAATGCAACAATTAATGCTCAAATATACTGTCAGCAATTAGAGCGTTTGAACCAAGCTTTGAGGAAAAAAAGACCCGCTCTAGTGAATCGAAAATGGGTGATGTTTCATCAGGACAATGCGCGACCACACACAGCAAGAATCACGTCACAAAAGATCGAAGAACTTGGTTGGGAGAAAATTCCTCATCCACCTTATTCTCCCGCCCTTGCTCCTTCAGACTACCATTTGTTTCGTAGCTTACAGAATCATTTGGAAGAAACAGCTTTTGTAACACAGGAAGAGGTTAAAACTGACATTTGTGAGTTCTTCGAATCAAAGCCAAAAGAATTTTACAGTAATGGAATTAGTAAGTTTGTTAATAGATGGAAGGAATAATAGATACTCAGGGAAAATACATTGTTGATTGAATCTGTAATTAAATGTAACGTTTGGTCATTTGTTTACTTTATTCAAAAATCGGACAGAACTTATGGGATGACCTGATATTTCTCTATTCGGATCACTATACGGATTACTATTCGAGCGAGTATTATCGAGCAAGTACTATTAGTGCAAGTATTATTCAAAGGCGTCTGACACCAGTATTTTCAACGGCGTTATAATTGTATCTGCGATTACAAAGTCTCTACTACAACAAGCATTACGAATGTGACAAGGAGTATTCGTTGGCATTACAAAAGTGGCAACGAGTGTTCGTTGACATCACAAAAGTGGCAACAAGGATTCCCAAGGATTCCTTGAATTTACACGAAGATTGGTTCAGCAGAGTACAGCAAAATGGAAGAACTAAAAGCTATCATGATTCAAATGTTGGCGCTACAAAACCAACAACAAGAACAACATTTGCAGCAACAAAAATAACAAACTGAACAGCAATTACAATCGCAACTAGAACAGAAGTTTTTTGAGTTGTTTACCAAAACCATGGAAAGAAAGACTTCAGATTCACTCCAGATTCAATCAGCGAATTTATGTACAATTCAGATGAAGGGATAATTTATCCAGCTTATTATAGCAAATACGAAGGGATCTTCAAAAGGGGTTGTTCGCATTGGAATGATGAAAAGAAAGTTCGTTTATTATTAAGGAAATTGTCCCCTGCTGAACATGAAAAATATGTAAATTATATTTTCCCGGAGACGAGGAGAGATAAATTTTGATGAAACTGTTCTTATACAATCAAAAATGTTTGTTGATAGAAGCTCATTATTTAATACACAATGGCAATGTCTTAACTTAGTATTGAGGGGTCTCCCCTTTTTACACAAATGGACTCACCCAAGGTATAATTATACTACTACCAGTGAATAACCGGACAGTCTGTAATACTAACCCCGCATTCCTGGAACTACTAAACTGTATTACCAGTTTGTATTATTGCGTTAATACATTTATTTCCTATATTCATTCTTGGTGTTTGTTATTATTTGCTACCGAATTTCATCCCGGAATCCACAACAACTTGGCGACGAGGATATGGAACTCACACGGGAAGAAGGAAAAAACAAAATTCTCCCTCGTTGTCTACAACAAATTGGCGACGAGGTATTCGAACTCACACGGGAAGGAAAACGAAACAAAATTCCCCCTCGTTGTCCACAACAACTTGGCAACAAGGAATTTGAACAAATTGGTGACGAAAAATTGGGACCTATACGGAAAGAAAAAAATTCTCTCTTCTTACCACAACAGCTTGGGCGACAAGAATTTGCACTTCCCAAAAGAAAAAATTGCCGTTTTTTGCCAGTATCCACAGCAACTTAGAGACAAAGATTTACGAGCATTCAAATACGGAAAATCGAGTTTTTCGTAAGACTCTTATCATGGAGGATTTTAAAAGTATTTTAGTAGAACTTGTAAAATACCAAAATGAACAACAATTCCAATTCCAAGAAAGAATGGAAGAGAATTGACAAAAGCAATTACTACAAACGCAGAAGGAAAATCAAGAAAGACAAATGCAGCTCCAGGAACTAATATTAAAGGTAGCGAGTAACAAACAACAAAATATCGAAAAAGAGGCGACTTTTTCCCAAGACGCAGCGTGGAATACGATAGAAACATTCAATTACTCCCTAGAAGAGGATAATTTCGGGAATTATTTCAGACGTTATGAAGACATCTAGAACATCGATTGTCAAAACTGGACAGAAGCAAGGAAGCTACGTCTGTTGCCCAGAAAATTAGGAACTGAAGAATACACAAAATTTGTGGATTACATCTTGCCAAAAAAGACAAATGAGTCAACGTTTGATGAAGCTGTTACATGCCTTACAAAGCTTTTCAGTCCAAACTCGTCACTATTTCACAAAAGGTGGAAATGTCTTAACCTCATAAAGGACGAAAAGGAGGACTACTCCACGTTCGCCGCAATCGTAAACAAACATTGTGACGACTTCAAGTTGGCAGAATTAACACCGGACAATTTCAAGTGTCTTATTTTTGTACAAGGGTTAGTCTCAGATAAGGATAGTGAAATGCGCAAAAGAATGCTTTCAAAACTGCAAAATGAGCCTGGATTAACACTACAAAAATTATCAGAATACTGCCAAAAATGCCTAAGTATAAAGAAAGACTCGAAGGATATCGAGGAGTCAGGAGTAGCACATATACGTAAGTTGAACAAAAGTTTACGTTTTTCACCCTCCCCGGAAAGAAAACAAAAATTCTATAATAATGAAAAAAGATTTTCACCCTCCTCCAGAAAGAAAACAAAAATTCTATAATAATGGAAAAAGTACAACGTATAGGACAAATTATGACAAAAATCAAAGCAAATATAAGCTCCCCCATCTGCATGTTATCGATGTGGAGGACTACACTGGAATAAGGATTGCTGTTTAAATATAAAAAATGTCTAGCGTGTGGAAAAATGGGTCACAAGGCATCCCAATGTAGGAACAGAAAATTTACTAGTAAGATAAGAGCTACTAGAATGCATGACAAAGACAATATTAACATAAGAAAATACGTGGAACTTGAAATTTTAAATAAAAAGATAAAATTACAACTTGACACAGGTTCGGATTTAACGATAATTAACCTACAGACACGGAGAAAGCTGAATAGACCGACCATGATACATACGCAGAAAATTGCTAAGTCAGTTACAGGGAAGCGTATAAAATTCGAAGGAGAAGTGATCTTAAATGTGAAATTCCACGGAAAAACTAAAAACTCAAGATATTCGTAATGAAAGATACAGAAAATCTGGTGGGCACAGACTGGATACAAAAGTTCGATGTATGGGATTTACCTATCAGTTCTTTTTGTAAAAAGATAAATTGCGAACCATCAAAAGCTATAAAGTTAAAGGAAGAATTACATAATCAATGTCCCGAAGTATTTGCGAGCGGTTTGGGACGAGGTAACAAGTTGCCGCTAGAATTGAATTAAAAGAAAATGTCCAACCAGCAGTAAAAAGAGAAGTGAAACGTGCCGTTTCCCGGCAGAATACGGTCTGTGTGTGATAAGTTATTGTCGAACAAGAACAAAAACCGGCATATACCTATAGTACTCAAAAGATCATTCGCACCTAGTACAATAATTAACAGACTAGGAAATATGATGTACACAGTACAAGGCGAAAAGTCTACCCACAGAAGAAATATTGAACAAATACAAAATGAGATTTAAAGACCTCAGGAAGACACAGAAATTAGAATGTCAAACAGGAAATTTACCCAACCTCTGATTACCGACCATAAGAAAAAAAATACTAACTCCCCCCAAAAGGGATTTAAGGAGGGAGGTATTGAGGGAGTCTCCCCTTTTTACACAAATGGACTCACCCAAGGTATAATTATACTACTACCAGTGAATACCCGGACAGTCTGTAATAGAGCAGAGTCGGTCGGTAGAATAACGTAGCGACAAGAGTCACAGTAACGAGCACATAGACTCAGTAAGAAGTCATACAGCGATACGTCGATACCAAAGGCTATCTATATATTTATCCTCTAACCCGCATTCCTGGAACTACTAACCTGTATTACCAGTTTGTATTATTACGTTAATACATTTACTTCCTATATTCATTCTTGGCGTTTGTTATTATTTGATACCGGATTTCATCACGGAATCCACAACACTTAGTAAAGTCCGACGATGAAGATTTTGTCAGTTATGCAAGAGTCGTGAATCGAGAATGTGCAAAGTTCAAGTTAAATGAATTAACTCCTGATTTATTTAAATTCCTGATATTCGTACTGGGTTTAACTTCTAATAAAGACGCAGAGATAAGATCCAGGATACTTGCTAAATTAGAAATGGATTCCAAATTAACTCTCCAGAAAATAGAGGAAGAATGTTAACGTATTGTGTATTTGAAACTCGATACCTTCATGAAAATCGATAACATGGCAAGAACGGCCTGAAAATTAATGAAAAAAAATTTCATCGTCTTAAATGTATATTTCATTATTGAGAAGAAACACTAAAGTATTTTTTGAATATTTTTTAAAATTTTTTAGTCATTCTTAGCATATACTAAGGCCTAAGCTAATAGAAATGATTTATAGTAGTGATCCTTGTCAAATTGTGGATTTAGCACATTTATCCAAATCGAATCCCATTTCAAATGTAATCACTGAAACATTTTACTGTTTACAGGAGACCTTCCAGCTCACTGTCATTCCTAAAATACAACTTTAAGTCATCCATATAAAATAGACGGCTTATTTTCTTTTGAGATAAATTTATAGCCATAATATAGCAGGGTGTAATCGATTTCTATTTTTGCCTCGGATTAGGTCATTTGCAATAGTGTGCAGTAATATGAATCTATTTTCGGGGTGTATGATGAAATTTGTTTGGCCTTGAAAAATATTACGTCATCCGTGATTGCATCAGATTTTCATCACGCCCAGACACTATTGTCTCGACTGTTGATTAGTTGTCCTACCACCATTGTCTGCTACGGACGTTACTCCAAAGAATCATATGAAAATTGTAACGCTGCACGAACACACTGGAAAGCCTTACCAGGGAATATATCAAAGTACTATAGACTGGACCGGAAACTCTCCTGATTTAAATCTAATCAAGAATCTGTGGTCAGTCTGCAAGGGACGACTTCGTGGAATGGATATACGAAGTACTAACATGTGCACTGGGTCATGTTTCATTGGAAAAATACGAAAAAAAGTAAATAATAACGGAATTATTGGTTTTGTTTCAATTAATTTGCACGGGGTGGACGTATGCACGTAGTATGTGTAGAACGCCATTTGCAAACATCTATAAAATTCAGCCGCTAAGAAAATGTGCTCCTCATGAACGATTAGAAATGAAGATTGGTCAGCGCCAAAACACTTGCTTTTTTTCTTTTTACTCGAGACAAAAATATATATTTTTTTGTGGAGACAAGTCAGGTATTTGCAATGAAAAATGAATTTATTAAGAGGAAAGCATAATGAAGACGTTATAGTTAGATTCAATACAGACTTCAACATCTTAAAATAAACGAAATATCCCAGAGATAGTGTTCATTTTCAAAACGAAAGCGAATAAAAAAAATGTACAGATGAAGGCAGCGACTAAAAAATTGAGAGCAATGTTAGATTTTTATCTGTAAATCACAGCAAAAAAAAAAAAAGAAGATAAACCCGTAGCGATATTATCTAAAGATGGGGCATCTATTATCTATGTAGGTTGATAATTAAAATGAGAAGAGAACTCGTTTAATATCTGACTTTCATTTGGATTAACACAACGATTTTCCCGTATTTATTATTAATTATTATTATTTATTATTACAATTATTATAATTAATATATAATATATTATAATAATTATATATAATAATATATTAATAATATAATATAATATATAACATAATAATATGATATAATATAATATAATAATAATATAATATAATATTATATTATAATAATATAATAATATATAATATAATAATATAATTATATAATATAATATTATTATAATTATTGTAATTATTATTAATGTCAACGAAGGTATTGTAATTCACCATGTATAATACGCTTTAATAAGCAAAATTAGGAGTGCGTATTATGCACAGCAACAAAAAATCTTTAAAAAAATTGCTGTTTCATCGGTTGGTTTCAGTTACGAAATGACTACTCACCACAAACATACGACAATTGGACACTAACATTCGGCAATTGCGATCCCATAAGGATGTCAAATACAATCATATGTATCTAACAATGCTTACAAATATAAAATAAAATAAGAATTATCATAAAACTAAATTAGAATAATATTATTCTATGTTTAAAACCATTTTTAATAAGAGTAGGAAACGCTGGCCGTAATGAAATTGGAGAGGTACAAATGATAGGGTTTGACAAACCTACGGCTCGGATTGAGGAATCGGAGACCCGAGTTCGAATTCCAGTCGAATCCATAACATTCACTTAGGTGCTAATACCTTTGGGAAAGGTATGAATCCTCTTCTTCTCCCCCTCAGCTATGCGAAACAAAGTAAATAATATGGGTAAATAGCAGGAGAGACCGGTTTCTATAGCCTTGGATGGCAACTGGTCTACCGCAGAAAGAAATGACAACCTATTGTTGTAAAAAATGTGCTTCGTCAGTCTTGTATCAAAAGATACATGATCTCGCCTAAGCGTGTATCACGCATAACTGACTGATATATATGAGAAATTTTATTGAACTGACAGACTTTGTCAAAATTATTTAACGAAACCTGTTTTAAACTATATATATATATATATATATATATATATATGTACATATATATATATATATAAATTTCTTGAGGTTTCTTCTAGACTCGATGAATTACTTAATTATAATTATCTCAAATCCTCCAAATTTCTATCACTTATATATATATATATGATAGTGTATTTAGGCAGCATATTTTCATTCAAGCATGTTTAATGAAACAATTTAGACGTAATATGTCTATTCATTTCAATTTTAATCATTAAGTCCATGGATTAATTTTTTGGTAGGTGTAGGAATTGATCAAGAATAATTCCAAAGTTTTCTTTCAAATAATTTTTATTTTCCCAAGTACTTTCAGTTTCTTCCGAGATCATCTTCAGGGGTTTATTGTTTGTGCATATGTGTCTGTGAACACAGCAAAATTCAAAATATTTAGCCATTAAGCATTGGAGGTAACTTATGTAATTTTTTTCGTATTTTTTGTGCATGATCAGCGTTTTTGTATATTTTTATGGGTTTAAAAGATTTTTTAAATTGTAGTTTTTAACAATTCTAATTTAGTATCTTTAAAGAATTTGCTGCTATAAACATTTAAGGGCCTTGTTGCTATACACGTAGTTGGCTATTTTGGGCCGCAATTCTCCTATATAAAGAACTTCCAGAATTTTAAGATTTTGCTCATTATTATCTTTGTTGGAGATTGTTATATTTTCGACTAATATCTGTCTAAATTGTAAATGTGGGTATGAATGTGCCTTTAGATGTTCTGAGATTGAACTATGATCGTTTAAGTAAAACGTAAGACTTCTCGTCAGGGTCATCGTAGTAAAATCAACATACATATTATTAACACTTTTGCGATTCACAAGAATGTTCACATTTACAGTTTAGACAGATATTAGTCGAAAATACAACAGTCCTCCACCAAGATAATAATAAGTAAAAACTAAAGATTCTAGAAAAATGGATTTTATTTCAACAAAATCGGCATTAACGAAACAAAATTAAATTCTACTTATGCATATAAACGATTGATTTTATAGTTTAGCTGTATCGTTGTAGAAATTGGATTTCAACTAATTTAATCACAAATGAATATATAAATAAATTTTCAAGAAGAAGAACTGAGTTGAAATGAATTAAAATCATATTTCTATAATGGCACACTTAAAGTAATTAATAATTTAGCGTTCATATTCTTAACGCTAATCACGTTTTATTTCGTTAATGTGTATTCTAGAAAAGTAAAGTTCAGTTTTATGATGGCGCCAAGATTATATGAGTGTTGTGTGATAGACAAAGTCTCCAAACTTATAAAACATTATTTCGACCAGATGAAATAATGAACCTGGTATGAAAACGAAGGAAATTTATTTCTATTCAAAATTACAAGGGTTCATTGATATGGTATTTTAGACCGGCTAGAATAATGAAACAATTAAATTTATTTCTCTTGAAAATTATTAGGGTTAATTAATACGTAAAGTATCCTGTCATATAAAAATGTTTTCAACCAGGGGGAATAAAACAAAGAAACTGGTATCAAAATGAATTAAATTTATTTCTATTCAAAATTACAATATGGTATTTTAGACCGGCTAGAATAATGAAACAATTAAATTTATTTTTCTTGAAAATTATTAGGGTTAATTAATACGTAAAGTATCCTGTCATATAAAAATGTTTTCAACTAGGAGAAATAAAACTGGTATCAAAGTGAATTAAATTTATTTCTATTCAAAATTACAATATGGTATTTTAGACCGGCTAGAATAATGAAACAATTAAATTTATTTTTCTTGAAAATTATTAGGGTTAATTAATACGTAAAGTATCCTGTCATATAAAAATGTTTTCAACTAGGGGAAATAAAACAATGAAACTGGTATCAAAGTGAATTAAATTTATTTCTATTCAAAATTAACGCGGTTGATTGATAAGTAAGGTCCGTAATCTTGTAAAACATGTTTTTGACCAAACCGAGTGAAACTTGTATCAAAATTAATTTGTTTTTCTTCAAAGTTATGAGGGTTGATTGGTTAGATCTCCATACCTGTGAAACAAGTTTTCAATCGAATAGAATTATAAAACTGGTAACAAATTGATGTCAATTTATTTCTCTTCCAAATTACGGGGTTGATTGATAATTAATTTCTTCAATCCGGTAAAACAAGTTTTTGACTACATAGAATAATGAAACTAGTATCAAAAAGAAAGTAAATTTTATTTTTCTTCCAAATAATATTTTCATTTCTTCAGTAAGGGTATGGTTTTGATATACTTATGATTTAACTTGAGGTGGCAGAAATGTGTTTCTACAGGAGGATGCTGAGGACACCGTGGATTGAACATGTGAGCAACGACGAAGTTTTAGAGAAAATGGAAACAAGAAGAAAACATATTTAACATCAGGAAGAGACAGTTGAAATTTCTAGGGCACATATTAAGGAAAGAGGGTTTGGAAAGTTTGATACTCACAGGATAGATTGAAGGCAAGGACAGGGGAAAACAGCGCATAACTGAGTTTTTTTTAACATGCTAATTATTGTAGCGTAGCTACAGACGATAATGGAAAAGTCCCCACTCACATAAATACAGTATTTAATACTGTATGTTGTTCTGCAGTTGGAGATTCGTCCCTGGCTGTGCTTGTCAAACGCCCTGTCTCCAGGCAGAAAGGATCCCCAGACGAGGCTATGTCGAAGAGCAGAGATCGGCTCGGGAAACAGCTACCCAACCCCGTTTTATACGGTGTCTACGGGAAATTTTGGCCAAGCCTACGGGCTCGGATACCCCACATTAAATTCGGCATTGTGTCACATGTGACCGCGTGGGGCGGTTGGTAGATATCCTGCAGTTAAACTTATTAATCTCTATTATCGTAGTCAAATGCATACCAATTATAAACGAGACGAAAATATATTTAAAAAAAATAGTTAATTCTAATATAACTGCAACAGATCCGAGCAAAAAAATTAGGTTAATCATATACTACACTAAATCTGGCATATCCAACTTAACTATTCGGAATGATCCCCCCATCCCCGTTAGCGATTTGCAGAAAACTAACATAGCGTACAAATTTAAGTGCCCTTTGGGAGAATATATCTCCGATAGATTAAATAATATTTATGTTGGTCACACAGCAAACTCGCTTTCAAGACGCTTAACTCTACATTTAACTGATAACTCTAACATTTTTAGACATTTAAAACAACATGCCTGCCCGCGTACTCAATTCCGGAAAATCCTTGTTGACAACACAATTATACTTAAACATGAAAATAATAAACAAAAATTAAAAATCCTTGAAGCTATATACATAAAACAGTTGAAACCTAACCTGAACAAAATAAACTATGAAATCTCCACAAACATTCTTAAATGCCTATAATCTCTAGCAGAAGCCATTGGTTTATACCAATGGCTTCCCATACTTAATACTTCTCGTTTTCACTCTCGCGTCGTCATGTGTGACGTCACGAGCTACGACGCGTTTTTCGCTTCCTTGGCTCGTAAATAAGACTTTGTCGTTACTTTTAGCTTATTCAAACAGATACGACGGGTTTCGTATATGCGTTGTTTGATTTATTAAAATTGTCATCTTTGATAATGGCTTATGTAAGCCGAAAGCTTAGATTGGATTCAAAAATGTGTCAATACGGTGTTTTCCTTTCGTCTTTCAACGATAATGGGATTAAGCTTATCAGAGAATACGAAAGGAACTTACTTAAAATAAATAGACAAAACTTGTCTATATTATTTAATGAAACATGCATTAATGAAAAATTGCTACCGAAATATACACAATTTATATATATATATATATATATATATATATATATATATATATATATGCGTGTGTGTGTGTGAATATAAACTAAATAACGAGCTTTATAAGAATTGTTGCTCTACTTTTTTTTAATATTGAGCATTTTGTTTAAAAAATGTTTTCTCTCCTTTAAACGCGTTAATCAACAGTAAAAAAAAACACAAACCTAAACACACGAAAATAAAATACAGACAATAAAAAATACATAAAAAGAAAATTAAGTAAAAATATCAAATTAAAAATTCAAAGACAAAATAACAAAATAAAAAGGAAAAAATGACAAAATTCAAAAACATTTAATAATACATAAAAAAATAAAAAATCCAGTTGCAAAAACTCACAAAAATATCCGCACCAAGTACAAAAAAAATCATACAAAATAAAAAAGAAAACAAATAAATAAAACAAAAAAGAACAAATTACGAAATACAAAATAAAAAAAATCTCAGTACATAAAAAATACCCACTTTCAAAAAACAAAAACAGAAAACAAAAACAAACAACTTAAATTAATTCTATCTTTATCTACCAAGACTTAGCCTCATTTTACAGTTGTTTTTTTTTCCCGCTGCCTTCCAAGTGGACATATTTTCTGGAAGGTGTCGGCCGAACAGATTTTTTTATCAAGGAAAATCTCTTGTAATAAAATTAATCGTTCGTATGGCACCTAAACGATACTATCATTTAGTAGCGACTTACATTGTGATTATCGACAAGGATTTATCTGATAAGACCCATGCTTTGTTGGTGACCATAATGAGTAGGTCTCCTGATGAATGTCTGGACCAGTGGCTTTCAAGGAATGGAATTATCATCTGGGCCGTGTCAAGTAAGAGTGTCTGCTTCCAGTAATTATTTAGATAAGAATAAAACGCAATGCCGTTTGCAATTATGATGCGTTTAAATCATAATAAAAAAATAACATTTGGTCGGTTTTATAAAGAAAGGTCCAGGATTATTTTTTCATCTTTTCACTCGCCGCTATTAAGAGATGAAAAGATAAGAAAGAGGTGAAAAAGGAGGTATAAGCAGTTAGAGAGTGGGATATAAAAGCGGCGAAAAGAAAAAAAAACACTGGGAAGAATGTATAAAGAGTAAGTGGTAGAATGAGAGAGAGAGAGGGAGAGAGAGAGAGGGGAAAGAAAAGCAGAGTGCAAAAAGAGAAAGAAAGAAAGAATAGAAAGCGTAAGGGGAAATGAGAGAAACAGAGAGCGAAGCGTAAGAGAGAGAGAGAAAAAAGAAAGAGATAGAGAAATGAGGAGAAAGGGAAGTTAGTACGAGAGTAAGGAAAATGAAGCAAGTGAAAGAGAGACAGGGAAAAAAGATAGTATAAGCCGTGAGAGAGTGGGGAGAAAAACGCTGGACAATGAGAGTGAGAATGACGACAGGTAAGAAAGTGAGGGAATATTAAGACGGAAAACGAGTGAAACAAACAAGTACAGAAAGAAAGAAAGAATGTATGCGCGTGTATGTTTGGGTTGAAAGAGAGGAGAGAGAGAGAGAGTGAGAGAGAGAGAGAGAAAGAGAGGGGGAGAGATAGCGGGGAAGGAGTAGAGAGAAGGCGAAAGGGAGGGAGATGGAAGGAAAGAGAGAGACTTATAGAGAGGGGAAGGAAATATTACTTGGGAAAGAACGTGAAAAAACAAAGAAAAAGAGAGAGGGAAGAGAGAGAGAGAGAGGAGGATTAGTTTGGAAGCAATTCATATGAAGAAGCCTCTTTCTCAAAAAAAAAATGGAGAAAGAAAGAAAGAAAGAAAGAAAGAAAGAAAGAAAGAAAGAAAGAAAAAAAGAAAGAAAAAGATGAAAGCCAGATTGATTTTGAAGAGGGGGGACCAGAAAATGGAAATCTGGATCGAATGAAAGCGAAAGGAAAATAAAAATAGGAAAAAAGAAATCACAAAAGCCAAACAAATGTGAATAAAATCGATTTTTCTTTTCTTTTTTAAAATCTTATCCATGGAAAATTTCATGTCAGATTCAATATTAAAATGACGGGTAAAATGGCGTATGGCGTTGCGGAAATGGCGGCATTTCTTGACAAACTCATCGGCCCCTGTCAACAGTTGCATTTTGATGATGACGGGTTGTCAGAATTCTGGCTTTCATTTAATTTGCACATGCATGTAAACTCTGTGTACAGGTACACAAAGAAAAGTCGATAAACATTAATAGCTTCTCAGGTCAAACATTTGTGTGAACTCAGACAATATTGTATTCTAACGTGACACTTAAAACATATATATGTGTGCCACACATCTATCTATCTATCTTGAATTTTCCTCTTTATCTATCTAGCTGTAGATAGATAAAGTGGAAATCACTTTCAAGTCAAGTGTGCTTTACCGTTAAGCCACGAGAAGCCATTACACTAACATTAAATAAGACTATTTGCAAATTGCACAAGTTGTTCTCGGTGGATTCTTCTCCAACTCCTATCCCACTACCGCTGGTGTTCCTCAAGGCTCCATCCTTGGCCCTACTCTGTTCCTCATATTTATAAACGACCTTCCTGATGCCATACACTCCCAAGTCGGTATCTACGCTGACGACACTACTATTTACTTCTGCCTCAAGCACAAATCTACTGAGGCGGACAAAATTAACCTGGCAGCTCAAATTGAAAAGGACCTCCAATCGGTTGTGGACTGGGGAGAGAAATGGATGGTCAACTTTAACGCCTCTAAAACAAAACTGCTCTCCATTAACCACCACAAGGACCCATACAAATACATCGAGTCAGTTGCATCATCCACCGCAAGAAAAGTTGGTTCCCTGTGCCGAGCCAGGAAATTCTTCTCCCCGGAATCGATCCTCCAAGTCTATAAGTCTACCATTCGTCCTTGCATGGAGTATTGCTGCCATTTATGGTCTGGGGCCCCTGCGTGTTGCCTCAGGGTTCTTGATAAGATCCAGAGACGGATATGCAATGTGATTGGCCCTGATCTGTCATCTCGTCTGCAGTCGCTCTCTCACAGACGCGATGTTGCATCGTTCTGCCTTTTCTACAAGTACTTCCACGGTAATTGCTCCGAGGAGTTGCTTTCGCTTGTCCCTAAGCCTCGTGAATTTAAGCGTCCTACGAGGCTGGCATCCCGTTCCCACCCCTTCACCGTTGAAACTGTTAGATGTAGACGTCTTTTCTACTCCAATAGCTTCATGTCTCGCACATCTCGCCTATGGAACTCCCTTCCCTATTACTGTTTCCCCGACAAATACAATCTCCAACGGTTTAAGTGTAGCGTCAATCGTCATCTCCAATTGCCTTGATCTATCCACTTCCCTTCTCCACTTCCTGACATCTTTCATTCCTATCTGCTCTCGCTCTATATCTTCCGTAACCCCCCTGCCTTGATCGACCCTCCGTCCTTCTCTTTCTCCACATCCCTTCCTTTACCACTCCTATCTGCTCTTCCTCCAACCCTTCTGTAACCCCATGCGTGATAGTGGCCACCAGCCTTGCTTGGGGTGATACGCTTAAAAAAAAAAATACAGGTACGATTCATTTTGGGTGACATAGATCTTTGTAAGACTTTCGATTACTAGGCCGGTAGGCATTAATTTAACTTTGAAAATAATTAAGGCATGTCTACTCAATGACGTGTACTCACTAAATATGACGTTTATAAAAATAAGAAATAATGTCGGATTAAAAAATCAATTAATTTCTTAGAAATTTTTTTGTTTACGTTTCAGGCACGAAAATATAATTTAACAGACATAGGCTTCATAAAGGTCCCAACGAGAGATGTGGATTTCTTCTTCTTCTTCTTCTTTTTCGTCGTCTTCTCCTCCTTCTCTTCTTCGTCCTGGGTAAGACGTTAAACTACATCCAACAGCAAGGCCTCTGATCAGGAGGTTTTGAGGAGCGTGGAACCACCTCTTAATTGCCTAAAAATGTTGTCGGCATTAAATAACCCATTGAGGTTGATATGCCGTTAAACAAAATAAACCAAACCTCCTCCCCTCTTTCACTCTCTCTCTCTCTCTCTCTCTCTCTCTCTCTATATATATATATATATATATTAATACATACACATATACCCATGTTTGTTAATACCGTTGTTCATAAAAACAACTGTATTAAGTGGTTCATTTACCGTTTGTGCCTGACAACTTGGTAGACCATGAACCTTTAAGTTGAAATACAAACGTAATTATGTGTATTTATTAATATATACTTCATCGCTCTGTTTAACTACATTTATCACTGTTTTGTTTGAACCATAAATTAAATGAATATTTATTTTCTTATCTTTGAATGCACGCTATCACACGTATATACAGATTTTAATATCTCATTATTTAGTTTATATTCAGACTTATACATATAGACTTTATTCGGACTATTGTCCTCATCTTTGTCGCCATATTTGTCACAACGTTTCGGCCTCAAGGACACATGGTACGGTGGGTAAAGGCGTTGGTTAGATCCAGTGACAGACCCAAAGAGTGTGAGTTCAATACCCGGTTCAGGCAGTGGAGAACTTTCAGAGGGAAAATTACCAGGAGATAACTGATAACTGACATCCATCAAACATGGCTCGTGGAACTAGAACAGTCTACCCCAGTGATCGAAATAAAGGATTCGGTTCGAAATTCAAACCACCTGAAGAAGGCCGGAGCGTACAACGGCCGAAACGTTGTGACAAATATGGCGACAAAGATGAGGACAATAGTCCGAATAATGTAAATACTGTACATAATACCTCATCTCAGAAATATAGACAGACATATAGACTTATATATACATACATACATACATACACACACACACACACACACACACACATATATATATATATATATATTAAGGTCTGTTTCGTTAAATAATTAATAAATGTTCTGTCTACTTATTCTCGATAGGATCCTTTCATATCCGCGTATAAGCTTTTTTGTGCAGTTATTAAAAGACAAGAGGAAAACACCGTGTTGGCTCATATTGTGTTTATTCCGAGTACTTTCGACATAGCATAATGTCATCATCAGTATATTGTTAATTATAGAGTAAGAATTTAGTGTTCATGGTTGTGATAACCGCACAAAAAAAGATTATCCGCGAATCCCGTTCATATTTTGTCCTTTCCTTAATCCTCCCTATACTCAATGTTTTTTCTCACTTTCACTCCTTGTAACCCCCTCCCACCTACGTACTAGTAGCATTCCCGCCTTGCTTGAGATGAAATGATTAAAAAAGTTAAATCTGGAGGGAAACATTCGCACAAAATAAATCTTTTGATTAAATAACTTTTATCTTCTTTTGGTAACTATATAAAAAATAATAACACAGATCATTAACGTCCAACAAAACATGTAGGCCAGTAAATTACTGTAGTTTAACGCATTTAAATGTTAACAGACGTTTTGTGAACAAAATGCTCAATTTAAAAAAAAAAGAGCAATAATTCTTATAAAGCTCGTAGTTTCTGTTTAATAATATTGTAAAAAAATGGTGGAACAAAAGATTAATGGAGAAAATATTTAAACACACGTGGGAAATGGGTTAATGTTACGATGGTAGCGAATACCGTATCTAAGTGTGGCAATGCGTGCGATTCAACGCGTCGCCTTGAGACCCACTTTACGACCCTTTTCTTATAAACCGGTATTCCTACTTATCGCGAGTGGACGAGTCTATGTTCAACAACTTAATGTAGAGAAGGTCGGTCGTCTTTATACACAGCAACAGTATATGGTAGATATAGAAAAAATCACCGTTCGTCAGTGTAAGATCATTTTTTATTATTACTGTATGTTTAACCCTGTACAAGGCCCGGTAGCCATCGAGGTAGGGGGCTATGTTAGAAGGCAGTTTATACGGATAGGAAGGGAAGATAACGGTAGACTCGAACAGGTTAAGATTGTAGCGATCGAGGAAATATCCCCTTAGCAGTGTGTTCTGTAAAGAAGTGGTTCGCGGGAAGAAGCTTTTGGACTGTAATATACTTCTCACCGATGGAATATGGAGGGGATGTGTGTGGTTTGTTATAATTTAAGTGGTATGGCGGGAACTAACCGTAAAGGTTAGAATTGGCGGAACCAAGGTTTGTAATTCGTCCGAGCACATTCTATGGATAGCAATAGAGAAATGAGAGGTTTGCCACATAATCTAATCTCTCGCTCGATCTGTATATATATATATATATATATATATATATATATATATATATATATATATATATATATATATATATAAGAAATATAGTTTTAAGGTGTGCTATATTTATGGGATAAAGTGCAAGATCATATGTAATTATAAATATAAAAGCGAACATTGAAGTCAACACTCAGAGGCGACAGGCTGTTTCATGCTAGACGAAATCGTCAGGCCGAAGGATGTGATCTGCGTTGAAAAGAATGAGAAAAAATAAAAGGTGTACGTGCCTTAACGTTACTGCATGCGATGTATATGGAAAATGAGAAAAAAATATCTACCATGTTTTAATTTCAAATTACGATTAAACAGT
>OZ038496.1:26286176-26353676 GCA_964036315.1 Acanthosepion esculentum
CCGTTCAACGCATGTCGTCTGTTTTTTTTTGTCAACGACAAAAAGTTTTTCGGCAATTTTTTCGTTAAATTCGCACTTGGATACATAAAGATTCTTTCTAAAAGGGGTGTTTGGGTTAGAATACGTTATATTGAACTACAATTTTAAAATAATATTCTTACCCTTAATTACTAATAGACTATATTTCTTTTTAAAACAAATAAATGTAATAGAATTACTTAAATTACTTAAATTATTTAAAAATTATTATTACATATCAAATATAAGTATGTATATTACTAGCTCCCACTTTTTTTATTTAATTATTTTTATTTTATTTTTAAATATTATTTAAGAAATTTTTTGATAATATCGGCAAAGAATAGCTATTTAATTTCTTTGATTCAGTAATTTTTTATTTTTTATAATATATAGTTTCTCATGTATGCACAAAGGACATGGGGCAAATAGGGACCCACATATACTAGCTTTTCTTATTAATTTCCATTTTACTGTAGGTGTTTTATTGGTTTCTTTTAAGTGCCAGAAATATTTCGATAGGGATGTCTGATTTCGGTATTTATTTACCCTAAATGAACTTTGATGTGAATTGAATCTTTTTTGAACTCATGGTTTGTGCAATCTATATAGATTTTTTGTGTTTTCGGGATTCTCAATAGATGAGATATTGCGTGCGACATTTATTTTGTAGAGGACAGTGTATATATATATATATATATATATATATATATATATATATATATATATATATATATATAAATAAAGCTTATTAGTATATAGACCACATACGCCGTGCCTCCAGGGTCTGATTGATTAAAGGTAAAACAATTGGCTGGATTCGTTCGCTAGTTTGGGCGTAAAATGAAAATTAAACTGTAACTTTTTCGTCCTATGACTGACTAATTTACGTAAGTAAATCAGTAGCAGAACACATGTGTATCACAGCTCACAGATTTTGCATCAGTCGGAGATGTTTCCCCTGAGCTATCAGCTCCCGGCAGAGAGGAAAGTGAGTTTTTACGTAGCTATTTTACGTATCTATTTTAGAATAAACACGCCAGTGATTCAGAGTACTCAATTCATAGAAGAGCTTTTGCATCAGCAGTAGCAGTCATTGTTTACATATTCGCGCTTTTCCCTCTAAAGTGCTCGACCGAATTTTATTTTTTCGGAGGCGTATATATGTGTAATCCACAGACAGACTGTTTTGCTGTATCACAGCTCATCAGTGTGGCTAGACATCCGATTACCTCAAGCCAGGATCGAAACCCAACTGATTTGGCATCAGTCAGATATTTCCCCCCTGAGTTATTAGCACCCGGCAGAGAGGAATTTTTACGTATCTATTTTAGGATAAACACGCCAATCACTCAGAGTGTTCAATTCATAGAAGAGCTTTTGCATCAGCAGTAGCACTCACTGTTTACAAATTCGCATATATATATACAGAGTGTATCAAAATACTTTTACAAACTTTGGACGAGTTTCTCACACCAAAAACAAGGACAAACTCTATATAAAAATGTCTGCACATCCTCCGTTTTGGAATTATTAAGTCTATATATTTATATGGATATTTTATCTTGTTTTGGTGTCAGGAACCCGCCGTCAAAGTTTGTAAAAGTATTTTTGGATTCTATCTTGGACTGTACATTTAACAGCGTCTAACGTGAACTTTAAACTTAACTAAAAAACGAAGGATTTGCAGACATATGCTTATATGAATTTTTGTCTATGTTCTGATATGAGCCACCTGTCCCCAAAGTTTATAAAAAGCATTTTTGGATTGTATCTTGGATAGTACATTCAACAGAGCCTACCGCGAACTTTAAACTTAATTACTCAAAAAAGAAGGATTTGCGGACGTATGCTTATATGAACTTTTGTCTTTGTTTTGTTGAGAGGACTCGCTCTCAAAGTTTGTAAAAGAATTTTGAAAAACTATGTGTATATACATATATATTTATCACCATAAACATCATTTTCAGTAGATACACATATTAGAGCAGACGCTACGTTTATGTTTTAAACAGTATTTATTTTCGTCTACCGGCTTGAATATTCAAAAAATCTTATAAAAGAAAAGAATCGCCACCCCAGCAAGATTCGAAAGTGCGCCCTCCTTTGCTGGAGAAAACCATTGTTAGATCTGATGTGTTTTTAACCGACTAAACCACGAAAAGCGTCATCGATTACGCAAGGTTCTATACTGCCTTTAAGAAAATGTTTCGCGTTCAGATTCCAAAAAGTTCATAACTGCTCAGTTTTCTGTCTATATATCTGAGATACAGCGTTATGATTACTTATATTATTTACATTATTCGGACTGTTATCCTCATCTTCATTGCCATTTCCCTCTGAAAGTTCTCTAATGCCTTAACCGAGTATTGAACTCACACTCTTTGTCCTCAGGGACACATGGCATAGTTGGTAAAGGCGTTAGTTAGATCCAGTGACAGGACCCAAAGAGTGTGAGTTCAATACCCAGTTAAGACAGTGGAGAACTTTCAGAGGGGAATTAACAGGAGAAAACTGATAACTGACATCCATTAAACATGGCTCGTGGAACTAGAACAGTCTACCCCAGTGAGTGAAATAAAGGGTTCAGTTCAATATTCCAACCACCTGAAGAAAGCCAGAACGTACAACGGCCGAAACGTTGTAATAAATATGGTGACAAAGATGAGGACAATAGTCCGAATAACGTAAATAATCTCTTTAATCGTCGTGAAATGATTAAAAAAGGGAGTCTGTCAAAAAAAGGTTATTTCACATCAGAGTGTTCTTTTATATACCCTGTGCCATCAGGACGTGGGCGATCATGGTTCTATTGTTTTTGGCTCTTAGAAATGTTTAGCTTTTACTACCCCCCTCACATTTATACCATTCATCTACATAAAATAGTTAGGTATACTGTGTTTCCCGTTTTTACGAGCCCCTCATCTAGATGGGTTTTAATTCAGAGTTGCCCTTCTCCTAGACTGGATGCCAGCCACGTCTAAAGAGCTCAGCCTGATCTGTTATTTAACCCATAGCTCGAAGAAGAACTATAGATATATATATGTCTCAAGGGTATTTGGGAAAAAGTAAACATACCGAACCCGGCCGGAATTTGAACCCGGCACTCGTCGATAATGGCCACCGAACACATGCATCTATAATAAGCAGCCACTTATAATTCTGCGTAGAAGACTTGAAACAGACAGTTAATATTATCTCGAAGGCACTTCTTAGTAAATTCGATCCTCAAACGAGGGCATTGTTCTAAACTATGATTAGTTTCAAGTATTCACTTCTATTTCTCTTGTAGTTTCGTCTTCAAGGTTAGTATTAGTGGCATCTACCAGGGAGCCCCACTTATCACAGGATGTACCACAAGGTAAGAATTTAAATTGGATCTAATGATCACACTGTAAAAATTCCCTAGCCACCCCCTGGCACTTCTCCTTTTGGGGACGACTCGAGCATTGGGCAATAAACCCAGTTCCTTCCCGAGGGAAAGATACTACCGGGAGAGAAAACACCCTGGAGTTTGGGGTAATATTTAAAGAATATCAATCACAGTCAAAGGTTAGGATTATACATATTTACCAACCTCCCCATGGGGTAGGATGTGGCACAAAGCCGAATTTAATATGGGGCAATCCGAGCCCGTAGGCTCGGCCAAAAATTCCGCTTAAACCCCGCATAAACGGGTTCGGGTCTGTCTACCTCCCCGGACGTGATTCTGCCCTTCAGCATAGCCTCGTCCGGGTTCCTCTCAGCTCGAAGGCAGAGAGTTCGACAGCAGCTAAGAGCTGAGTAACAGATCCCAACTAGTCTCAAAGGTTAGGATTAGTTTAATCACCAGCTTTATCAACTGCTATTAATATGGTTGAGATTTGCATATGAATACAAAAGGACTTTTTTGCATTTTATTAGACTAATGTAAGCTTAATAAAAATTGATATACATTCGGGCTTTTAATGATTGGCTATATCAACATGATAAACATATCAATGATATATTTTAAGAGAAATTAATTTAATTGACGGGAATGACCCCGAGCGTCAGTAGGCAACAGGTTTTCTAGGTCATGGATATTCATCCACCAATTAAATGAAATCCACCAGTTAAATAGAGAAACAAAAATAAACATGGAAAATGAAACGCGACAAAATAGATGCGAGGAAAAAATATGAGGAATCGAGAAACACGACGAGAGCAAAGACTTAATATAACGTGAAGAAACAAGATGAGACGAAGAGAATGAGACGATAGCAAGGACTTAATATAAAGTGAAGAAATAATATGAGACTAAGGATGCAAAACAAAGGTGAATCAACAAGTTGAGACATTGAAAAATGTGCCGAGACTGGGAATTTAATATAACGCGAAGAAACAATAGAGAAAGAAGATGAGACTAAGGTTTCAGTAAAAAGCGAAGCAATAATCTGTGACAAAATGACGAGTCAAAATATTTAAAATAATGTGAAGAAGCAACAGTTATCAGCGTAGAAAGTGAAATCAATGAACCATGTTTAAACCCTGTTCGATTCTGTTTCGTTTTCTTAATCTTTTCCTATGTATCTACATATCCTTTCAGGATATAGACGATCTTCGCTCTCCAGAACTTCCTATCTCTCTTGGATATTTTTCTTCTTTTGCTAAAGCTTTCGCACCAAGCGCCCGTTTCGCCATCCATTCATACAAGCTCATCAGATAGCTAGATCGTTGCCTTCCTCTCCTTCTCTTGCCCTCAATAGACAAGAGAGGGAGAGGAAGGGCCCCAGCTATTGGATAAACTACATCCGACAGCAAGGCCTTTGATCAGAAGGTTATGAGGAACGTGGAGTCACCTCTTAATTGCTCCAGTCCACCCTGACTCGGGGTGGTAGCATCTGTCAGAGTCCCAGTCCTTATGGGCAAATAGTGAACCCCCAAACTGAGTCCTAAAAACTGAAAGTATAATTAAAAGAAATAAAATAAATTACTAGCAGCAGATTTTTTATAAAAGAAGCAAATAACCAGTAATAGGTTTTTATAAAAAGAAAAAAATTACACGAGTTCCTAAGAAAATAATATTTCGGCATTGCATGACCCATAACGAGTTGATATACTGTTAAACAAAGAAAAATTAAATAATCATGAGGAGTTGATTTGCCGTTAGACAAATCAAATCAAATCAACTTGATGTTTCGCCGATGTATTCCTTGTGGCAATTATTACAGTTAATAAAGTAAATCTCTTCTTCAAGTTTTAGCTTATTGTTTTGTCTTGTAATTAAATAAGACTGTTTTTGTTTTTGATGTAGTTGTGATAAATTTTATTTTGAATTTAGATAAATTCTTTTCAATTGTAGTTGTGATATAGTGGATGTAACAATATATTTTTTTGATCCGTTGGTTTTTTCAGCAAGTGCCGCTTTTCTATATCTATGTTTTGTTTCGCATTGAATATGACAGGCTATTGGAGGAGAGTGAATGTATTTTCAATGTATTTCCGCACTTCATGTAAATATAGAGGGCTACAAATTTTCAGTGCTCTTAAGTAGAAGCCAATGAATATTCTGGATTTTATTTTGTTGTTATGATGGGAATAGAAGTTTATAAGATCATTTTTATTAGCTGATCTTTTGGTGAACACTATGTTTTAAGTTGCGGTTAACGCGGTGTAGCATATATATATATATATATATATATATATATATATATATATATATATATATATATATATATGCTACACCGCGTTAATATATATATATATATATATGTATATTACTACAATGGGAAATTACAGATATTCGTAAGTAGTTATTTCATGGAGACTTAGTGCGTAGTTATCATCACAAACACAAACCCAAAACATTTTCATGATGTTAAAAACAATCTTAACAGTCTTGCCATTAATGTGAAGAAATGAAAAATGTTGACAGAAAATCGATCCGTGTAAGAGAGAAAATGGTAAGCAATGGCTGTAAGGCATTAGCGGAAAAAAGATTTGATTGTGCAATCTTGAAACGAGCTCTTAGAACGGTTATGGCCTGACTCTCAGATAATCTTCAGCCTGAGCATACATATAACATGGTGGCCTGATCTTCTTATCCAAAGCAGCACTTGCTAGGCATTTAAGAACACATGATGGTAAGTCATCGCATACAGGTGACGTTAAGAGATATCTACCACGACCTACTCGAAATTTATACCAGTTTTGTGACAAAGTATGTGGGTCAGTAGCAGGTGTGAAGAGTCAGATGAAAGCGCAAAGGGACCGGATAAATTCGAAAGACCATGTGCAAGCCTTTTTCTAATTTCATATATGCGGGGAAACCTACAGCAGTGAAACTGGCATTTTGAGTCAGATGATGAGTACTGGTCAATTCAAAATTAAGCGTATGGCCTTTCCCTGAAAAGAAGTGGCAATTCTTACACACACACACACACACACACACACACATGTATATATATATATAATATCGCACGTTGAGAGATGGGGCTAATAAAATAGTTTATATAACATAGTATGTATTTGTATTAAATTTCTTGTTATATTTTTGTATTTGGAGTTTTATATATATATATATATATGGAGTAATGGATAACGGCTAGGATTGAGGAATCGGAGAGCCGAGTTTGAATTCCAGTCGAATCCATTACATTCACTTACGTGCTAATACCCTTGGGAAAGGTGTGAATCCTCTTCTTCTCCCTCCAACTATGGGTAAATAGCAGGACAGACTGGGTTCTATAGCCTTGGATGGCAACTGGTCTAGGAGAAGGACAACTCTGAATTCAAAACCTGCGGAGGGTCGTTTGGGGACCTTGTGGCACTCAGTGCACCAGGTCTCTGTATTCGTCCTTTGAAAAAGTGTGGATGGCCCTGCACGAAACCTTAACTACAATAATCAAATCTCATGTGTCGGCGTCGGGCTCTCAGTTTCTAGGAACTGATCTGCTTGACCCTCATACGTCGATGAGTCGATGATATATATATATATATATATATATATGCAAATTATACAACAGTCTGTTTTCAATCAGCACCTGGCGATTGCATTATGCAAGAAACTCAGATTTGTTCTACCGGTGAGGAAAAGATGTAATTTCATTATTATTATTAATATATATATATATATATATATATATATATATATATATATATATATATATATATTAAGAGAGAGGGAGAGAGAAAATCAATTTTATTTGTATTAATTATTAAATTACGCAAAAATGAAAATAATACATTTTAACATATATTTTAACAGATATATTTACCAAAACTATATAAAAATACTAAAGAGTAAATAAATTCAATAAAATTGCGATTAGCTTCAGTTATGCCCTCCAGGAGACTTCGGGATCTCCTGCAACTATTCTGGACGGTCTCCTTGTTGAAGTTGGTGAATGCTGTCATAATCCTTGCCTTCAGTTCACCTTTGGTATTACAAGGAGTTTTGTTGGTCTCTCAGTCAACTGCACCCAACACTTAATAATCAAGGGGGCTGCAGTCTGGGGAGTTAGTTGGCCAGATGTAAGGGGTGATGTCATCACACAAATTGTCTGATAGCCATGACTGGGTTCTCCTGTTTGTGCGGCATGGTGCAGAGTCCTGTTGCCAGATACAGGGTCTTTCAACAGCTACCCTTTTGATCCAGGGAAGCATTGCCTTCTCATGGCACTTGGTGTCTGCCCCCGTGTTGAATCTGAGGACCTCACCAACAAATTTCGGAGTTCTTTTCTTATCAAAACGATCAGAGTGACTTTTACGAGCTACCTTCGTAATAAACTATTAGACTCATCCAGCTCTTTCTGAATCCTATGCATTGTCCTCAGATTGACACCCAAGCACTCTGAAATGTTCGTATTGGAACTTCCAGCTCGAATGCACATCAGTGCAGCATGCTGCTTCCAAATTTTGGGCGGAATGAACTGCGGCATGGTGCTCTTTTCATCACTTACGGTACCAAACTGACCCTACTATACTGTGCAGTCGACAAAATCAAAAACAAACAACGCACATGCGCAAAATTAAAAATATAAAATGGCGAGAATTTACCACTGTCACTCCCCCTCTCTTTGTATGTATATATAAAATAAATAGAAATAGTATGATTATTCAACCAAACATATATATATATATATATATATATATATGTTTGGTTGAATAATCATACTATTTCTATTTTATTTCATATATATATATATATATATATATATATATATATATATATATATATATATATATATGTAAGCAAATATGTGGATGAAGATCCGACGGTATGATGAAAATGGGGAAAAGACAAAGTAAAATCCGTTTTTTATTTTGTTTTTCTTTTTGTTATTCTTTCGACGTCAGACGTTTCGGTCAAATAGACCTTCCTCGGGACATGGTTAATGGAGATATATTTATATTAGATTTAAGTTAAATGAAGAGACGATATATATAGGACTAGTCAGAAACAGAAAAACTGAAATTCTCATATATATATATATATATATATATATATATATATATATATATATAGATAGATATATATATACATATATATATATATATGTTTGGTTGAATAATCATACTATTTCTATTTTATTTTATATATATATATATATATATATATATATATATATATATATATATATGTTTGGTTGAATAATAATACTATTTCTATTTTATTATATATATATATATATATATCTTTGGTTGAATAATCATACTATTTCTATTTATTTTATTTGAACCCTCTCAAATTTACGAATCAATTTCTTAGTGCTTTTACAAATCTGAGTAAGAAAAACGCCCTAGTTTTGGTTTTTTCCCGAGTGGTTTCAATCTCATCCAAGATAATTTTCAGGAGTGAATTGCTAAGACAAAAATTAGTGTAATTGATAATTATGGATTTTATGTTGGTTTCACGACGACGACACTATCAAGAAGACTTAAGTTACACATGTCGGATTGAAGCTCTATTGCACAATATTTAAAAGAACATTAGTGTTCAAATTCACGTTTTAGAGAAATATAAATCGACAAGTATACTCCACTATGAAAATCAAAAACAAAATCTTCAAATTGACGAAGCAATCTATGTAAAAGAAAATGAAACCAACACCAAATAAAATTAATTTTGAGTATAGCAACAATGTTTTAAAGAAATGTTTTGGGATACTCAAAAATTGTAAATTGGGTATTTTTAAAACATTAATAATAAAAAATTCAAACTAAGTTACCTCCCTTGGATACCGTTAACGTAAATCGACTATAACGGAGTGCGTGCATGCACATTTACAAAAAAAATCCATGCCTATCAATTACACTATTTTTTGTCGTAGCAATTCACCCCTGAAGATGATCTTCTTGGATGATTTGGAAAATACTTGGCGAAATAAAAGAAATAAACAAAAAACACGGAGTCTTTCTTACTTAATTTTGGGAAAGCATTAAGAAATTAATCCGTGAATTTGAGAGGATTAAAATGAAAATTAATGGACATATGTCTAGATTAATCAACCAAACAGGCTTGAATGAAAATATGCTGTGTTTTTCCAGATTGACCGCTATATCCCCACATACGTTATTTCTCTTAATTTCTCTCTCCAAATTTATATTCCCCTGTCTTTCCTTCAAAACGCTAAGTGCATCTCCTACTTCTTACAACTTTACTTCTCTCTTTTTTTCTTTCTATATCGTTTCCGATGAGTTGACCTATTAAATAGGTCAATGTCTGATCCTTACCCACCTTCATCACTATTAAGTATTGTAATAAAAACAAATTTAAAAGCATTCCTATCTCTCCCTTCCTTCACTAATTTTGACCATATCTGTCACGCTATCATTCACCACTCTCTATATCACCTTACATCAACTTAATACTACCCAACAAAAAGTGTAAAAATTATATGTAAATTTAAATTCATTTTTTCATCATGAAAAAATGCTGCCGAAATACACACAATATATATAAGCCTGTTTCGCTGTATCACAGCCCAACAGTATGGTTAGACACCCGATTGCTTCACGCCGGGATCGAAACTCAATTGGTTCGGCAGCAGTCACACACTCTACCACTAAGCTATCGGCGGACGACAGAGAAAGGAAATCTTTTAATACATTATATACGTGATTTATATAAACGCCAAATTTGCAAACAGGGCGCTTAATTCTTATATGAAGAGCAATGCATTATAAGCAGGAGCAGTCACAGTTTTAAAAATTACCCATAGTGCTCAATCAGCGAACGATATATATATATATATATATATATATATATATATATATATATATATATATATATATATATATATCACAGAAATAAAAGTGTGAAGCTTAATATTACTAGACATATTAAAAGCGAAGCCACCGGTTTCGCTCCCGCTCTTCAGGCTTCAGCGGAAGATTTAACTTAAATTAAAAACACTAGAAAATGCGCAATGAAAAGGAAATGGGGAGAGAAGAAAAAAATGAACACAAGGAGCTAGAGACAAATAACAGCGAGTCCCAACAAATATTTACGCTGTTTACACAGGGAAGGCTTGCGGGACCCGATATAAAGTGCCTCCAGCACCCTGAGATGAAATAAAGATGTGACCGGGACAACACAGTGAACCCGTCCACACTAAAGTTAGCCGCACACCCTCTGTTATTTAAGAGGTGCTCACATATGGCGGAACCATAGGTATTTGGGACGAGTCCATTCAATGGCAAGGTGTGATTCCTGATCTTGGTGGGAACATGTTGTTTAATTCTCATGTCTAGGCGTTGAGTAGTTTCCCCTATGTAGTTGGCACCGCAACTACAATTGTATTTGTAAATAACAGAGTTAATACGATGGGGAGGGAGAACATCCTTACACCCAGAACGAAACATAGGCCGGGTTTGAAAAACTATACGAACCTCAGCCGAGAAGAAACAACTACGAACATTAGATAAAATCTGTCTAATTATCCTTTCACACTTGAATCCAATCCAGGGCAATCTAAGGTAAACAGGGCACTTTTTTAACAGTACGGAGTTTAACCCTTCTGAACTCCTCAAACTTGTTGCGGATAACCAAATGAACAGTATGAGGGGGATACGCTAAACCGCATAGGGTTTCCTTAACAAAATTGATTTCATTATCCAAGAAGGACTCTGAACAGATCATTAATGTCCTATGAAGTAGGGTTCTAAGAATGTTTATCTTGTGTTTTGTAGGACAAAAGGAATCCCAACGCGTATATAACCCCGCAAAAGTTGGTTTCCTATAAACCGAGGTAATAAAAATTGTAGGTGTTCCACGCACTAATACACCCAAGAAGGCCAATTGAAAACTGGATTCCTTCTCGACAGTAAACCTCAGTGCTGGATGGATACCATTTAGAAAAGAGAGAAACTGGTCAGCCTCAACTTCGTTGTTGAATAGACAAAAAGTATCATCAACATACCGACAATACAGTTGAGGATGAAGTGCATTCCTACGCATTCTCTCTTCCTGAAAGCTGACAAAAATATTAGCAAATGTCGGACCCAAAGGGGAACCCATAGCTTCGGACGGATTCAATATTAATATTCACGACTTTGTAAGTATTCTTGGATCTGCTGCAATTCGACCCTGATTGGCTGCCTCATTCTCTCTACGTTCTAGCAAAACTAAATAACAATCTGATATTCACATAATTCACCCAAGAGCCACTCAAGATGAGAGGGGCCGTTGTGAGGGAGGGGAAAGTAGGAAGCAGAAAGTGTATATTATGAGGATATTTTTTAAAGGTAATTCATCCCAAGCATGGCGGGAGTGCCACTAGCACCTAAGGGGTAACAGAGGATTGAGAACAAGAGTAAAGAGGCATGTTTAAGCAAAGGATACAGAGAAGAACGAGGAACAAGCTCAGGGTGTCAGATATCGATTGACATTACACTTGAATATTTGAAGATTATAGTCATCGGTGAATTAAGTAAGGGGAAGGGAGTTCCACAGAGGGGAAGTGCGGAAGAAGAAGTTGTTTGAGAAGAAGAGTTGATTATATTTTAACTGTTTTGACAGTGAAAGGGTGGGACCGAGATGCCAGCCTGGTAGCTCGCTTAAATTCATGCAGTCTGGGAAACAGCGAAAATAGCTCGTCGGAACAGTTGCCGTGAACATATTTGTAGACGAGACAGAGGGAGGTCATGGCACGTCTGTGGGATAGCGATTGTAGTCTATATGCCAGATCAGGACCTATCGTATTGCATATTCATCTCCGGATTTTGTCGAGGAGCACGAGACGTACAGCGGGAGCACCAGACCATATATCAGCAATATTCCATGCAAGGACGGATGATTGATTTATAGATTTGAAGGATGAACTCAGACGGGAAAAAACTGTCTGGCACGCCACAGAGAGTCAACTTTCTTTGCGGTAGATGAAGCTATTGATTCAATGCATTTATTCCACCTCAATATGGAGGATACATAACGGTTGACCCTGGACTTGAAGAGGTTTTTAGTGGTCTGGGAAACATCCACGTGGGAGACTGTTTGACAAAGTAACAATCCTGGGAAGAAACTGTCTGAATGGAAATTCCTTCTCACCAATGGAACGCAATAGGACAAATGGGAATGTTTTGCCAGCGTTAACAATGCATGGAAGGCCCTAGCTGTGAAGGTTTGAACTGTGTGGTCTTAACTCGGTTTAACATTTGCCATAGCGATAGAGTAACGAGATGCAAGCAACGTGGAATAATGGTTTGCTGGGTGGGAAATAATTCGCTATCCACAAGGCAACCGATTCGCTTTTGAAATATGTCAAGATACGACAGTGATGACTTGCCAAAGACATGGCAGCAAGATTCCATTCTTGGTCGGATCTGGTTCTTGTCCTCGGGTATCTAGCTAGCCATTTTTGTGTGTACGCGTATATGCAAGCGTTCTATATACCTGTCTTCTATAGGCATATACATGTTTGCCGCTACTGTTGATCCCGTTCTCTTTCGATATCGTTTACCATCGAAAATCTACGGAAGTCCGGCAGGCCATAATTAGTAATATAATAATCCCGTGTGTGTTTTCTTAAATAATACCCAAATCTGTCATAATTAAAGCG
This sequence comes from Acanthosepion esculentum, assembly GCA_964036315.1. NCBI lineage: Eukaryota > Metazoa > Mollusca > Cephalopoda > Sepiida > Sepiidae > Acanthosepion > Acanthosepion esculentum. Next base: position 26,299,217 of record OZ038496.1, read on the forward strand.
TCGGTCTTTTATGTTTGATTTGTCATAATTGGTGTCTCTTATTCAGCTTGTGAAACATATTTGTCCTTTCTATTTTCAATGTTCTTTTTCAGCTTGAAATATTTATTTCTTCCTTTCCGTTATTCCATCAATTAAGATTTTATTCTTTGCTTCATTCTCAGTTTTATTTCCGGTGTAATTCTTTTAGTTGTTTCCCTAATTTTTGTTCCTTTTTTTTTCTCGTGTGTAAATCACGAAGGAAGCGTTGTCTTGCACAATGTTAGATGTGGTGAGATTAAAAAGACTGTTTGGCGTCACTTTTTCAAGTGGGTGAGGTGAGAATTGCATATTTAAAAAATGAAACGTGGATCACTGGCATTGGTATGAAATACACGTAATTTATTCAACCATGGCTCTCTCCTCTAATTTCTTTCTTTCTTTCTTTCTTTCTTTCTTTCTTTCTTTCTTTCTTTCTTTCTTTCTTTCTTTCTTTCTTTCTTTCTTTCTACATTTCTTTCTACCTTTCTTTTTTTCCTATCTTTAATTATTGATTTCATTCTTCATTAATAATATTTTAATCATTAATTCTCTTTCACTTATTCCTTCCGTCCTAGGTATGAAGATAAACTACATCCACGTCCTGGGTAAGACGATAAACTACGTCCAACAGCAAGGCATCTGATCAGGAGGTTTCGAGGCGCATGGAACCACCTCTTAATTGCTGGTGTTCCCAGGTACACCCTGACCCAGGTTTGGTCCCAGCTATGGGTAAATAGTTACCCCCTAAAACTGGGGTCAGAACACTATGAAAATGTAAAAATAAGTTTTAATGCCAGAAATACTTTGTAAAAATTATTACCAGCAATACATTATTACCAGCAATACAATTTTGAAGAAAAAATATTATCAGAAATAGATTTTTGAAGGAAAATATTACCAGCAATAAAAATTGTCGGCATCAAATAACCCATTGTGGTTGATATGTCGTAAACCAAACAAAACAAAACCATCCTTTAGTCATTCTTTCTTATTCTGAAAATCAATTTTCTTTCTTTTTTTATTACGTTCTTATTGTTCATTCTTACTGTTAATTCATTTCTTATTACTCATTCTCATTTGCTTACGTCTTTATTAACTAATTCTTTCTCATTATGAATCTTGGTAGGACGTCTAATTCACTGAGAATCGCCTCCCTGTATAGGTTGAATAAGTCCGGTGAGAAGTCATATTCTTGACGCTTTCCCTGTTACTATGCTGACTACACTGTGTCATCTGCATATCTTAGGTTGCTACAATTATAGTTATCAATTATGTAGGGCGTACAAATTTCGGAGAGTCGCCTTACTGTATAGGTTGAATTAATCAGGTGATATAATTGTTCTTGTCTCTTTCCCTATTACTATGCCGTCATCTGCATGTCCTAAGTCGCTAAAAGTATGGCCACCAATTATGAATCCTGGTTCGAAGTACAATTATGAAACCTGACAAGGCCTACAAATCTCGAAGAGTCGCCTCAATGTATAGGTTGATTACCCACCACAGAGAACCCTCCCTGCTTCTCATCAGAATTGCTGTTGCCCAACTACACGAGAGCGCCTCTCTGTGCCCGCTTGGTCTCACACTGTCCGCTGACCTGAGGTAGAACAAATACATTAAATCTATAGCTTCATCTACAGCAAGGAAAGTTGGTTCTCAGCGCCTGAGTCTATCCTTCAAATCTATAAATCAACCATTCGTCCTTGGATGGAGTATTGCTGCCATATATGGTCTGGGGCCCCCGCTGTTCGTCTTGAGGTCCTCAATAGAATCCAGAGACGGATAAGCAATGTGATGTGTCCTGATCTGGCATCTCGTCTACAGTCACTTTCGCACAGACGTGCCGTCATTTCCCTTCGCCTTTTCTACAACTATTTTCACGGCAACTGCTCCGACGAGCTACTTTCGCTTATTCCCAAACTTCATGAATTCAATCGGGCTACTAGGTTGGCATCTCGGTCCCACCCTGTCACTGTCAAAACGATTACGTGTAGCCGTTTCTTCTACTCCAACAGCTACTTATCTCGCACTTCCCGTCTGTGAAACTCCCTTCCTCTTACTTGCTTCTCTCATAGCTATAATCTTCAAATATTCAAATGTAATGTTAATCGAAATCTCCAGACGCCTTCATCTCGATTTCTGCCCTTCTCTATATCCTTTCCTCAAACACCCCACATTACTCTTGCTCTCACTCTCTGTAACCCCTTGCGTTCTAGTGGCACTCACGCCTTGCTTGGGGTGAAATGCTTAAAAAAAGATAATATATATAGGTTGAATAAGTCCGGTGGGTAGGCATATTCTTGGCTATTTCCCTGTTACTATGCTTTCTACACTGTGCCATCTGCATATCTTAAGTTGCTAAACGCATGGCCGCTAATTATGAATTCTGGTAAAACGTCCAAGTCTTTGAGAATCGCCTCACTGTATAGGTTGAATAATTCCGGTAAGAAAGCATATTCCTGTCTCTTTCGCTGTTACCGAGCTGTTTACAGCGTGTCATCTGCATATCTTATGTTGTTAAAATTATAGCCGGCAATAATGAATCCTGGTAGGACATCTAATCCTCTCAGAATTAAATGATTGCATACATATTTATATATTCCTCTGTGTGTTTATTTTCATTACTATTTTCTGACCGTGTATCTGCATCCATATTGATGTTTATTTATAGTATAAATAAAAATAGAAGAGAAAAGAAAGAAAAGAATAGCGAGGGAAATAAATAAAAGAAAGAAAATAAGAAAAATGGCGCGATTGTTCACAAAATGTAAAAAATAATTTTTTAATTTAAATTCTTTTGAGATATGATTGCTTTGTCTTTACCCAGATGTTTGGAAAAGTGAAAACGTTTCTCGAACATTTTCTTTCAGATAATGCCATGAGTTATTTTGGAACAGTGATATTTTTTTCATAACAAATTAATAACAATATTAAAACAACATGGCTTCCAGGAAGCGTCTTCTGACTTCTTTCCCGGGAAAGAAAGAAAAACAGAAAGAAAGAAAGAAAGAATGAGAATAAATAAGCAAAAGCGAATGAAGAAGAAAAAAAAAGAGAATGAAAGAAAGAATAAAGGAGAATAAATAAACAAAAATAAAAGAATGAAAAATGAACAAGAAAGAAGAAAGAAAAAAGAAAGAAAGAAAGAAAAAATATATTTATTTATTCGGTCGAGCTTATAAGAATTTAAAGCTGCCTGTGCGTGTATCTTCTGCTTTTCTGAAAGTTAAACAGGCGCTGTGTTGCGCTCTTGATTAAATTTTTGAATTTCAAAAATATTTCTGGTGCATTTCGATTTGTGGGAAAATAAGATCGCTTGTTTTTAATTCGGGACTAATCAAAAGGTTTCCCTCCAAATTCAGAGAAGTAAAATCTTTATCTCATCTGGATGCATAAAAGGAATATCAGGAATTGAATTCGTGGAGTCGACAAACAGCTACTGCATGAACCCATGTCGACCTGGTCAAGGAAAAACAACAGAGAAGAAATTTGACGACCATCAGACGAGAATTGACAGGAACATTAAAGTCGCATGCAGATGCTCAAAATTAGTGGGAAGGGCAAGACCGACTTTGTATTTCCCTACTCCCATCGATAGTGGAAATAATCGATTTTTTTATGCTTCTACATCAGTTTTCATGTAGTTTGTGGCTATTTTCTACTGGCCAGCGTGAGACTCAACAGCTGACTGACACGAATGTTAACTAACATGCTAGCATGCAAAAAAAAAAAAAATAATCGATAGCTGCATTCGTCACAAGTAGGAAAAATTAAAATCTGCATGACACTTTCCTCCAATGGCCCATTCGCTTGCTTAAACTCAACGTTGATTCTGATTCCGCAGAACTGGGTTGGGTGTGAAAAATTATTTGTTGTTAACATTCTTTTTTAATTCGTTTTTTTCCAGTTACGGGTCCTTTTTTAAAGCTGATCGTTTTGTGTTTATTTTGTTTAGTTCTTTTTTCGTAACAGATTTAATGTTTAGTATAGAGCTTAGAAAAAATTCGCAGTGTGAGATAGGCAAGAAGTAAGGCATGTAGCAACATCAGCACGGCAAAGGGCACTCCTTTAAAGGCAAGGAAGGGTAAAAATATTTTAAGTCAAGTGATAGCGATTGCTGTATGTGTCGTACGATTTTTGAATCAAACACGGGCAACGCCGGGCCATGCTGCTAGTCGTTGTATAATTAAGGAAATAAAAATTGTTTTTTTTTATTCGTTTGTTTAAGTGCATCGAAAATATTCAGTCAATTTTCGTGGAACTTTATTCGTGCTTTGCAGCGAAACAGTTTTTCTTTTCTTTTTTTGTTTCCATTCCGCCATTTTCTTTTCTTTTCGAATTGGAATAAATGTCTAACGATTCTATCGTGAAACTGGCATGAGGAACAAACAGCGACCAAAATTCACGCAATTAGATGACGAATATCGATCAATCATACATACATACATACAAACACACATATAATTTTAAACAATATTTATTTAATATGTATCTAAAGTTTATAATTTAATTAAAACCAATTTCTAAAGTAGAAGGAACTAATTACTAGTAAATTAGATTTCTACATTAGAATTATTAAATTTAGTGATTTCTTCGAATGCTCGAGGCAATTTTAAAATTAAATGGAAATAAAATTCGGAGCCAATGCCTATTCACATAAAGTTTATTTACATATATATTTATCAAAAAAGTAAAAACTATATTGTTCTGCATACATAATTCTGGTTGTCCCCCCCATATATATATATATATATATATATATATATATATATATATATATATATATATATATATATATATATATATATATAAGTTCTTGAAAATATATTTCAATTGAGCACTGTTGAGACATAGGCTGATTCTATAAACAACAGTCACCTACGCTAATGCAAAGCTCTCCAGTAAAATGAATTGGAGCACTCCGGTTGATTAACATTTGATTACATTCGTAAAAACAATAGGCTAGAATTAACTGTTTCACTTTACCGAGTGATGGTAGATTAGTGGTAGAAACTCTGACACCAAATCGGTCGGGTTTCGGTCCTGGCTTGAGGCATTCGGATGTTTATTCGAACTGAGGAGCTACGAAGCAGTACTGTCTGAGAATAGCATATATATATATATATATATATATATATATATATATATATATATATATATATATATATATATATATATATATATTGCACTCTCCGGCAAAGATCGAACCTATATTAGACGAAACGCATCGTTTAATAATGCAGTTTTTCTATTGTTTTTTTTTTCTTTATACATATTGTCTTTTTCTATATGTTACCCTGAGAAGTTTTTTCCCTATATATATATATATATATATATATATATATATATATATATATATATATATATATATATATATATATATATATATATATATTTGAATTCGTAAGAGATTTGAATAATTCATCGAGTCTAGAAACGAACTGTTTCGTCCTTTTTGGGATTCATCAGCAGTGCGTATCCACTACCGAGATTCGAACCTAGACCGTTATGATACAACGCTTAGCGCCATACTGTTAGGTCAGTGGGTCTCAGTGACGAAGAGGAAACTCAATATAGGAGGATTGGAAATGCTATACCTGAATCCTTGGCCGTTGTTGTCGATTAAAAAAAGTTTTTTTCAGGTCGAGCCATCAATTTGACAACTCAACAGTCCTTTAACAAACTGATAGCAACAAAGACATTTGTTTCGCTCTGTCACCCTTTTGCCCCTCCTATTTGTTCTTTACCTCTATACGTCCCCTCTTAAAATGTACCTATTGTTTTTTGTTCAAACAAATAGAAAAAAAGGAAGTGATGTTCCACGTGCGGCCCGCTTACAAACAAAATTGTTCATAACCATTTTGCTTCTTACCTGTCGAGGTGCAACTAAATGCACCGAAACGAAATTGCATCTTTGTCGTGAGTAAATTGTTTTTGTCTTTATGAAAAAAAAAGTATATATACTTAATACTTCTCGAATTCACTCTCGCGTGGTCATGTGTGACGTCATGAGCTGCGGTGCGATTTTCGCTTCCAGCATCTTATATGCACGTGTTTGGCGTTGTTTGGAAATCACCCATGTAAACAGAAACATGTGATTTTCTTTGTTCGTTTAATGATAATGTTTTCTGACACGTTTACAAATCTATCATTCGTCCGTGCATTGAAAACTGCAACCATATTTGGTCTGATGCACCTGCTATTCATCTTGAGCTTCTTGACAAAATCCAAAAAAATATCTGTAATGTAATCGATCCTGACCAGCCATCTCAACTTCAGTCGTTTTCTAACAGATGTGACGTAGATTCCCTTTGTCTTTTCTACAAATATTTTCATGGCAACTGCCCTGACGAGCTTTGTTTTCACTCTGTGCCCTGAATACATGAATTTAAGCGTGCCACTAGATTGGAAATTAGGTCCCACTTAGTTTGCTGTAGAAATATCGAAATGCAACCACCACTTCTATTCTAACAGTTTCTTTTCTCGCACTGCCCACCTGTAGAACTTTCTTCCGTTTCCTGGCTTCACTGGCAACTACAATCTTCCAAAAATGTAAATGCATCGTCAATCGCCGTCTTCTGTCTTCTTGAACCCCGGTCATCTTTTTTTCTTTACTCAATCCTTCCTATTCTCAGTCCTCTCTTTCACTTTCACTGCCTTTGGCCCCCTGTGTACATTACTTCATTACATGGGGTGAAATGATTAATATATATATATATATATATATATATATATATATATATATATATATATATATATATATATATATATATATATATATATTGTGTATATTTAGGCAGCAATTTTTCATTAATGCATGTTTCATTAAATAATATAAACAAGTTTTGCCGATTTATTTTAAGTAAGCTCCTTTCATATTGTCTGGTAAGCTTAATAACATTATCATTGAAAGACGAAAAGAAATCAGCATATTGATACATCTTTTAATCCTATCTAAGCTTTCGGCTCACATAAGCCATTATCAAAGATGACAATTACATTTAAATATATCAAACTAAAAATTCTTGAACCTATATACATAAAACAGTTGAAACCTAACTTGAACAAAATAAACTACGAAATTTGCACAAATATTCTTAAATGCCTATAATTGATAACAGAAGCACTTGGTTTATACCAACGGCTTCTCCTACTTAATACTTCTCGTTTTCACTCTCACGTGGTCATGTGTGACGTCACGAGCTGCGATGCGGTTTTCGCTTCCGCGTCTCGTATAAATGAGTTTGTCGTTGTTTTGAAATTTTTCATGCAACAAAAACAGACTATCATTATTGTTTCGTCCGTGTATTGTTTGATATATTGAAATGTAATTGTAATCTTTGATTATGGCTTATGTAAGCCGAAAGCTTAGATAGGATTAAAACATTTATCAATATGGTGATTTCCTTTCGTCTTTCAATGATAATGTTATTAAGGTTATCCGACAATATGAAAGGAACTTACTTAAAATAAAGACAAAACTTGTCTATATTATTTAATGAAACATGCATCAATATATATATATATATATATATATATATATATATATATATATATATATATATATATATATATATATTTGTCCTGAGGTCTATTGTCTGCTTCGTCTGTGGCATTTATTTGCACCGACTGAGTGTATCTATAGTTCCGAAAAGTCTGGATGGTTCTGCACAAGCCTTCACCACTTTAATCAAATCACCTGTGTGGGTTTTCTGGCGGTTTACCCTGATTCGTTTCAACTTGTCAGCTGTCAATATACCTCATAACACCTTTGAGCGCTTAGCTTTATAGCGGGTAGAATGGAGATCAACGTGTTTTAGTGAACTCAGCAGTTTTCAATCTGCTTGTCTGGATTGTCTTCAAGAAGCGAGAGCAAGATATAAAAGGTCAGCCAATCTAACAGTGATCTCATCCCACAATACCCAATCTTGCTCCATAAGCGGCCTCCTTTGTAAATCACTAGCGGTCCTTAAGTGGCACTTAAGTTTATCGCACAAAATTTCATAACTGAATCAATTAAGTTGTCAGATCCTCATGCGTCGAAACCGACGTGAGATTCCATTATATATATATATATATATATATATATATATATATATATATATAAATATGGAGAAAACAACTGAAAAGTTGCAAATTAAAAAAAATTGAATGTTATTTTTATGAAAGTATTTATTTATATTTTTATATATATATTTGATATTTCAGATCTGCCCCGATCTTTGGTCAGAAATTAATTCAATAACTGTATTCAGAAGTTTGTTTTCAAGTAGCGTCCGTCGCGAGACGCGGGCGTCACGTGATGTGGAATGCAACTGTGTTTGAATATTTCTAACGTAAATCTTGCATTCCACATCACGTGACGTACGCGTCTCGCGACGGACGCTACTTGAAAACAAACTTTTGAATACAGTTATTTAATTTATTTCTGACGAAAGATCGGGGCAGATCTGAAATATCAAATATATATATATATAAAAAAATATAAATAAATACTTTCACAAAAAAGACATTAAATTTTTTTTAATTCGCAACTTTTCAGATGTTTTCTCCATATTATAAACATATCAAGAAAGTATACATTATGCTATATATATATATATATATATATATATATATATATATATATATATATAAAGAATCACCTATCATAGTATAGTAGTGGTCAAACTGTGTACACCTGAAAGGTGATTCTTTGTTTAGCTCAGTCATATTGTATGGTGTTAATCACTTTTCTTTCTGGTGTGTATAAACTTCAGACTATTTTACAGATTTTCTTATTTTTATTTATATTTGAAAGCTCCGCCATGGGTGTTTCTGTGGCATTGAGCTTTTTTTTGACGCACCGATGAGATATATATTTTGATATTTTTTTTAATGGGGCGGTGTTTAATTGTGTGTTTACGGCTTTATTTTGATCTTGTCCCGATTGGTGCTTCCCTATATTTTTTTCCATTTTAGTCTTTCCTGGATTTATAAATGATCCCATTTCGCATTACAGCTTCCGACCGCAAGACGATTGCTTAAAGGCATGAAACTTATAGTAGTGATCGGACTGTGTACACCTGAAAGGTAATTCTTTGTTTAGAAAATCTCTACCATATTGTATGGTGTTAAACACTTTTCTTACTGGTATGCAGAGGAACAAGTAATATACTAACACCACTTCCGCCATACATTCTAAATCACATTGCCCATAAAATAGGCAAACCTAGAATGAGGGCTCAGTGAGGATCGAGCTCATTGAAACTTATTACCATTGTGCCACGGTCGTGTGTCCAGAATGTCTCTTTGAAAGGTCCAACTTCATATGGAGAAAAAAATTACAAGAAATGAAGAGAAGCAGACGATACAGATGGTTGGATGATAGCATATATACTATGGCATCTCCTGTATGCCCAGTTTAATCTATATCTATATCTATAATTCTCAAAATGTGTATGTATTTTTATGTGTGTGTAATTGTATGTGTGTGTATTTGTATGTGTGTGTGTGTGTGTGTGTGTGTGTGCGTGTGTGTGGTCGGATATTGCTTAGGCGTTTCCACAGTTTTCATCCGATTTTGATGAAATTTTTTTGATTTATAGATAATTCTTCAGTGCCGTTTTTTGAGACCAAATTGTTGGCGACAATAGCTCTCCACTACTTCCTGTCCAGTATAACTCTCAGCAACGTTTTACTATTTACTATCTGTAAATATATCTTTCATAAAAACTTTAATAAAAATAAATAGTTTAAATTATTACAATAATATTATCTATATGTATAAAAATAATATTATCTATATGTATAAAAATAATATTATCTATATGTGTGACACTGACCCCGGGTGGGTGGTGTGATCCTGCAATCACGACACCGTATGTGAGTCAGTCTAACCCTGGGACACCCGTTGAAGTCCTGATCGCGACGACAGATGTGACACTCTAACTCTGCTGGTTATCCCGGCATCGAATATGAGATTCTAACTCTTGTCTTGGTCGCGGTTGATGTCTGGTTAGATTCGGCATCAACTTTGTCGTTCTCAGCTCGCCTCCAACGTCTGGTTACCGAAGCAATTACTTTGATCTCGATCCAACCTACCTACGTTTTGATTTGATCTTAGGTTGACGAAATCAATCAGGCGTCAGGCCGTAGTGCGAGCCGAATCCGGGTCAAAGGTGATGCTGCACAAATGAATGTAGAAGAAAAATAAAGGAACAATTCAAGGAGTTCAAATGTTGTTAAGGAATAACAATTTATTTTTTATCTGTTTGTTGGATACAGGAGTGCGTCTCTCTCTCCCAGACCACGTCTATGGATTGTGACACTTTTGCGTTTCTTAGCGAGTTTTGGTATCTTAAGTTGTGTTTCAATAAACGGCTTTTGGTATCTTAAATCGATATTTGTTAAAACTGGCTTTGGTGGAAAATCTAAGTCGGACTTCGCTGAACTTGTTCTTGGTTAGAAGTCTAAGTCGAAAGGCGTGAAATTCATGCGGTCACCTGCTGCGAGGCGCTATTCTCTAACTCTCAAACTCCGGAGCCGGAACTTGAACTCTCTGGAACTGCGAAACTCCAACTCCCAACTGCTTGAATGCCCAGGGACGTTCGTTTTTATGGACGTCGACCAAAACCCGGTGTGGGGCTGGACGCGGTCTGGGTTCTTTGATAGTTTCAAATCCCCAATAAGGATTTTCTTTGTTTTTGGACAGGAAAATTTATCACTTTCTATTTTTGGAAATCTATCGCTCTTTGTTTAGAGGGGTTCGCTCCCTTTTGTGAGGAGAGGTCGGAGGAGAATTACCCTCCTAAAACTCTTCCTCTTCATACCGGTACCTGATACCAATCCCTTCGAGGGGCGTCAAAAGTAATTCCCTTCCTTCTCATATCTTCACCTTCTGTGAGGAGAGGTCGGATGAGAATTATCCCCCTAGGCTTATCCTTCCTCATATTGGTACCTCACACCAACCTCCTCGTGAGCGTCAACAAGTTTCTCCTTCTTTATCATATTTGTCACCTCTGCCTATCACTTCATGCTACCCTCTTTGGGCCAAGTGATCTCTTGGTGGTGTGGGTGTGGCTAGGATGGTGTTAGCTTACATTGACACTCCGAAGGGAAAGAAAAGAAAGAAAAGGAATTATCTTTCTCGGAATTTTTTCTGTTATCGGTCAGAATTCTTATGAATCCCACATTGCCATAATTAAAAATTCTTTTTATCATATCTTATCCTGAGCCACCCAAAATCCACTTGAAGACCGAATCATTAATGCTCGCTAGTGGTCGTGTTTCACCTGGAGACCAAATCTCTTTGTCTTTCTCATTTTAATACTATCGTGTGCCCAGATGACTTTTTCTGGCGACAGAAAGTCTTTTCCGTGTACAGCTTGCCGTTCATATCAATGTTTTTGTTTCGCCTAATTCGATTAATTCCGTCTTTCTTGTTAACCGAATTCTGTTGACCCCCTTTTGCCACACGCAGTTGACCGACATTCGAAATTTCGAGTGTCAGTTACGCGTGTGGTCAAGACCGTTGCTCTTATCAGGACATTAATTAATGCTGACAGATCCGAGATCTGCCTTTTCTTACAAACTTTCCCATTTTCTGCGGGAAAGGAAAAATAATTATATCTTGCATCGCAAATGAATATAAATTAAAAAAAATCTTTTACCCATTCTTTGTTTGTAAAAAGAAACAAATAATGTCGCTCAGTATGTCTTTCGATCTATCTATTGCTTTAAGTAATTCCCGTTATTAATTTCTGTGACGAATTAATTAATTAATTAACCACCGTAGCTAAATAGTGCCACATATGTATAAAAATTCCCAGTAATGAAATACCCGGTCGAAGACGGGTTCTATTGCGAGTGCTTAATAAAAGAACGATTGAATGGGAAATATAGCGATTTTTCTTTCAAACAGTTGCAAATGGAGAATTTCTATTTCTGTCATGTTTTCGGGTTGCCAAATATTGGAAAACCACAATCTTTTGAGTGCACTACTTCTGTAAAGTTCTTGAAATTAATAGCTTGATCTAAGACTACGCCCATATTTGAATGACGAAGCTCTTTCAATTTCTAGGATGTTGTATTTAAAATATTTTTTTTTGTTATTTACTAATGATGACCATTCACAGAATGCATTTCATTTTTTTTTCTTTCTGCTCAAGGAGACTGAAAGAACTGCCAAATCAAGTCAGTAATTAACTTTTTCAATTCTCATTTAATGACAAAACACATCAATTATAATTTTTCCTTCTAAAGTTTACTTTAACACTATACTTCTAACACAGTGTTTCTCAACCTTTTTAAGCACACCTAGGAGCAAATGGAAATATCACGGCGTACTTAGTAAATTTTTTTTACGTTATGAAATAAAACCATAGATTAAAATAAAAATACGCACACAAATATGAACTTACTTTATTTCAATGTTTCTATTCAACTATTTGTGCAGCTTATTTAATGTGAAACCTGTTCCTGGTGTTTTTCCACGATTTCTTCATTGTTTGGTCGAATGTGTGGTAAGCAGATTCTCATTTCTTTTTCATTTGACCGTAGTCATTGTCGCTTCCTATCTTATTTAGGCTTGAGGAGCCTAATTCACATAAATAGGAAGTAGAAAATTGCTATAAAACTGATACATCCTTTTTAGCTAATGTGGGATATTCCTTTTGTATTGAAATCCAAACTTCCACAGACTCGCATGTATGTCGTGAGAATATTTTACGGCACGCTTGAGAGGATCGCGCGAGACGCTTGTGTGACGCAGCACGGCAGTTGAGAATCATTGTTCTAACGTCTCTGCCAAAACTCTGAAATATTATTTTGTATTTATTTATTTATTTTTCTCCTCAATAGGAGTTGATAAGTTCGCCTATTGTCCTGTGGGAATCACTTACATGTGCCACACCTCCGCTTTCTTTAATATCATTGGTTAATAAATACATGATACTTATTATAGGACAATTTAACCATCGCAGGTAATTCAAATTTTTTTCTAAAATCACGGATTGGTCCATTTCCTGACCAATCGCGTATTTTTATTATCTTTTCTATACTTTTGGCGCCAAGCCATCCGGAGCCTAAAACTTGTTATATAAAGACTCTCGCTGCTTGCCAGCGGCAGTAGCAGTTCAATTCTTGGAAAATAAGGCACAGCGCTATATTGACATTTTAATTCTTAATTATTACTAATTCAAGTAATCATACTAAATCTTGTTGATATCACTCATGAACATGACATCTTTCTACACTGATAAAACACTGTGGAACTATTCTTTATTTAGCTAAGACTTCAATTGAACTTTGTAGTTAAATTACATTCAATTTTGTATTCAACATTTATTAGCTAAAATTACTCTTTTTATTAATGGAAACAGGGAAGCAACTTTCTTTATACTTATTGTTGAAATTTGTATACCATTAATGTTCACTGAGCTTGATTATTTTTCTCTCGTGTATTGTTGTTCATAAATTAATGTAGGGTGTTGTTTTACAAGAACACAGCGTTCTTTGATATTGATTATATCATGGTGACCCTAGCCAACATACTACACCCCTACAGTCCGGTTCATACTTCTCTACGGTCTTTTGAACAAGAGTAGAGGTTTGTCACTTGTTTTCTGTTTAGGATTTGGTATCCGCTACCTTCTAAAGTTTTCTCGTTCTCTTTCACTTCCCATAACTCCCCGCGTCCTAGTGTCATTATCGCCTTCCTATGGGGCGAATTGGTAAAAGAAAAAGAAATTATAAGAAGACAGAATTCACAATTGAAGTAAAAAGGAACAAGAATGCAGATATTTAAGTATCTGAGATATGCTATAACAGACAACGAAAAATGTATCGCGAATGATGCCTTCCAAAAAGTTAAGCAAAGCATTAAGAAACAGGAGTATTTCGTTAAGAACCAACAAAAGACTGGTGAACTGATACGTAATCTCAATCCTCCAATAAGACAGCGAATGTTGGACAATTTCCTCACAGATGAAAAGAAAATTTGAGGCAAAACAGATGTGGTTCTATAGAAAGATATCCAGAATACCATAGACGGTCTACACATATTTCGTCTTAGTGTTTATGTATTGGAAAATTAGGCCCTGAAGATGACAATTTGAAATTGTCGAAAGAAATTGGCATGTGTGTTCCATCTGACAACTACTCGAATATAAGGATCTTATTATTCAAGGAATTAATAGTAAGTTAATATCTCATTAAGTCTTGTTAGCGAAGTGATTTCGCTAATGATCACATTAACATTGCTATTTAATTCTTTGTATAAATTGTTACTTTATGATAATATATATACATATATATATATATATATATATATATAGAAAGAGAGAGAGAGACATAGAACAATAGATAGAGAGAGAGAGAAAGAGAAAGAGAGAGAGAGAGAGAGAAAGAGAGGTTGAGTATCCTTTATCCGAAATTTAAACATTCGAGAACCTGCAAAATCCGAAGGTCTTTCAGGTGCTGACATGACTTGCCAGAAATGGAAAATTTCAGAGAAGAGCATGGCTACCCGTAGAATGATTATTGCGTCGTAGCAATACAAACAAATGCTGTAATCAGAATCCATGTTTTGTTTTTATACAAATTCTATACCTGTATGTATTGTGACATTTTAATCAAAACACTACATCGTAGGTAGAGGCTGATAGCTTTTTTTTTTAAGCTTTTCACACCAGGCAAGGCTGGAAGCCACTAGCACGCAAGGGGTTACAGAGGATTTGGAGCGAGGAGTGTTAGAGAAAAGGATGTGGAGAAGTATAGAGGATAGATCAAGGCAACTGGAGATGTCGATTGACGTTACACTTGAATAGTTGGAGATCATAGTCATCAGGGAAACAGGAATGCGGAAGGGAGTTCCATAGGCGTGAGGTGCGAGATATGAAGTTATTGGAGTAGAAAAGACGTCTACATTTAACAGTTTCAACAGTGAAAGGGTGGGAACGGGATGCCAGCCTCGTAGGACGCTTGAATTCATGGATCCTGGGAACCAGCGATAGCAGCTCATCGGAGCAATTACCATGGAAGTATTTATAAAAGAAACAGAGAGAGGCGACGGTGCGTCTGTGAGAAAGAGACTGCAGACGAGAAGCCAGATCAGGGCCAATTACATTGCATACCCGTCTCTGGATCTTATCAAGAACCTTGAGGCAAACAGAAGGGGCTCCAGACCATATATGGCAGCAATACTCCATGCAAGGGCGGATGGTTGATTTGTAAATTTGAAGGATAGATTCAGGGGAGAAAAATTTCCTGGCCCGGCACAGGGAGCCAACTTTCCTTGCAGTGGATGAAGCAATCGAGCTTACCAAATTTTCCTTCTCACCCTCACTGTAATGTCATCAAATCAATGATATACCCCCCCCAGTTTCTCCCACCAGATGTAAACGTAGTGTTTGGTGTTGCATTTATATATATATTGTATATTTTTTTGTATGTATTTATATATTGTTTGTATGTTTTTTGTATGTATTTATATATTTTTTGTATGTTTTTTTTTGTATGTATTTATATATTTTTTGTATGTTTTTTTGTACGTTTTTATATATTTTTTGTATGTATTTATATATTTTTTGTATGTTTTTTTTGTATGTATTTATATATTTTTTGTATGTTTTTTTGTATGTATTTATATATTTTTTGTATGTTTTTTTTGTATGTATTTTTATGTTTTTTTGTACATATCCAGAAAGTACAAAACATTATTTTTACGTGAAATCTTTGTTTCTCCGTGTGTGCCTTGATAACTAGCTTCATTACCTGTATCTGTACACAAAATCTATATAAAACTACTTTCATGGTATATCTATAAGCTGTGTTATGAAATGTAAAGGGATTATGCTTGGGTTTTATTCCCAGGCTGACGGTTTTTTTATAGATGCTATATACAAATTAAATGGCTTGTATTCAAAAATCCGATATATATGGGATAAGGTATTATGATTACCTGCATTATTTATATTTTTCGGACTGTTATCCTCATCTTCGGTTCTATATTTACAACGTTGTACGCTCCGGCCTTCTTCAGGGGATTGGAATTTCGTACCGAATCTTTTATTTCTAGTTCCACGTCGTCCTGATTTTCCTTTAACTCAACTCTCCAAGTTTCTGGTTCACCACTGATGGTATTGAACTCACAACACTTCGGCTCTAGTCACTGGATTTAACCAACATCTTTATTCACTGTGATCCTTGAGAACATCCGAGTATGAATTTTTGGGACTTATAAACCTAATATCTCAGCACCCATTTTTACCAGTGCTCATATTGCAATTTATTATGTTATTAATTCATTTTTTTACCAGAGCTTATATTGCATTTTTTGTTGCTATTCATTACTTTTCCCTATCACTTCTTATTACTTGTTCCCATATTGTATTCATATACTTGGCCGTCTCAGGAGATTTTTTGTGGCCTAGCATATGTGCTGATTCCTTGAGTTTTCGTATTTTCCAGTGATATTCTCTGTCTATTATTTCGACCTCATTCAACAGGGAATGGTGATCTTACTATTCCCGCCATATGTAGTTAGCTACGCCTGATTTTTCTATTTCCCATCGTGTTAACGCTTTACAATATTCTTGTAGTCTTACCTTAAACGGCCTGTTTCTTCTTCATATTTCTTACCACATTTCAGAGATATAAATTGTTGTGGCCTTGTTAGGCCCAGAAATAAAGACACAAGAGAGGAATTGAGTTAAACAAATATATTAACAGAATCAGTAATACAAATATATAAAAACGAGAGTGTTACAGCAGGAATGTTCGGTCCGACTGTCAGAGCTGACTGCTGGAAACTTCCCTCTCCAAAAGGCAGTACCTGCTCTTATTTATAGCTGGGAGAGTCCATGCGTACGTGGGTAAATTACCATAACATAGATACCAAATAATCGGTACGGACCTGATGTACCAAAAATATGGAAACTACTAGAAAAGTCTTGCCAGAAGCTGGCAGGAATTTCAAACCATCTGACATTCCTACACGGAGGCAGAGACCTACGACTCATTCCTTCAGGCTTGGCATTTTGCAATAATAACAACAAAGATGAGGACAATAGTGTGCGTATAAATAATGAAACTAAGAACTTCTCATCCGCAAAATTCATAGCGAAATGGCTAAATTCCATTCACAATTAACAGTTTTAATTTCGGAATGTACTTTTCTATAGTCGTCTTCACATCGGCTCGGCGAGTGTTGTATAATTTGGAAGTTTTGGACATTATTTACCTTATTCGGACTATTGTCCTCATCTTTGTCGCCATATTTATTACAACGTTTGGGCCGTTGTACGCTCCGGCCTTCTTCAGGTAGTTGGAATGTCGAACTGAACCCTTTATTTCGCTCACTGGGGCAGACTGTTCTAGTTCCACGTGCCATGTTAAATGGATGTCAGTTATCAGTTATCTCCTGTTAATTTCCATCTGAAAGTTCCCCACTGCCTTAACCGGGTATTGAACTCACACTCTTTGGGTCCTGTCACTGGATCTAAACAACGCCTTTATCAACTGTAACATGTGTTCTTGAGGAAAACCAGAGCGTACAACGGCCGCAACGTTGTAATAAATATGGTAACAAAGATGAGGACAATAGTCCGAATTTATGTAAATAATGTACATAATACCTCATCTCAGAAATATAATTTTGGAGATTGTCATTGCTTTGTTTTTTGACATTCCCTTAATCGATTTCGATAAAAACTATCGAGTGATGATTAATATTCTTCCGCCAGTTCGAACGTTGCGATGTTGTAGGTAAATTTGCGTAGTGTAGTGGTGAGTGTCATCCTATACAGTGAGGCAATTCTGAGAGAACTAGAAATCCTACCAGGATTCATTGTTGGCCGCCACAGTATTGTATCTTACAGTTTGTATCTTAACAATACAAAATATGCAGAAAACACAGTGCTGATAGCAGGCACTGAAAGGAAACTACAAAACCTACTACAGAAGTGAAGGAAAGCGAGAAGAAAGGACTAAGCATTAACTACAAGAAGACAGAATGCATGGTTATCAGCAAAAGGGGTGAGCCTAAAATGCAAATTACAAATCGGGGATACCAAACTCAAACAAGTACAACAATTTAAATATCTAGGAAGTGTTTTAACAGAGGATGGAAAGTGGGACTCTGAAATCCGAAGGCGCTGTGGGATAGGGAAAGTTGCCTTCCAAAAGCTAAGCAGGGTATTAAGAGACAGAAAACTTTGTTAGAAACAAATAAATTAGAACTGAATTTTTACAGGATATCTGTCCTCCTTGAATGCTGGACAATTTTCTCAACGATGAAGAAGAGGCCTGGTTCTACAGAAGGATGCTGAGGATCCATGAACCAAACATGTGACCCAAAATACACTGTCACCAACAACTAATAGTTTGAAACTATTATATAACACAGAGAATTAGAAACCCTACCAAGATTCATTATTGGGGATCATAATCTTAATAGTATAAGATATGCAGATGACAGTGTGTTGATACCAGACACGAAAGAAAACTAAAAAAAGTTCCTACAGAAGGTAGTGAAGGAAAGTATTGAGGGGTCTCCCCTTTTTACACAAATGGACTCACCCAAGGTATACATATACTACTACCAGTGAATATCCGGATGGTAGTAGTCAAGTCGGACAGGAGTAGGAGTGGATCGTTGAGTCGGTCGGTAGAATAACGTAGCGGCAAGAGTCACAGTCACGTAGACTCAGAAGTCATACAGCGATACGTCGATACCAAAGACTATCTATATATATTTGTCTACTAACCCGCATTCCTGGAACTACTAACCTGTATTACCAGTTTGTATTATTACGTTAATACATTTATTTCGTATATTCATTCTTGGCGTTTGTTATTATTTGATACCGGATTTTATCCCGGAATCCACAACAGAAAGTAAACTACAAGAAGACAGAATGAATGGTTACCAACCAAATGGTGAGTCCAAAATGCAAACTACAAATCGGGGATACTAAAATCAAAGTGTTACACAAATTTAAATGTCCGGGAAGTGTTTTAAAAGAGGAGGGAAAGTGCGTCACTGAGATCCGAAGACATATTGGGATGGCCAAAGATGCATTCCAAAAGCTAAGCAGAGTATTAAGAGACAGAAAAATTTCGTTAGAAACAAAGGAAAGAGAACTGAACTGTTGCATGATATCTGTCCTCCTGTATGGCAAGGTGGAGTAATGGATAGCAGTTCGGATTGTGGAATCAGAGATTATCGAGTTCGAATTACAGTCGAATACTTTACATTCACTTTCGGGCTAAAGGTAGGAATCCTCTTCTCCTCCTCCTCCCAGCTATGCGTAAATAGCAGGACAGACTGAGTTCTATAGCCTTGGGTGGCAACCGCTCTAAGAGAAGGAAAAACTTTGAATTCAAAACCAGCCTGGAGAGTGTTGGGCTTCATCAGGCCGTCTTGCCCAGGAAACATCGCTGTTACTACGGCTGCAATACATATGGTGCCCCAGAATTACTTCGACAGATCTATAATCATAAGTTTACCATCAACTAGTTTATACTAAGCAATAATAACATATTTCTGATTGTTGTTATTATTATTATCATTAGTTGTAGTAGTAGTAGTAGTCGTATTAGTAGTAGTAGTAGTATCGTTGCTTTCATGGTTCGAGGAGAGTAACTCTTATTTTCCTTTTGGTGGAGTAATGGATAGCGGTTCGGATTGAGGAATCGGAGATTATCGAGTTCGAATTCCAGTCGGATACATTACATTCACCTACGTGCTAAAGGTAGGAATCCTCTTCTTATCCCCCGCCCTCAGCTATGCGTAATTAGCAGGGCAGACTGGGTTCTACAGCCTTGGGTAGCAACTGGTCTAGGCGAAGGAAAAACTCTGAATTCAAAATCGGCCTGGAGTGGGTTGGACTCCGTCAGGCCGTCTTGCCAAAGAAACACCATTGCAGCTGCAGTACACATGGCGCCACTCCGATCCTACAGGGATAAAAAATGTGAATGCAGGACAATCTGCCGAAAGATGAAGAAGAAACTTAATGCAAGAGAAATGTGGTTCTACAGAATGATTCTGAGGATACTATGGACCGAACATTTGGAGAAAATGGAAACAAAAAGGAAACATACTTAACATCAGGAAGAGGCAGTTGAAATTTTTGTGGCACGTAAGAAGGAAGGAGGGCTTGGAAATACTGATACTCACAGGGCAGGTTGAGGGTAGAAAGCAGCGCGTAACATACTTGATGAGTTTGAGCAAATGGATGGTAGAACAGGGTTGAGGAGAAATAACAAAAAGACAATGAGCTATAAAGGATAGGAAGATGTGGAGGGCCATGAACTTCTACGTCCTGAAGGGACACGGCACATAAAAGAAGAAAGAAGAAGATTGGCGCGGAAAATAGGATTGGCGCAAAACGTGGGATTGGAGCGTAAAAAGGGATTGAAGCGTAAAGTGGTGATTGGCGCGTAATGTAGAATTGGCGCGTAATGTAGAATTGGCGCGTAATGTAGGATTGGCGCGTCAAGTGGGAATGACGCGTCAAATTGCAGCTAGGATCATTCGGTTCTCTTTCCTACAAATGTCAGTAACAAACAAGCACACTTAACATAATGTCACCAATATTCCTAAAACCACAAATTTAAAGGGTGTAATATCTAAGTGCTTGCGATTGATGTTTATATATTAATTCAAAAATTCCTCATATTCATCATATAATCACAATCTTATATATAAAATTCAGTGAATGTCTGTACGTGTGTGTGTCCAAGCAACACCTCTGCTCCCACGGGTCCGATTTCAATGATTCATAGCTCATTCAAAAGCCCTAGAAAAGTTAGGTGCAGGGAACGTTTTTCGTTGAGCTCAGATTCAGGGTTGCCAGATTATGCGACGTTAAAAATATATATTAATATATTATACTAGCCATTATCGTTGCTTTTATGGTTCAAGGAGAGTAACTGTTATCTTCCTTTGGTATCCAAAATTGCAGTGCACGTTTTATTATAAACTAGCTTAAAAGCCGGCCTATCGAACGGCATTTCAGCTGGCTCCTCTGGAGGACTTATGGTGTGGCCATTATCACAATAGCTAGGGAGGAATAGAACCGATATGCATCAATAAACTACAAGAGAATTCAAAATTGATCGCTGCATTTAAGTATTGAATTAATGTTTAAGCTTATCTTTTAAAAGTTCAACGATAATTCTTCTGCTGCCATTTAATTTAAAGGCGATTTGATGTACGAAGATCCTTATTTTATGTACAAACAATTATTCTTATTTCATGGGTGCCAGAACAGGGGATAATTTATTAGATAAAATTAATATAGTGTAAAGATGGGAAAACAAATTATAATTAGTTATTTATTCAACATTTGAAGAACTAGAGAAACATAATAGCTAATTATATTCCATAATATAGGTTTTACTGTTGATTTTAGGTTGCAGGGATGGCAGCAGAACAGGTTTAGCAATCTTGCTGGCCAGGGAAGTTGTTGAACATCTTCCAGAACATGTTTAGCAGCATGAACATCATGTTAGCGGGCAATACACTGCTGGAACAGTAAATTGTCTTTCTTTTGCAGGGACGGCAACAGAACAGCTTTGGCCTTCTTGCTGGCCAGGGAAGTTGTTGAACACCTTCCAGAACATGTTTAGCTGCATGAACATCATTTTAGCGGGCAATACACTGCTGGAACACCAAATTGACCTTCTGTTGCAGGGATGGCAACAGAACAGGTTTAGCAATCTTGCTGGCCAGGGAAGTTGTTGAACATCTTCCAGAACATGTTTAGAACCATGAACATCATGATAGCGGGCAATACACTGCTGGAACAGTAAATTGTCTTTCTCTTGCAGGGACGGGAACAGAACAGCTTTGGCCTTCTTGTTGGCCAGGGAAGTTGTTGAATACCTTCCAGAACATGTTTAGCTGCATGAACATCATGTTAACGGGCAATACACTGCTGGAACACCAAATTGACTTTCTGTTGCAGGGATGGCAACAGAACAGGATTGGCAATCTTGCTGACCGAGGAAGTTGTTGAACATCTTCCAGAACATGTTTAGCAGCAAACTGGAACAGCAAACTGACTTTCTGTTGCAGGGATTGCTACAAAACAGGTTTGTATTGAAACAGAATATATGTTCTAGTAAATGTAGTATTTTAAATGGACAAACAATTTAGATTTGAAATTTGGTACCTCTTTTTTACGAATCGCACTACTAGATTGGTAGATAGGTCTCGTCATTTTACAGTTGAAATAGATCAAACCGTAAATTCTATGCTAAAGTTTCTTCTCTCGCATTTCTTTTGCTGATGAAACTCTTCCGGTTCCATTCTTTTCAGTCAGTTTTGACCTTCAAAAATTTAAATGCAATGTCAATCGTTATCTACAGTCTTGATTGCTCTTCTTAATGTTTCTCTTTTTTTCTTTTTCTTCCGCACTCAGTAACCACTTGTGTCTTAGTGGGTTTACTGCCTTATATGAGGTGAACTAATTAAAAAACTGTAAATGTTCTTCTTATATCTGTTTTCCTTAAAACTTCTCCATTGCCCATATGTTCTGTCCGTGATATTCTAGCTATCCTTCTAGAGAACCACATATTTACTGCCTCAGATCTTCTATTCATCTGTGAGGAAATTGTCCAACATTCACTGCTTTATAGGAGGATTGATATTACGTATCAGTTCACCAGTCTTTTCTTGGTTCCTAACGAAATACGTCTGTTTCTTAATACTTTGCTTAACTTTTTGGAAGGCATCTTTCGCGATATTTATTGGGTTTTATAAGAACATAATGTACGTGCTTATAAAACTCAGTAAATTTCAAAATGGGTTATTCCAAAATTTGCTTGAAAATGAAACAGAACTAGGGCCTTTAATTTAATTATATAACTGAATTTGAAGTTTTAGTTTCTGAAACATGGTAATTCCTGTTTAGCAATGAACCATATATTTAAATCAGTTAATTTACAATATATATATATATATATATATATATATATATATATATATATATATATATATATATATCCACAGACAGACTGCTTCGCAGCTCATCAGTGTGGCTAGATACGATTGGCTCAAGCCGGGATCGAAAACCGACTGATTTGGTATCAGTCGAAGATTTTACCCCTAAGCCATTGGCGCACGGCAGGGATGAAGCTGAATTTAGACGTATTTATCTTTGACAAACACACCAGTGACCGAAAAACCTGATACCGGTGTAACAGCGAAACTGGACAGACGCATAACAGCATAATTGTCCATCCCACAAAATGTTTAATGTCTAAAAAAAACAGTAAACTAATTGAGTTTCTTTTTTCCAGGTTTTCAGATAAGGCGTTTAGCCATCTTGATAACATTTGTCATAAAAATCACTGAAAAACTTTTTGAGTTATTCATCTAGAAAGAGAATAGATAAAAAAATTGTTTTGCGTCAGTCGCACTGTCTTCTCAACTAAGCAATGGCGAGAGGAAAAAGATCATTCAAGCCTTCAGTAATGATACCAACATTCATATTCTGGCTTCCATTTTCAAAGTCTATTCAAGAACCACCAAGAGAACGGTGAATAAGTTTTAAAAAGAGGGAACAGTAGAGAGCAAAACTGGATCAGGAGGTCACAACAGGAAGAGATATCATCATTTCAATATAGAGCTCGATTTGAAAAGATCCAACTCAATCCATAAGACGTTTGGTACCCGAGAGAGGAGTTTCACCTATGACAATTCCCAAAAGTCTGGAAAATGAAATCGTACGTGAAGCCTGTGAGGCAACCTGTTACTACAAGACAGAAAGCTAGAAGTTTAGAGACGGTGAAGATAATCTTCAATAACTAGGAAAATGATCCTGGAATAATATATGTATATATATATATATATATATATATATATATATATATGTATTAATTAATTAATTAATTATGAACATGTTATTTTTGTTCATGATCGATTTCATCACGATTCTTCTGTTAAGTTTGGAGAGTAATTATACTTGCTTATTGCTCAAAGTAGTGTTCAGTAGCGTTTAAAAAACCTTGGAGAATTCCAGTAAGATATCTTTAATCATTTCTAAGAAACAACGTTTCAAAGCTTAATTGGACAATTTTGGTGTCACACGATTTGGATAGTTTTGCCGTTATACCCGGTATATATATATATATATATATATATATATATATATATATATATATATATATATATATATATATATATATAAGAAAATCCTTAAAATAATCTGCCGTGTATACACAGCAGAAAGAAAAGTGGTTAACACCATGCAATATGACTGAGCTTTTCTAAACAAAGAATCACCATTCAGGTGTACACAGTATGACCACTACTATGATAGGTGATTCTTTATATATATATATATATATATATATATATATATATATATATATATATGTATATATATATATAAACTACACTCGATGAATTAATTATGAATTAATTATGATATATAAACTAGACTCGCTGAATTAATTATGAATTATATATATATATATATATATATATATACATATATATATATATATATATATATATATATGTGTGTGTGTGTGTGTGTGTGTGTGTATGTGCATGTGTGTGAAAAAAAAAAAAAATACAAAGTAGCACTGAAATATTCTCGCCTTGACCAATAAGAGATTAAGTATTTTTTAACTGTGCAAGACTTGCTTGTAATTAACTGTCGAAAAAAGAACAGGTGTTATAATTCTTTTTAAGCGCCCCGTTAGCTGCTTAAGACGAATGATCTCGTCTGTTCCTTTTTGACAGTTAATTTCAACCTGTCTCCGATTCTTCGAGTTGTATTTAAAAGGTGATTAAAAAAAAAGAAGTAGTTCTGATGGTTGGTCAAATTTAGGCAACTTGTTCAGGTGGAGAACTTTTCAGTCATATTTTCCGATAGCGGTGTGACTATAAACTCCATTTAACATTATACAGTGAGAATTTCAGACCACAATTCAGCTAATCAGTATTAGGCTGAGTCATAAAGCATTTTCATTTTTGTACAATGGTAGACTCTCTCGCTAATTCCATGACAAATGTGCAGATTAACTCCATTCCATAGTTCCACCAGTTCAGACCTTCACAGCTAAGGCCCGCCATGCCACGTACAAAGGGTTAACTTATCCATATTCCCTTTGTAGTCCATTGGTAAGAAGAAAGTTTCACTCAGAAAAAAAGACTCCTGAGATTATGCTTCCTTGGTTGCAATAAATTCACAATTGAACCGTAAGTTCTATGCTAACTGTTTCTTTTTTCACACTTCTCGCTGGTGAAACTTTCTTCCCGCTTCATGTTTCCCAGTCAGCTTTGATTTTCAAAAACTTAAATGCGATGTCGATCGTTATTTAATGTCTTATTCATTACTGTTCTATTGTTTACTTGACTTTATAATGTTTCTCTTTTTTTATTCTTTCACACCCAGTAACCCCCTTGCGTCTTAGTGATTTTATTGCCTTGCATGCGGTGAAATGATAAAAAAAAATAACATTATTTCTTTCCAGTTAAAATGGCAAAGGAGGAACAATGCCAAAAAATAAACCTCATTTCGTAACATTTCATGAAAGTATCTTAGTTTAGATTATGAACTTTTAAGCTGACCCTCGTATGTAAAGATTTGGACTTGATTCACACCAGTATCTCTTATTTAACGCTGTATAAGGAGTATCAGTTTTTATAGATAGAATTCATGAAAAATGAAAACGAAATATTTGGAATATTTTAATGGATAAAAAAAAAAACATAAAATCCTAAAGGAAAAGAAAAAAAATGATGAAAAAGGAACTGCCTCAGAAAGTTAATTAAGGCATACTCAGAGTTTTCAGGAGAAAAATAACTTGAAATATAACGATAGGGGAAAACATGTTTTTAATATATTTCTTCTAACAAAACACAAGGAGTGGCACAAAAAAGTTAAATATTTCTACATCAAAATTTAGCAGAAATATAAAAAAAAATGTATTCAGTTGCTCTAAGCAAAAGTAATAATAACCTCACTAAGCTTCTGGGTACACAACATTATCGCTTCTTCCATTGGTTGCCAGTATGAAAAGGTTGTTTAGGGACCCAACTCAATGCAACTATATTAACTAACTTTCAGAAAATTCCGCTGACATGGGAACAAAATGCACACTTTTTTCGAATGCAATCACAAACTGATAATTTCATACGTATTTTTAAGGTGTTAAATATGTATGTCGTACAGTACAGAAAACAGTATATACGGGAAGTGATTAAAGGTCTTTGGTGCTGTCTATATAAACCCGTTATCACCACTTTACATCCAGTGTATATATTATATTATTATAAATACAACTGAATAGTTGTCACCCTAACACGCCAATTGCCAAAAATTTACCCGATGGCCAAACGTTAGAATTTAATTTGGAATCTCTTCTTAGTCGGACCAAGGATGTTACAGCACACTCTCGTATTTAATAAATCGGGAGGGGAGAAGCTTATTATTTAATGACAACAGAAGAAACGATCCCTCAATTTTTGTCCAGTATATTCAGAAAATGCTTCCGGAGGGTGCTGAATAATTTTCGGCCCAATCCATTTGCCAAAGCCTGAACGGGATTTCTTTTGGTATCCCTTCATAGTTTGGCCGAGGATGTTACAGCACACTTTCTTATTTAATAAATGTGGGGTATCAATTTATCACTTAATAATAATAGAAATCTGATCCCCCAATTTATGCCCAGTTTATCCATATAAATACTGCGAGGAGGTGTTGAATAATTCTCGGCCCGACACGTTTTCCAAAATCTGACCAAACAACAGAATTTGGTAATATTTATTATATAGAGATTTATCCCTTGTTTCCTCTTTAGGATTGTGTTTTCGGTTCCTTCCAATGTGTTCTCATCTCCTTTTACACCGAGTAGCCTTTTGCGTTTTAGTGGCATTATCCCCTATATATATATATATATATATATATATATATATATATATATATATATATATATATATATATATATATATGAAGAAATATAGTCTTAAGATGTGCTATATTTATGGGATAAAGTGCCCAATATCAGAGGTAGAGGGTGTGTAAATATAAAAGTGAACATAGAAATCAACACTTAGAGGCGACAGTCTGTTTCATGCTAGATGCAATCGTCAGGCCACGATTGCATCTAGCATGAAACAGACTGTCGTCTCTAAGTGTTGACTTCTATGTTCACTTTTATATATATATATATACATATATATATATATATATATATATATATATATATATATATATATATATATATATATATATATGTATGTATATATATAAGTAAACACTGAGTTCAAGAGCAGCGGCGACAGTCTTTCATGCTTAAATGTACACTTTTATATTCTTATATTTACATACGCTCTTTATCATGATACTGAGCGTTTTAATCCATAAACAAATCATACCGTAAAAAAAAGACATCTACATCTTACAACTAAATTATTTGATATAAAACTTGGTAGACAGATTCATTAATGGTTGAATTACATGTTTATTCGATGTAACCGCCTTCAGATGCAATGATATCTCCTATGCGGGACTGCAATCACTGACATGCGCAGATCATATGGTCTGTATTGATATTGAATATTACTAGAGTAATGGCTGCTTTCAGGGAATCAGTCGTATTGTAGCAACGTTGTTTCGTCTTCCGTTTAACAACGCCTCATAAGTAATAGTCAAGAGGATTTAGGCAAGACGAGTTTGGTGTGATGCGTTCGTGCAGATTGGCTGTCATCCAATACCAGGTTACCACATCTTTGTGAGCAGGGGCAGAATCCTGCTGAAACCCATACTGTTGTCCATGTTACACAGGGGTCCATCCAGGGATTCACAGCTGCTTTCAGCAACTGAGTGTGACCAGCAGAATTCAGCCGTTGACCCTACTCTTGACCCACTGGCGTTTGTACACATCTTGTATATAATAAGTTAAAAATGTACATTCCTCTGCCGTGCGCCGATAGTTTAGGCTAAGATCTCCGACTGAGGCCAAATTGGTCGAGTTTCGATTCCGGGTTGAAGCAGTACGACGTCTATCACACTGATGAGTTGTGATACAGCGAAACAGACTTGTATGTGGATGACTATATATATATATATATATATATATATATATATATATATATATATATATATACCTGTGTGTGTATGTATTGGGGAAATTGCATGACAAAGTGGAAAAAGTTTACTTGTGGCGCGTTTCGTCCTTCAGGACTTCATCGGACTAATTTTTTTATTTTGGTTGGACTACACATGCGCACAATGGAGAGGTGCTGGGAATTTTAGAATTTTTCTTTTTATCTAGCCGAATTTCTTTTTCTTTCCACCACTTATGTGATTCTAATATATATATATATATATATATATATATATATATATATATATATATATATATATATATATATATATATATATATATATATTAGAGTAGATAAGTTTGCAATGATAAAAATCTATAAAATAATATATATATATATATATATATATATGTAATATATATATATATATATATATATGTATATGTAATTTATATATATATATATATATGTAATTTATAGATATATATATATATATATATATGTAATTTTTATATATATATATATGTAATTTATATATATATAGATATGTAATTTATATATATATATATATATATATATGTAATTTATATATATATATATATATGTAATTTATATATATATATATATGTAATTTATATATATATATATGTAATTTATATATATATATATATATATATATATGTAATTTATATATATATATGTAATTTATATATATATATATATGTAATTTATATATATATATGTAATTTATATATATATATATATATGTAATTTATATATATATATATGTAATTTATATATATATATATATATATATATGTAATTTATATATATATATATATGTAATTTATATATATATATATATGTAATTTATATATATATATATATGTAATTTATATATATATATGTAATTTATATATATATGTAATTTGTATATATATATATATGTAATTTATATATATATATATATATGTAAAATATATATATATATATATAATTTATATATATATATATATATATATATATGTAATTTATATATATATATATGTAATTTATATATATACATATGTAATTTATATATATATATATGTATGTAATTTTTATATATATATATATATGTAATTTATATATATATATATATGTAATTTATATATATATTTATATATATATGTACGTTTTATATATATATATATATGTAAAATATATATATATATATATATATATATATGTAATTTATATATATATGTCATTTATATATATATATATATATATGTAATTTATATATATATATGTAATTTATATATATACATATTTAATTTATATATATATATATATGTATGTAATTTTTATATATATATATATGTAATTTATATATATATATATATGTAATTTATATATATATTTATATATATATGTAATTTATATATATATATATATGTAAAATATATATATATATATATATATATGTAATTTATATATATATATATATATATATATATATATATATATATATATGTAATTTATGTATATATATATATATATATATATATATATATATATGTAATTTATGTATATATATATATATATATATATATATATATATATATATATATAAGATATATAAGATATATATATAAAGATATTGCTCTTCTTTACTTTGGGTTTAATTCTATCGATTCGCTATTTTCCATTCCTGTTCGTTTCATATTTCAAGAAACCTTAAAACAAAACGATGCCAAAGTCACACTCTTTCTCGCTTTTTGAACAAAATATGTATCTTTCTATTATAGACACCATTTCTTGCTTCTCTGACACTGGCAACAGTAGGCGAAACTCAAAGGCTTCAGATCTCATCTTGCATACATTGCGCTCATTACAGAACCCCCCAAAACTAGATGAAACTGCCTTTGTGTATTTGTATTTAGTATTTTGGCATCTTTGTCGTCAATATGAAACTGCGTACAGACAAACTATTATGTGAAAAAATAAAAACATGAAATCGGCAGCTTGAGTTTAAGAGTTAATTTGTATTCAGATGTAGGTCATTTGAAGAGGTTCCATAAAATATAGCAATATAGTAGTTGTTTTATTATTTATATCAAATAGCAGGTTTCATTATTTATATCTAATAGCATGTTTATATCTAATAGCACGTTTCATTATTTATGTCTAATAGCAGGTTTCATTATTTATATCTAATAGCAGGTTTCATTATTCATATCTAATTGCAGGTTTTATTATTTATGTCTAATAGCAAGTTTCATTATTTATATCTAATAGCATATTTATATCTAATAGCAAGTTTCATTATTTATATCTAATAGCATATTTATATCTAATAGCAGGTTTCATTATTTGTATCTAATAGCATGTTTATATCTAATAGCAGGTTTCATTATTTATGTCTAATAGCAGGTTTCATTATTTATATCTAATAGCATGTTTATATCTAATAGCAGGTTTCATTATTTATATCTAATAGCAGGTTTATATCTAATATCAGGTTTCATTATTTATGTCTAATAGCAGGTTTCATTATTTATGTCTAATAGCAGGTTTCATTATTCATATCTAATAGCAGGTTTCATTATTCATATCTAATAGCAGGTTTTATTATTTATGTCTAATATCAGGTTTCATTATTTATATCTAATAGCATATTTATATCTAATAGCAGGTTTCATTATTTGTATCTAATAGCATGTTTATATCTAATAGCAGGTTTCATTATTTATGTCTAATAGCAGGTTTCATTATTTATATCTAATAGCATGTTTATATCTAATAGCAGGTTTCATTATTTATATCTAATAGCAGGTTTATATCTAATATCAGGTTTCATTATTTATGTCAAATAGCAGGTTTCATTATTTATGTCTAATAGCAGGTTTCATTATTCATATCTAATAGCAGGTTTCATTATTCATATCTAATAGCAGGTTTTATTATTTATGTCTAATATCAGGTTTCATTATTTATATCTAATAGCATATTTATATCTAATAGCAGGTTTCATTATTTGTATCTAATAGCATGTTTATATCTAATAGCAGGTTTCATTATTTATATCTAATAGCAGGTTTCATTATTCATATCTAATAGCAGGTTTTATTATTTATGTCTAATAGCAGGTTTCATTATTTATATCTAATAGCATGTTTATATCTAATAGCAGGTTTTATTATTTATATCTAATAGCATGTTTATATCTATGTCTAATAGCAGGTTTCATTATTTATATCTAATAGCATGTTTATATCTAATAGCAGGTTTCATTATTTGTATCTAATAGCATATTTATATCTATTAGCAGGTTTCATTATTTATATTTAATAGCATGTTTATATCTAATAGCAGGTTTCATTATTTATATCTGATAGCAGGTTTCATTATTTATATCTAATAGCATGTTCATATCTAATAGCAGGTTTCATTATTTATGTCTAATAGCAGGTTTCATTATTTATATTTAATAGCATGTTTATATCTAATAGCAGGTTTCATTATTTATATCTAATAGCAGGTTTCATTATTCATATCTAATAGCATGTTTTTATTATTTATGTCTAATTGCAGGTTTATTTATATCTAATAGCAGGTTTCATTATTTATATCTAATAGCAGGATTTCATTATTCATATCTCATAGCAGGTTTCATTATTCATATCTAATAGCATGTTTCTTATATAAATAACGTAGACTTTTCTTTAATACCGATAACTAATTTTCATATCTAACTTTAAAAATCAGTTTTGCTATTCATTTCCAATTTGGCTTTATGTGATTTTTATAAGTGATTGTTTTATTGAATTTTATGATTAAATTACTTAGGTATCTAAATAAGGCAATTTCTGTTCTGAAAATGGTAACGACCTTAGCATTTACATCACAGCTATTAAATAAAGGGACGAGAGCAACATCTAAAGAGAAATAAGCAATGCTGACATTACTAATAGTATAATTAGAGAATATAGTAATATTATAAATTATTATATTATAACGTACCATATAAGAACAACTATAAAAATGTTTGAAGTTATTGAATTGTTTTAGTTAAGATAATTTGGTTTAATAGCGTTTAAGGTGTATGCAAATTTCACAAAGGAAAATCAGGAATCATTGCTTTGA
Organism: Acanthosepion esculentum; assembly: GCA_964036315.1. Taxonomy (NCBI): domain Eukaryota; kingdom Metazoa; phylum Mollusca; class Cephalopoda; order Sepiida; family Sepiidae; genus Acanthosepion; species Acanthosepion esculentum. The sequence goes on from OZ038496.1 coordinate 26,331,408, forward strand.
TAATACTTATAAAATCAGCATCTTTCTTTATATTCTTTTTTCCTTTACATCTTCAGCAACTGAATAAAATAAAAGTACAGTCGTCCCTCAAAACTTCGCGCTTCGACTTCGCAATTTCACTCTATCGCAGTTTTTTCAGAGCTTTTCATTAAAAAATCATACAGCGGTTCCTCGCTGCTTCGCGGTTGTTTACGGTCTACTGCAGGGTTGGAAAAAAGTTCTTGTCTAGATTTCAGGAGCACAGCCGATCCTTCGGGTGATCGAGACATTGAAAATAATACAACGCGCGCTCGGTTGTCTGTTGTACCTCTGTATTAAAATTACTGTAGGCCTATGTATTCGAACACCCCCGCCGCAAGTCCTTCAACGCCAGGTGCTGCTGCTCGACCACTTCTTATGTGTGGACAAGAGTTTTTTTTTCCAGACTTGTATTATTCAAAAATCAGGTGTGGTGAAACCAAGCCAACCAGAACGTGCTGTTCACTGATTGGCTATTGTTGCGGGTGTGCTGTGGATCACTAGTTGGTGATGCGTTTGGCTGCGTGTTGGTACAAATGAGTCCGCAAATAAAATTGCTCAGAAGATAGTAAATTGACTACAAAACAACAAGGCAATAATATTTGATTAAAAAGAAGCCAAATTTTATTTTTAGTAACAAAACCAAAACTACATACCAAGATATTTATGCAAATAGGATAATTGATTTCAAGGATGTGCTGAAAAGAAAACATCAAATTATGCTGAGTAGTCCTTCCAAAGTATAAAGAATGGTTATGCAAATGATTTAGAGAAGCAGTAACCTTTGTTGTGCAGTACATCTCTTCATCGCTTCATCACCGAACAAGTTGCATTATTTTCCTAGATTCACGGTAACCAAGGAAAATAATGCAACTTGTTCGATGATGAAGCGATGTACACGTAAGAACTTTGCGTGTGAGTTTAATGTACAATAATAATAATATGATATTTCTAACGTCTACTATGTCTTATTTTCTCCTATTTTGTCTAATATATTATATGATAGATAACGGTTGAACCCACAGGTTCCGATTATAGTGGTTAGACAAGTATCCTCTCGGGCGTCTGTCCCGGAAAGTAACAGTTCTGAGGAAGAAGCTGCTTGAGTGAAACTTCCTCCTTACTAATGGAATCCGAAGGGAATGAGGATGAGTTGACGTCGTGTGCATGGCATATCGAGTCTTAATTGTGAAGGTCTGAACTGGTGGAACTAAGGAACATAGATTGTCTAAACATCTGCTATAGAAATAGCCCGACAGGTACAAGAAGTTAGCAAAATTACATGCTCTAAAGTTATTTCTAATTTGCAAAAAGCGTCCAGGGCATTTTAGTTTCCAGCCTTTAGCACTAATAGTATTTAAGACGAAGAGAAATTCACTCACAATAATGGTCTTTGTGATTTTGATAAACTCAAAAGGAAACATTAGTAAATACTTCCACACTTCTCCGTCAAAGTCCAGGGAGTCAACTCTAGAGCCATGAAGCAGATCAAGAAGCTATTTCTTTTTTGCATTCCCTGAAAATAGGTGAGCGTCAAACTTTACCGAAGCGATAAAATGAAGCCACCATTTTTTGGCTGTATTAGCAATGGATCAGAAACATGAGTTCTTCACCTCTTGTGTATATATGTGTTTCCCTTGGGGTTTTGAGTGTTATTTTGTTATGTGGAAGTTTCCATAGAAAAGAAATCTGAGCGGAAGTTTCTTCCTACATCTGGAGTTACGGGTAAAAGGAAGGTTCGCTTTCGTGGTGTGTATTTGCTGTAAAAATCTGTTCTAACCAAATAATGGAGCTCATCTGAACACTTGAGAAAAAGCTAGCAGAATGGAATATAATTCATCTTATGAAAAACATGAATTATATTCCATAAACGGTTTGGGATTTTATCAAAGGTGGAAAGTCAGAATCGAGCATTTCCAGTCCATATATGGTATCAATACTCCATTTTTCGTCAGATCTAATTTTTGTAAAAGTAAAGTGTAGCAGAGGGAATCGGATTCTTCCTGGAGTGATAGGATGAAGCAATTGTTTTTTTCCCAACATTTTTAGCAACGACTCCTTTATATAAATTTCTCTTGGGGTCTGGAGTGTTGCTTTGTTATGTTGAAATGTCCTTTATAATAAGAATTGCAAAAATAATTTTGAATCTTCATATTGCTCAATAAACCTTAGAAACGACTCCCACTTTCAAATCAATTTGAGGCAAATTTGTTACCGACAGCCTTCGTTCTTATTGACTAGAAAAAGATATAAAAAATACCTAATGCCCCGGAGCTACAAGAGGCAAAGACAAATTCATTCATATTGACGATCATTCTGAAGTATTCGATACGCAACCATCGTGTAATGACAAAAGCTTTATTCAACTGGGAATACAAGGTTCTTTTATAGTCACAGTAAACAGAAATAGCTCTCTCAAAGAGAAGAGTAACAAAACAAGGGGAGACTACTCTTGATTATTCATAAATGTTTAGTTTTCTTGTAAATAGTTCATTTGTTTTGTAAATATACATTGGGGTTTTTTAAATTGTTATCCCTCCCCCCACTGACTTTGTATTGTACATATGGGGATTAGTTAGATTTTCATAGAGAATTTGAGGAATTATGGTGGATGTAGTAAGAAAGGTATGGAAGAATGTGTTGTTTTGGTGCTAGGACTATTGTTGGTATGTTTGGGTCAGTGGTTGCGACTAGCTAAGTTTTTAGTTTTAAGACAGATGATGACCGTCCTTCCCCAACCCCCCTTTTTAGGCCTTGTGCCACATTTTGTATATGTTTTGCATATGCAAATAAATATCCTTGATTATTCATAACACATCGTATTGCAGAACAAATATTAGAACATTATAGAAAGTCAAATAAGAACATCTACGACATTGTTTAAACTTATTGAACTGCTTTATTTACGACAATTTGACCGATAACACTTTACGGCAGAAGGAAATTTGTTAAAAAAAAAAAAAAGAAAAAAAAGAAGTGACATTCAATGGGATCTTTATTTATATTTATATTATTTAGACAACAGGAAATCAAACAACTGAATGAAATAAAACAAATAATATCAAATAACCAGGGATATTCCATTAAATAAATAAATTAATATTTTTAAGATTGTGTGCGATAACAACGTGTTGCTGATATAAACTTGCCTGCTCCAAAGTTATTTCTAATTTGAAAATTTGTATCCCTTATGAAAACAGCCACAATATTTTTGTCTCCACAGGGTTTTCATGTTATTGCCCACCCAATCTAAGGCCCACGAACTATATTACTGAATGGGGCGGTTGTATGATCATAAGATGGAGAGGTTCAGATTAAGAGAGTAGATAACGGCTGAACCCAGACTAGATGAGGTTCTGCTTGTAGTGGTCGGAGAAGCAGGCTCTCGGGCGTCTGGTCCGTAAATTAACAGTTCTGGGGAAGAAGGTGCTTGAGTGAAACTTCCACATTACTAATAGAATACGAAGGGAAATAAGGATGAGTTGACCCCGTGCGCGTGGCATAGCGAATCCTATCTGTGAAGGTCGGAACTTGTGGAACTAAGGAACCTACTTTGTCTAAGCATTTGTCATGGAAATAACGCAAGACGTTCGTCTGTGAGGGGGGGGGGAGAGATTTGTAGAGTAGGAAATAATTCATCACCCAGAAGGCTACGTAATCGCTTTTGAATTCTGTCAAGAGTGGACAGTGAGGACTGGACAGCACTGGTTCTGATATAGCAGCAATGTTGCTCTTGTAAAGAGAGAACATGGCGGTTTCATTAAGAGAATTTAAGTAACAGCTGTAACGGCTTTTTCAGAAATTAGCGTTTTGTCACCTCCAGCATTTTAACAAGAGGCGAAGAGAAGTCTTATCCAAAATGGCGATCTTTATGATTCTGACACGTTCAGTATGTCGCTCTCGAGCGACTCAACAAGTATTTGACGTTATTTCAACGACTGCCTAATCAATTCGTGTATCAATGTGTCAGCGGTAGTCAAAAGGGCTATTCCCTGTCCTTGTTGCATGAAAAAAAAAATAATAACAGAAATATATTAGGCGAATAGAGATTCAGCAATCACGGTGATCATTATAATTTTAATAAGCACATTAAGCTGGTTAAAATGGCTGTGTTGACATTGAGAATGAGAGAGAGAGAGAGAGAGAGAGAGAGAGAGAGAGAGAGGGAGAGGAAAGGAAGAAGAAAAGAAGAAAAGAAAAATACGCAAGTAAAAAAGATATAGAAAATGGCGGAATGTTTTGTAGAATCGATCAATACTGCCGTGGTCTTTCCTCTTTGGTATCAACTGAAATAACACGTAACAGAAGGGGGAAAACAGTGCTTGGATCTACAGAGGATGGAGAGTTATGGAGAGTCATGATCGCCCACATCGAGATCGGACAAGATTGCGAATATTGCTGTATATATCGATTTGTTTTTTGTTCTTTTTTGTAGATTTATAGAATAAAATCCGCATAAAATATATCTCTATCTATAAAAGGCAGGATGTGTGTGTGTGTGTGTGTGTGTGTGTGTGTGTGTGTGTGTGTGTGTGTGTGTGTAACGAATGCACGGCCGCAATGCTCCAAGTTAGTGGGAAGGCCAAGACCGACTTTGCATTTCCCAACTCCCATCGATAGTCGAAATAATCGATTTCTTCATGCTTCTCCGGCAGTTTTCATGTAGTTTGCGGCCATTTTCTACTGGCCAGAGTGAGAGCCTATAGCTGGCTGCCACGAATTGGCAGGAAGATTCTATTGGCCAGCGTGAGAGCCAACAGCTGACTGACACGAATGTTAACTAGCATGCTAGCATGCAAAAAAAAACCGATAGCTGCATTCGTCACAAGTGGGAAAAATTTCAATCTGCATGGCACTTTACTCCAATTGGCTCATTCGCTTGCTTAAACTCAACGTTGATTCTGATTTCGCAGAACTGGGTTGGGTGTGAAAAAATATTTGTTGTTAACATTCTTTTTTCATTCGGTTTTTCCATTTACGAGTCCTTTTTTTTTAAAGCTGATCGTTTTGTGTTCATTTTGTTTAGTTCTTTTTTCGTAACAGATTTAATGTTTAGTATAGAGCTTAGAAAAAATTCGCAGTGTGAGATAGGCAAGAAGTAAGGCATGTAGCAACATCATCACGGCAAAGGGCACTCCTTTAATGGCAAGGAAGGGCAAAAATAATTTAAGTCAAGTGATAGCGATTGCTGTATGTGTCGTACGATTTTTGAATCAAGCACGGGCAACGCCGGGCCATGCTGCTAGTGGTTTATATATTATAAAGTTTGTAATAAAAAAGAAATATTTTTTAGATTCGTGGAAAGAGGATTCGTCAGAAGAGTCATAAAAATATATATAAAGATATGAATCTTCTAACTTGCTACTATCGCACTCGATAGTGGAGCGTTTGGTGTAACATTAGAAGCTACTTCCCAAATTGTCATTCAATATTTGGCAAGTCTAAAAAGGTATACTGCGTCCATTTTGTTTGAAAAAAAAAAGACATTATATTCTAGAGTAAAAAAAAAAAGTCTTATTTTTTCTCTTAAATACGCTGCTGCAAAATGGTAAAAGTAATATTAACCATTTTCCTTGCAAGGAAGCATGCAATTCGCTAAATGCTTGTCATGAAAATGTGGACACCGGCATATCTGATTTTGACGTTAAAATATGTGCAAAAAAGTGAGGAAAATCTGACAATAATATAAAAAAAGAAGAAAAAACACTTTAGAAGAAAAAATACATCTTTGCTATTAGACGACATGAAAATGGTGCTAGAGGATATTCATCAACCTCCCCACGGGGTCAGAGTTGGCACAATGCCGAATTTAATGTGCGGCGAACCGAGCCCGTAGGCAAAATTCACGGGGTCGGGTAACTGTCTAAAATCCCCAGACGAGACTCTGTCCATCGACAGAGCCTCGTCTGGGTTCCTCTCTGTCCGGAGCCAGAGAGTTTGACAAGCACATTTGGAAGTGAATCCCAGTGAAGATATTCACTAATCATCCCACGCGGTCAGATGTGGCACGAGGCCGAATTTAATTTGAGGTGAACCGAGCCCGTAGGCAAAATTCACGGGGTCGGGTAACTGTCTAAAATCCCCAGACGAGACTGTACCCTTCGACAGAGCCTCGTCTGGGTTTCCTCTCTGCCCGGAGCCAGAGAGTTTGACAAGCACACTTGGAAGTGAATCCCACTTGAATCCCAGTGAAGATATTCACTAATCTCCCCACGCGGTCAGATGTGGAACGAGGCCGAATTTAATGTGCGGCGAACCGAGCCCGTAGGCTGGGTCAAAAATTTCCCGTAGACCCCGTAAAAACAGGGTCGGGTATCTGTCTACAATCCCCAGGCGAGACTATTCCCTTCGACAGCCTCTTCTGGGTTCCCGTCTGCCCGGAGCCAGAGAATTTGACCATCACACTTGGAAGTGAAATCCCAACTGGAAGATATTCACTGACCTCCCCACGCGGCAAGATGTGGCAAAAAACCGAATTTAATGTGGAGTGAACCGAGCATGTACGCTCGATCAAAAACTCCCCGTAGGCATCGCATACACAGGATCTGGTAGCTGTTTATAATCCCTAGATAAGATTCTGCCCTTCGACATAGCCTCATCTGGTCTCCTCTCTGCCCGGAGCCAGAGAGTTTGAAAAGCACACTTGGAAGTGAATTCCAGTGAAGAGATTCACTAACCTCCCAACTTTGTCTGATGTGGCACGTGGCCGAATTTACAGTGGGGTGAACCGAGCCCGTAGGCTTGGGCAAAAATTCACGGGGTCGAATAGCTGTTTACAATCCTCAGACGAGACTCTTCCCTTCGACATAGCCTCGTCTGGGTTCTTCTCTGTCCGGAGCCAGAGAGTTTGAAAAGCACACTTGGAAGTGAATTCCACATTGAAGATATTCACTAACCTCCCCACTCGGCCAGATGTGGCAAAAGGCCGAATGTAATGTGGGGTGAACCGAACTCGTAGACTCAGGCAAAAATTTCCCGTAGACTACGTATACACAGGGTCGAGAAGGTGTGTCTATAATCCCCAGACGAGACTCTGCCCTTCTGCCTCGTCTGGGTTCCTGTCTTCTCGGAGGAAAAGAGTTTGGCCTGCATACCTTAGGAAGTGAATTCAACAGAGAAGATATTCACGAACCTCCCAACGCGGTCAGATGTGGCAAAAGGCCGAATTTAATTTAATATGGTTGTCGTTTGATCTGTGTTTTCTTCATTTGCACGGGACTTTCTTTTGCTCTCTACAGCCTTGGCTCTTTTGATTGCAATCTGGTTTCTCTGTTGGCGGAGATTTCTCTTTGTGAGGTATACTGCTGCCGTATTTGATAGGCAACAATAAACTACAGAACTCAAAATTGATCGCTGCATTTAAGTATTGCATTAATATTTAAGATTACCTTTTAAAAGTTTAACGATAATTCTTCTGCCACCACATAATTTGAAGACAATTTGATAGGTCCTTACTTTCCGTACAAACAATTATTTTTATTTCATGGGTGGCTTTCACTGCATTTCACAATTAATTTCAATAATTCCCAAATTTATTTTCAAGCTATAAAAATTGTTATCGTACAAAAAAATTCGTCGCAAAAAAATCACGTAAAAAATCGCCGAAGATAATCGCCGTAATGAAAATTTGGTAATCCAAAATTTCAGAATTGCGGGTCTAGATCCGGCCCGGAATGTTTTTAATTTGCTCGCGAAGTCGGCCTGATTCCAAAATGGTATGATGTGTTGGGCTACGGCATTTAGGAGTAAAATTGAAAAAGACATTTGCGTTTATTTATACAAATAAATAGGTTCGTCTATCGTCCGATTCAAACTCCCCCTTGAGCTTTGGAACAAGAGTAGATGTTTAACCATTGTTTCCTTTTTAGGATTGCATTTCTGGTTCCTTCTAAAGTCCTTTTCATTCTCTTTTATGCCCAGTAGTACCTTGCGTCTTAGTGGCATTATCGCCTTGCTTGGGGTGAATTGATTAAAAAAAATATCAATACTGTTAAATCCTTCAAGACTTAAGCAGTGATTTTTCTGTTGAACTTTCTCGATTTCTTATTTAAAATCTGAACAGACATTGTATGACCATTTTGTTTGAGATGTGACAGAACGTTGCGCAAATTAATTTGCAGATGACGCTTGATTTCATTTTTGGGCGGGGAGCTAGTTATCTTTTTTTGCAAGGTCGTCTTTAAGGTCATTTATTCTTGAAAGGTCATTTCATAGCAGATCTCGTTGAGTTGATTAACTATGAGATAGTTAATGTCAAAAAGAAACGTCAACATTATTTAATGTCATTGAACGGAGACAAAAGAGAAAATAATTAATTGTAACACCGGTTTATTAAGAAGTTGTTTTTGTTTTTTTTTGTTTCCGCAGTGTATGATTTAAAAGTATAATGAATAAAATAAAAAAAAAACGCGCTTATCATCTTTACTCCATTTACTGTATATCTGAAATAAATAGATGGCTAATGTCAACAATGGCGACGACCCCTACGGTGTTTGTATTTAAAATGTTGTTTTCTTTTTTGCTGAGTAAGTTTATTTTGTTAGCTAAAGTTTTCAAATGATATACCTAGAAAAATGATTTGGATAAGTATTAACGTCTTTGCCCTTTCAGTGAATGTGGTTATCAAAAAGGCAGTCGGTTTTCCAAACCCAGTTCAGGTATACGTCATGCCGAGGAATATTTTTCTCTCTTTACTGATCAAATTATGAAGTAAATAAAATTTGATTACACAAGCCGAACCTTTAGCATTTAGTTTATTTAAAAAGTTTATACGAAAGCGAGAACGCACGCGCGTGTGTGTGTGTGTGCGCGTGCGTGCGCGTGCGCGCGCGAGAGAGAGAGAGAGAGAGGAAGGGGGAGAGATAAAGATAATAGATATACTGAGTGAGAGAGAAGTAGGTAGAGAAACCGAGAGAGAGAGAGAGAGAGAGAGAGGAAGGATAAAGAAAGGAAAAATAGAAAGAGAGAGAGAGAGAGAGAGAGAGAGAGAGAGGGGGATAGATGGAGATAGAACGAGATCCTAAAAGAGAGAAATAGATAAATATAAATGAGAGAGAGAGAGAGGGTGAGAGAGGAAGGGGAGAGATAAAGATAATAGATATATATACTGATAGATAATAGATATACTGAGTGAGAGAGAGAGAAATAGGTAGAGAAAACGAGAGAGAGAGAGAGAGAGGAAGCATAAAGAAAGGAAAAATAGAAAGAGAGAGAGAGAGAGAGATAGAACGAGATCCTAAAAGAGAGAAATAGATAAATATAAATGAGTGAGTGAGTGAGTGAGAGAGAGAGAGAGAGAGAGAGAGAGATAAAGCGAGAATGAGAGAGAAATAGATAGAGAGAAAGAAAGAAATTGATAAAGACTCTAGCGTGAGAGAGATAGAGTGAGAGATTGATAGAGGTACTGAGTAAGAGAGAAAGAGAAAAAGAATGTGATAGACATAGATACTGAGTGAGAGAGAAAGAGATAGAGAAGGTGAAAGGGAGTGTGAGGGAGAAAGAGAAAGTGGGAAAGAGAGATTTTGAGGGACGGAGAGAGAAGAGGAGGAATTAGAGAGAGTGAAAGAAAGAGAGATAGAGAGAGAAAGATGAGAGAGAGAGAGAGAGAGAAAGAGAGAAGGGAGAATGAAAACCTTTTTTTTATTGATGTTAGCATAAATCAGGATAATATGTGTTTACTCACCGTGCCAAATATGAAATGATATCTAGAAACTGGCGATAATAACTCGTTTCACCGCAACAGCAAAGCCAACGAGGGAAACGTAATGTAAATAAAGAAACGAGAATAAAAAGAACGCAGGGCGAATAGGAGGCCAGCGTCTCTGTTATTTACAGACGCAGGGACAGGAATGAAGGCTGGGAAGGGAAAAAAATCCCGATAAAAGAGACAAACAAGGCGAATAAAATCTGACAGGAGGTAAAAAGGGATAAAGATGATGGGACTGGCGCTTTAACAAAAGATAAACCATTTCAAAGCGAACAAGTAGCATTCGGAGAGAAGGAACGTCAATTCTCAGAGAGAGAGAGAGAGAGAGAGAGAGAGAGAGAGAGAGAGAGAGAGAGAGAGAAAAGAAGAGAAAAGGTGAGGAGTATAGAAGGAAAGAGAGACACAGATTGAGAGAAAGAGAAGAAAAAAGAAAAGAACAAAAAAAGACAGAGAGAGAAATTGAGAGAAAGAGAAAGGGAGAAAACGGACAGAGAATGAGAAAGAGAAACTGAAACACAAAAAACAAAGAGAAAATGAGGAAGAGAGAGAGAGAAAAAGAGTGAGAGAAAGAGAAAGTGAGAGTAAGAGAAAAAGAAGAAAATGTCAAAGAGAAAGAGAGAGAGAGAGAGAGAGAGAGAGAGAACGTGTGAGAAAGAGAAAGGGGGAGAACGGATAGAGAATAAGAAAGAGAAACCAAGAATAAAACAGAAAAAGAAAGAGAGAGAGAGAGAGAGAGAAAAGGAAAGCGAGAAAACGGAAAGAGAAAGAGAAAGAAAAAGAGAGAATGAAACATAAAAAAAGAAAGGGCGAAAAAGAAAGAGAGAGAGAAAGAGAGAGAGAGAGAGAGAAAGAGAGAGAGAGAGAGAGAGAGAGAAAGAGAAAGAGAAAGCAAGAGAAAAATATTCAAAAAAGAGAGAAAGACTGAAAGAGACAGATGGATAAAGAAAGAGAAAGTGAAAAGAAAAAAGAAAAGTGGGGAGAAAGAGAGAGAGAACGCAGAGGAAAAGAAAAACAGAACACGAAAGTGAGAGGCAGAGAAAGAGAAAGAGAAAGAGAAAGAGAGAGAGATATAAAAAGATGGGAAAGAGAGTAAGCTAACGAGAGAAAAATGAAAGAGTACATAGCAAGTGCCAGAGAAAATCAATATTTACTAAGATTTACAAAGCTTATCTAAGTCTGGTACAAGGGCATGATAGGGATTTTATTCTTACTATACTATCAATACTATGCATTGATAGGATTCTAAGTAGCGTTCAACTAACAAATGCTGTTCCATGTTCTGAAACTAGTTACACAAATTGTTCATCTCTTGATATTGCATAGTATTTCATTTTTCATCGGAAACAAATGTAAAGCCTCCAGAATAGCATTTTATGATAAATTGTCATTCCGCTATTGTAAACATTTCTCTCCAGGATGCTCTAAAAATTTTCAGTTGAATTGGTTAGATGTAACCGTTAAATCTATACTAACAGTTTCTTTTCTCGTATTTCTTGTTTTTGAACTCATTTCCAGTTCTATGCTTTCCAGCCAAATTTAATCTGTAAAAAATTAAATTCAATGTCAATCTTTATCTAATGTCCTGATTACTCTTTCCTCTTCCCGCGCATTATTAATGTTTCTGTCCCTAATTCTTCCACGCCCTGTAACCCCTTGTTTCGTAGTGGCATAACTGCCTTGCATGGGGGGAAGCCGATTAAATATACATATTTCCCCGATACTGTTCTTGATATATATATATATATATATATATATATATATATATATATATATATATATATATACGAGATAACTATATATATTCTTATATATCGTTATCTCATATATATATATATATATATATATATATATATATATATATATATATATATATATATATATATATATATATATATTTGTGTATTTAGGCAGCAATCCTTCTTTCAAGCACATTTCATTAAAACGACTGACAAGGTGCTTTTATTTAGTTTTTTATATAATTTCTCGTGCGATCTAATAAAGTTTTTCTTTTCAGAGGATAAATTATATAAAAATTGTCCGAATGTTCTTTTTATCCGAGCGCTTTTGGCTATACATTTAGCCATTATCAAGGATTATATTTCAACTGTTAGAATTAGAAATAGTTCGTGTGTGTTTTATAAAGTGATTCATATATATATATATATATATATATATATATATATATATATATATATATATATATATATATTCTACTTATACGTTATTTTTATAGCTACAATTTATTTAAGTAAATGATCTGTTTTTAATTAAACAGTATTAATTACATTTACCGGCCTGAATGTTCAATAAATTGTATCTATAAAAATTACGTATAAACAGAAAACATATTAAATAATAGTCGGACTTTATCCATTTCATTATATGTAGTTATTGTTTACGTTAAGATAAGTTTTGTGAGCAGAAAAGTTCGATCGAGGTGATTATGTGTTTATAAGCAGTAATTTGGACTTTGCTAACCAGACGCTTCTCTGTAGCGAAATGGTACAGCACATCAGATCAGATGACGATTTTCTGTATTGGAATACAGGTTGGAATCCTGTCGGAAAACGCATATTTTCTACGAAATTTTCTCGAACATTCAGGCCGGTAAATGTAATTAAAACTATTTAATTAAAAATAGAGCATTTACTTAAATAAATTGTATTTATAAAAAAGCGTATAAACAGAAAATACATTAAATAATTGTCGGATTCAATCCATTTTAATATATATATATATATATATATATATATATATATATATATATATATATATATATATATATATATATATATATATAATGTTGATTTTGTGTAGATTTTCGTTTGTCAGAATATGGCTGGTTTAAAAGACGCTTCTTTTGGGAGATCGATTTTTCATATTCAGCACCGAACGAAACTTAAGTTTTCTTGTCTGTGACACGGAACTCCGATGTCATTTTCGAAATTTTGTCCAAGACTTCATGCGGTAGAACTGGCACGCAAGAACAGAACAAAACTTGCTGGAAACCATATCAACTTTCTTGGAGAGGGTCATATACGCAGATGGCATCTACGTCTGATACGTTATAGAAAGCCTCGCACCACAGATTCATGCAATTATTCTGCGCAATAAAGCTTGAATGCCGAACGCTTACGAAAATAAAAGGCCGTTTCTGACAAAACATTCACCTGCCATTTTCCTGGTTGTCTTTAAAATTCCATGAAAAGAAGTGATGACTTGACTGTAGTAGGTGATAACTGGCGAACTCCTTCCTTGATGTCGCTTTCAATAACTTGGCATCGAGTAGATATTAGCTTATCCACAGGATGTAGATATGTGATGTTCTTCGATGGCATTGATGCACAAAGCACCAAAAAGAAATGTAGATATTTTTGTTACACGTACACAAAAGCTTAATGCACAGCTCGTAATTTTGACAAAAAATAATGAATTAATTTCATTTTTATAATCATATCACCCCATGCAGGTCAGTAAACCTACTAAGACACAGGGAGTTACTGAGTGTGAAAGAATTAAAAAAAAACATTAACAAGAGTCGAGAACATTTGAAGAGTAATCACAAAGACAGTAGATAACAATTGACATTGCATTTAAATTTTTGAAGTTTAAAGTTAACTGGAAAGCGTGGAGCCGGAAGAGAGTTCCACAAGCAAGAAGTGCGAGAGAAGAAACTCTTAGGATAGAACTTACGATTATATCAAGCTAATTCTACTGTAAATTGAGGTGTCTTTGCCGCCAACCTCGTCCAGAGATTAAATTCATAAAGTCTCGGTATCATAGCGAAAAGTGATATTTATTCTGTTAAAATACACAGAAATGTGGCACAAGGCCGAAGTGGGGGATTGGGGAAAGGACGGTCTTCTTCTGTCTTAACTATACCTTAGCTAGCCGCAAACACTGACCCAATCGTACGAACAATATTCCTTACACCTATAACAACAACTTCATACGTACCTTTCATAGCGAAAAGTTCATCTGAACAGTTACCATGAAAGTATTTATAGAAAAGGCAGAGGGAAGCTATATTACGGCGGTAAGATAGAAACTGAAGCCGAGATATCAGATTAGGACCAATAATGTTGCTGATTCTTCGTTGGATTTTTATCAAGGATCTCTAGATATACAGCAGAAGAATCGGGACAGATGTAGTAGCAATATGCAAAGCATGGACGAATATAAATATGTAAGATAGATTCAGGAGGGAAAAATTGTCTAGCCCAACAGAGTGAACCAACTTTCTTAGCAGTTGACATAACAATGGACTTAATATAATGTTTCCATATCATGTTAGACGAGAATGTTAGCCCGAGAAGGTGCAACGAGTCACTCTTGTGGTGGTTAGTATCAGCCATGCTGATGGGTGGCAGGAAGGTGTATTTCAGGTGATTGATAGAGATAAGTTTTATTTTGATGCCAGTTTCATTTTGTCGATATACAGGTATACCTCACCATACGTCGTTAATTGGTTCCAGCGATCACGACTTATGTCGAAAAACGACTTAAGTCGAAATAACCACTCTATAAACCACAAATAAGCACTCCCCACTTGCCTATTAGAGTAATTATGATATGTACGTACAGTATTCTGATTAAAATAATTAATTTCCACCTTATCTTCCAGCGATATAGCCTTACGCTTAGCATTAGCACTTGCACTAGCACAGGGACTTTTCTTCGGAGCCATGGGCAAAAATGTATTCTAAATCACAATTGAAATGTAATTGAAAGAACGTCAACGGCAGGGCACAGATGTAAACAAGTCTGAATTCAAAATCAGTACTGAAGCGGAAAAAATCTACTGAACCTACCTTATGCTATTATTTTTTTGTTTTTGATGATGATATGATATGCCTGACGATCGCAAAGGATGAGTTTGTCTGACGATCGCAAAGAGCGCGAAACCTAGGGTCACAAACCCACATCAACTCAACTAAATATGTTACTCTATCACTGATATTGAGCGCTTTCCACTAAGTACTGCGCGTGTATAAATAATATATATAAAAATTGCATATATATATATATATATATATATATATATATATGTCATAATATTATTTTTAACTTTATTTCAATATGACTTTATGCGTGTTTCTTGTTATTTTAGTGTTTCGAAGTTTCAATAAATTTTTAACGGCCGACGTAACCTCGAGTAAAACGACCTAAGGCGATCTCTCTATATTTCTGAGATGAGGTATTATGTACATTATTTACATTATTCGGACTATTGTCCTCATCTTTGTCGCCATATTTATTACAACGTTTCGGCCGTTGTACGCTCCGGCCTTCTTCAGGTGGTTGGAATGTCGAACTGAACCCTTTATTTCGCTCACTGGGATAGACTGTTCTAGTTCCACGTGCCATGTTTAATGGATGTCAGATATCAGTTATCTCCTGTTAATTTCCCTCTGAAAGTTCTCCACTGCCTTAGCCGGGTATTGAACTCACACTCTTTGGGTCCTGTTACTGGATCTAACTAACGCCTTTATCCACTGTACCATGTGTCCTTGAGGAGACATGGCACAGTGTGCGAAATAAAGGGTTCAGTTCGACATTCCAACCACCTGAAGAAGGCCGGAGCGTACAAAGGCCGAAACGTTGGAATAAATATGGTGACAAAGATGAGGACAATAGCCCGAATAATGTAAATAATGGTCATTTTTTTTTAAACATTTCACCTCAAGCAAGGCGGGAGTGCCACTAGCACGCAAGGGGTTACAGAGAATGGGGCCAAGAGTAACGCCTTTATCCACCGTGCCATGTGTCCTTGAAAATAATGGACCTAAGGCGAGTTTTACTTTTCCATGTAATATTTCAGAAAAACCGAAACTTTACTTGTTATATAGGATTGGAGACTAAAATGTTACTTTATAAACACACACACGTGCACTTTGCAGACACACACAGAGCGACTGCTTGTTTTGTTTTTTGCCCAAGTAAAAATAAATGTCGATTTGGCAAATCATTGACAATTTTCACATTCACTGAATACTTTTTGTTTGGTTGGGTGCGTCATGAAGAAACGAAAAGATTTTGAAAACTTTGGTAAGTAAAAATCCGGGGTAGGCTGTTCTAAAAAATCGATTAATTTTTTGTATATCATGATGTATGTTATCGGGGTTTAGTTAATCAGCGTGAGACAAATTCGATCCGGTAGATTTAAAACGAAAATCATGATTTCCCTGGCGGTAATTTTCCATTTTTATTTTCTATTTATGTTTCACCCTTATAAAAATGAACGATGACGTTGGTATTAAAATGAAAATAAAGAATGTCCTCCTCATATATATAGGCGTACTGCCATATGACGTTCAAACAACAGTTTTCACACGATCACCGAAAATAAGCAACATCGAGCCTGGTCAGTATCTAGATGGAGGACCGCTTAGGGATACCCGGTGCTGTAAGCTTGGGCTCACTGGTTCTTGTATGATCACCGAAGTTAAGCAAGGACACGTATGGTTAGTACCTAGATGGGTGACTTCTTGGGAATACCAGGTGCTGTAAGCTTGGATGTGTTGGTGGTATAAGTGGGTTATTGCCATATGACGTTGAATCGGTGGTTCTCGTACGATCACCGAAGTTAAGCAACAACAAGCCCAATCGATATCTAGATGGGGAACCGCTTAAGGATACGCTGTAAGATTGGATGTATGCTTAGTATAAAGGGGATCACTGGTTCTTGCACGATCACCGAAGTTAAGCAATGGTCAGTACCTAGATGGGTGACCGCTTGGGAATACGAGGTGCTGTAAACTTGGATGTGTGGGTGGTATAAGGGGCTTATTGCCATCTGACGTTGAAACGCTGGTTCGTATGATCACCGAAGTTAAGCAACGACAAGACCAATCAGTATCTAGATGGGGGACCGCTTAGGAATACCAGGTGGTATAAGATTGGATGAGCTGTAGTATAGATGGCTTACGACCATATGACGTTGAAACACCGGTTTTCGTAGGATCACCGAAGTTAAGCAACGTCAAGCTTAGTCATTACCGATATGGATGATCGCTTGCTGTAAGTTTTGATTTTCGGTGTGTGTGTGGGGGGGTTTAATAGATAACCGATCTGAATTTGAAACTGGCGTGCTGAGTTCCAATTTCAGTCGGGTTCATTATATTCACTGACGCACAAATACCCTTAGAAAAAAATATGAATCCACCTCTCCTTCCCCTTGCTAAGGGTTAATTAGTAAGACATGTATTAATAAATCATTATAATCTCCCGAAAATTCTGAAATCTAAAAATAATTTCTGGCTTTAAATAACCTTCAAAAACTTGGTAAGCTGTAAAACGCACACACACACACACACATACAAACACACACCCACTCACACACACTAATATATATATATATATATATATACATATACACACGCACATATATATATATATATATATATATATATATATATATATATATATGTACCGTGTGTAACAGCAAAATTGTCCAAACAGTGTGACAGCATAATTATTTATCCTACAAAATGTTTAATATCTAAAAAAAAACAAAAACACTAAACTAATTGAGTTTCTTTTTTCCAGTTTTTCAGATAAGACGTTTAGCCATCTTGACACCATTTGTCGTAATAATCACAGAAAATCCCTTTGAGTTATTCAGCTAAAAAGTGGGCAGGTTAAAATTGTTTTGTGTCAGACCTGTTGCCCTCACAACTGAGCAATAGAGAGATGAAAAAGATCATTTAGTAATGGTACCAACATTCATACTCTGGCTTCCATCTTCAAAGTCCATTCAAGAACCATCAAGACAACGCTGAATAAGTTTAAAAGAGAGGGAACGGTAGAGAGGAAGACTGGATCAGGAGGTCACAACAGCAAGAGGGATCATCATTTCAACTTAGAGCTAAAGAGATCAATTAGAAAAGATCCAACTCAATCTATAAGACGTTTGGCACGCGAGAGGGGAGTTTAACCTATGACAGTCCAAAGAGCAGAGAAAAAAAAAAGATTTGAAAATGAATTCGTACATGAAACCTGTGAGGCACCTTGTTACTCCAGAACAGAAAGTTAGAAAGTTAGAGTGGGCGAAGATCATCTTGAATAAGTTAGAAAATGATCCTGGAATATATATATATATCGGAATCCTTAGCTATAATTAATTAATGATGAACATGCCATTTTCGTTTATGATCGAATTCATCACGATCCGTCTTTTAAGCTTGGAGAGTAATTATACATCAAAGTAGAGTCCAATAGAGTTATAAAAACCCCCGAGTATTCCTGTAAGATGTCTTTAAACATTTCTAAGATATGATAGTTCAAAGCTTATTCTAACAGACAATTTTGCCCTTTCACGATTTGAACAATTTTGCTGTTACACCCGGTATATATATATATATATATATATATATATATATATATATATATATATATATATATGTAAATTTGCATTAAAGACGACTGACACGGTACTGCAATTATGCGTTATATTAATTTTTTCTTGTGGCCATATAAACTTTTCATTTCTAGACATAAAATGTGTAAAAACTATCCGAATATTCTACAGGGTACGATGGATAAATTACCGTCTAAATTATGCAAAAATGAAAATGACATCTCATTTTAACAGATATATTTACCAAACATTGGCTTCAACCACGGCCTCCAGACCACTTCAGAATCTCCTGCAACTCTTCTGGGCGGTCTCCTTGTTTACGTTGGTGAGGGCTACCATAATCTTTGCTTTCAGGTGGGGTTGCAGTCTGTGGAGTTAGGTGGCCAGATATAAATGGTGATGTAGTCGCATAAATTGTCTGACAACCATGACTAGGTTCCCCTGCTTGTGTGGAGCAGTGCAGTTTCCTGATGTCAGACATAGGATCTTTCAGCAGCCACTCTCATGATCCAGGGCAGCACTAACTCCTCAAAGGACTTGATGTAGACTTCCGTCTTGAGTCTGAGGCCCTGTAGGAAGATGAACGGAGGTATAACGTCGCCATCACTAGTGATCACTCCAAACACCTACGTAATCACCATTAGACTCATCCAACTCTTTCCGAATCCTCTGCACTGTCCTCAGATTGACACCCAAACACACTGAAATGTTCGTATTCCGGTGCAAATGCCAAGCAGTATAGTATGCCGTTTCCAAATTTCTGGCAGAGTGAATTTTGTCATGGTGCTCTTTATCTCGCAGACGGTGCCCAACTGACCCTACTATACTGTGAAGTCGACAAAATCAAAAACAAACAACGCACATGCACGAAATTAAAAATATAAAATGATAACAATCTAGCCATCGAATCCTAAAAAATATGAGCGCATTCGGCTTCTTTCAGCAATTATAAAGGATGATGTTTTTAACAAATTATGCAGATTTTTTATGTTTGCATCTAGAGTTATGGGAACTTATTATTTTATTTTCCAAACACGGTCAGCACATTGTGGCGGTGTTCGTAGTTGATGTTATTGTGTCTTAGTTTTTATTATTTTTTTTATTAATGCTTCCATTATTTTTAATCTTTTACATGTGGATGAAGATATTATAGTCGCATTTTCTACAAATATGTGGCGGATGGAGTTTGGTAGGTTTCCTGATGTGTTATATATATATATATATATATATATATATATATATATATATATATATATATATATATATATATATGTATATATATATATATCAATTATGTAGTGCTTGTTCAATTTATACATATAGCATAATGAGAAGCCACGTATACTTTCTTGATATGTATATAATATGGAGAAAACAACTGAAAAGTTGCAAATTAAAAGAAAAAAAATTGAATGTTTTTTTTGTGAAAGTATTTATTTAAATTTTTTATATATATATATATATTTGATATTTCAGATCGCCCCGATCTTTCGTCAGAAATTAATTAAATAACTGTATTCAGAAGTTTGTTTTCAAGTAGCGTCCGTCGCGAGACGCGGACGTCACGCGATGTGGAATGCAACTGTGTTTGAATATTTCTAACGTAAATCTAACGATAAAATGTTGTTTAAATAGGTTTCTTTAACTATATCTAAAGAAATTTTTTAACTATTGAAATATTTATACAGATTTAAAATTCCCAAGTCTTTGTTTAACCCTAGCTTATATGTGTCAAATTTTAAAATCCAGTATTTCTCTTTTTTATATATATATATATATATATATATAAACACTTGATATCTGCTGATACCGGGGTTGTCTCTGACAGCCAGTAGAGGAGGGTATCCATTAGGATAAGGGCTCGGATTGAGGAATCGGAGATCCGAGTTCGAATTCCAGTCGAATCCATTACGTTCACTTACGTGCTAATACCCTTGGGAAAAGTGTGAATCCTCCTCTTCTTCTCCCTCCAACTATGGGTAAATAGACTGAGTTCTATAGCCTTGGATGGCAACTGGTCTAGGAGAAGGACAACTCTGAATTCAAACCCTGCGGAGGGTCGTTTGGGGACCTTGTGGCACTCAGTGCACCAGGTCTCTGTATTCGTCCCTTCAAAAAGTGTGGATGGTCCTGCACGAAACCTTCACCACTATAATCAAATCTCATGTGCCGACGTCGGGCTCTCAGTTTCTAGGAACTGATCTGCTTGACCCTCATCATACGTCGATGATATATATATATATATATATATATATATATATATATATATATATATATATATATAGGATGTATAAACATACTTTTACATTTGAGGGCGCTTTCCTGACACCAAAACAAGATAAAATGTCAACTCATAACAAATGTTCAAAATGTCCTCCGCTTCCTTCTACACACGCATGCACCCGTCGGATCATTGACTGGTGGACTCTTTTAAATACTCACATACGGTGTCGAATGGTTTCGCAGGTGCCCATAACACATTGATGAAGCGTCTCTGTATTACTAATGTCTGCTGCATAAACCAGTTTTTAGTTGGCCCCACAGATAATCATCCAAATGATTGAGGTCGTCGGAACGTGCAGGCCATGGGACAATTCCTCCCTTACATATTGATCTTTCATGGTAGATGTCAGCCAGTGCGTCACGAACAATGTGGTTAAAATTAAAATCTGGAGCCCTGTCATGCATGAATCACATGCGTCTTCGTATTAGCAGGGGTACATCCTAATGTGGTCGAAATAAAGTCCCTGTAGACATCTCCTGTAAGACGTGCTGGAGGAACATATGGATCTACCAGACAGTCACCTAAAATTCCAGCGCTCACATTAATCGTAAACTGATACTGGTGTTTAGCCTGTATTGCATCATGGGGATTCCGATCCACCCACGTATGTTGGGTGTGTAAAGTTGTTATTCCATCTCTTCTAAATGTTGCCTTATCAGTAAACAAGACTAAAGAGACAAAAAAAAAAAAAAAGATTGACAGTTTGTGTAATAAATCATCGGCAAAAATTCTACCGTGGTGAGTGGTCAGACGGTGAAAGAGCCTGCACAAGTTGCAAATGATAAGGATACAGGAGCTGATCTTGAAGTACCCTGCATGTTGTACTAAGAGATGTACGACATGTTAGGGCCACTTGATATGTGGTGATACCTGGGTTGTCTCTGACAGCCTGTAGAATGTGTTCTTTGTGGTCAAGTGTACGAGTGGATTTCGGTCTTCTGCGACGGTGGAATAATGGATAGTGGCTCGGATTGAGGAATAATCAGAGAGCCGAGTTCGAATTTTAGTTGACTCTACATTCATGTACGTGCTAATACCCTTGGGAAAGGTATGAAACCTCTTCTTCTCCCCCCAGCTATGGATAAATAGCAGGACAGAACGGGTTCTATAGCCTTGATTGGCAACTGGTCTACCGCAGAAAGAAATGGCAACACTACTGCAGGGAAAAATCTGCCTCGTCAGTCATGTATCGAAAGATGCATGATGGCTTAAGTGTGTATCACGCATGGCACATAAGTGGCTGAATTCCTCGTCACCAACGTCGAAATTACTCTGTTTTCCTCTTATTAATTCTACTGAATCTCATTTTCTTTTTGTTTATATTTTCATCATTATCGTTATTAAAATATCCTACATTGAAGATAATAGAATATCTACCCCCCCAAAAAGGGGAAATTTGAAAGAACCTGGACGTTAATCTACTGTGGATGATTTAGGGATTAAACCACTTTCTATACATTTTCCTCTTAGTAACTTCCTTTCTCTCTTAATGAAAGTCATATTTTTAAATAAAAAAGTATGGTCAAACTCGTGACGCCGCCCGTCCTGGGTATGACGATAAACTACATCCGCGTCCTGGGTAAGACGATAAACTACATCCGCGTCCTGGGTAAGACGATAAAATACGTCCAACAGCAAGGCCGCTGATCAGGAGATTTTGAGGAGCGTGGAACCAACTCTTGGTTGCTGGTGTTCCCAGGTCCACCCTGACTCGGACGTTCAAACAGAAATGCAATGAGAATTTCCCAGGTCGCATCATCTCTCAAAACAGTGAAGTCAATCGGCCACCATGATCGTGAGATGTGCTGCCGAAGCCTTGGCGGACATTTTGGCGATATTATTCTTCACACATAATTGCCATGACTTAAATAACATGATGCAATAGAGAAATAAATAATTTTT
>OZ038496.1:26358676-26446176 GCA_964036315.1 Acanthosepion esculentum
TTTTTTTTCAACGTAGTCTTCAAGCATTGTTACACACTTTTCCCATCTGTGCACAAGCTTCCGTATTCCTTCAGCGTAAAAATCTTTGGACTGATGTCGCAGCCAGTCGCTCATAACACTTTTGACTTCATCGTCACTTTTAAACTTCGTGCCTCTCGTGAACGCTTTCAAGGGACCAAACAGGTGAAAGTCTGAAGGGGCAAGGTCTGGGCTGTAAGGGGGATGAGGGAGCAGTTCCCAGCCCAGCTCGTTGATGTTCTGCACCGTTTGAGCTGCTGTGTGAGGCCTTGCGTTGTCATGATGCAAGATGACTCCTTCTGACTGATGACCCCTGCGTTTGTCCCAACAGATAAGCTCAAAGTCCTTGCAATGTCATCCACTGTCACCCTTCTGTCAGACTGAATGAGGTCATTGACTGATTCGATCACCTCAGGAGACCTCACTTCTGTAGGCCTCCCAGGCCTGTCTTCATCCTTAACACTGCTCCGTCTTTCTTTAAACAATTTAGCCCACTTGTAGACATTTTTTTGGCTGAAACATGTGGCACCATACACAGTTGACATTCTCATATGAATTTCAACTAGTTTGCATCCTTCAGCAACCAAAAACTTGATAACTGACCGCTGTTCAATCCTGGAGCATGCTTCTTGGTCGGCGATCTTTGTAAATCACCAAAACTCTCAAAGTTTTTTTTAATCTGCAAAAGAAATTAAATCCATGTGAAAAATAAGTAAAACAAAAAAAATAAAAAAAGAAGTATGCTTCTATCTGTATTAGAAATCCTTATACCGTAAAACTCACCTTATTTATTGAATGACCCTCGTATATATATATATATATATATATATATATATATATATTATAAGAAGAAAGCCGCTCAGGCAAGGCTGAATAGAGGCTTAAGCGAAATTCTTGTCATCATAGATTCTCGAAACTTTTATATTTGCTCAGTTTAGTATCCAAAAGTAAACAATGAAATTTTCTATTGAAGTTATGAGTTTTTTATTTATAAATCCGACCGATATTTTCATCACTTTAAATGTTATTTTTAGTGTATACAAATATATTAATAGACGATCTTTTTTTAAACGGTATAATTATCTATTTACATTTACCGGCCTCGATATTTTTCTCATATATATATATATATATATATATATATATATATATATATATATATATATATATATATATATATATGTGTGTGTTTGTATAATCTAGACATATTATGTTCATTTATTTTTATCTTAATCCTTTCAAAGTCACAGATCAATTTCTTAATGCTGTGACTAAATTCGTTAAAGGAGGCGCCGTAGTTTTTCTCATTCCTTTTATTTTCCCAAGTGCTTTTAGTCTCATCTAAGATAATCTTCAGGGGTCAATTGCTAAGACAAAAAATGAATGTAATTGATAGTTGTGGATTTCTTTTTTTGTAAATGCGTAATCTAAGGGAGGTAACCTAATTTATATTTGTAAATTTTTTTAAAGAATTACAATTTAAGTATTTGAAAACATTACTGTTATAATTGTAATTTTTTCAAATGTTCCTATTTAGGTATTTTAAATTCTTTCTGTTATAAACATTTTAAAACATTGTTGATGTACTTATAATTAGTCTTATTTAGTGCTGGTTCTAATTTTGGTATATAGAGGGCTTCAAGAACTTGAATTTTTTTTATTTTCATGCTGAAATATACTTGTATTGCCAATTAATATTTCTCTAGTCCTTGGGGAAAAAGGAATACGAAAAACTACGCCGCCTTCCTTAATGGGTTAATAACAGCATTAAGAAATTGATCAGTGAATTTGAAAGAATTAAAATAAAAATAGGAGTTCGTCTATATTATTTAACCAAACATGCTTGAATTAAGATATGCAGTCTATATATATATATATATATATATATATATATATATATATATATATATATATATATATATAATCAAGAAAAAGCCTTAACGATTCATTTCGGTTATAATTTATTTCGTGAATATCTATATATTCATCTCTTCAGACCGAAATCTCTTTGTAAATGGTGACAATACTCCGGACTAATAGATTGACAGAGGGAAGGGAGAGCAAAAGAGAAGAGAAAGAGGGGAAGAAGAAAAGTGACGAGTGGTCTCGTTCTTTTAAAAAGAAAGAGGTTATGGAAATAATAGGGAAGAAGGGAGTAATGAATGTGTAGTAGAAAAACTCTCAAAATTAGTTATTCCTGTACCAAAAACATGCAGAAAATTATTAACGCACACAACAGCCACATACTAAAAAATTCCCTGATGGCAGAACAGCAAAAAACAGGACCACTTGTAACTGTAAAACCGGGACCATTTTTTCCAGTCAGAGGTACATGTAACTCGGAAAATGTGGTATACCAAGCTACCATTTTTCCGAAAGAAAACATAAACAACAAAAACAGCATACATAAAGATATCTGCTTGAAACTGGAAACAGATTAAAGATAGTGGTTTCACCCCACTAATCAAATGGGAAATCATCTGTCGGTTTCAAACCTCCTACAACTTCCGGGACAGATGCGATCTGTGTATACAAGAAAAATGAAATAATTAAATCCACAAATGCTAACTAGTTGTTAAATCAACGGAACGAACTGATTTTCAAGTGTAGACATAAGAACAAATTGAAAATCCCCTAAAAATGTTACTTTTATGGGGATGTACACTTGAAGTGCTGATTCGTTTATATGGGTAATAGCACATATAGGTGTACATGCATTCATGTATATGTATATATGTATGCATGTATGAATGTGTGTGTATGTATATGTGTATGTGCGGATGTGTGTTGATATTGCGTATCACACGGTTTTGTGTTTTATACGTGTTTCTTCATATGTAGTTGGATCTATGACTGTCTTGCCGATTTATAGAACATTTATAATTCTAAATTAACATCTTTTGTACCATTATCCTTACATTATTTTAACTCAGTTTTTATTTTTATTTTTCTAATTTTACTTTTATTATTAATCTGTATTTAAAATCCCTTCATTTATGTTTGATATTATTATCATTATTGTAATTTTTACTTATTATTTATATTAAGGGCCGTTTTTTTAGAAAACTAATTTGGAATTGGGTTGATTTGTCCAGCCTAAAATAACAGGCCATATCGGTCAATTTACTGTATAACCTGATTTATAAGGTTCCACACTTTAAAGAAAAAAATCTTAACCGCGTCAGTTTTTTTAAGCTTACTACTACCCATTCATTACTTCCTTCTTCCCAGCCACAAATTGGTGATATATATATATATATATATATATATATATATATATATATATATGTATGTGTGTGTGTGTGTGTTTATTGTATTTACTGTGGGTCATCGCACGAACCAATTCTTAAGTCATATGACCTCAGTACTTATCATTAAAGCTTTGGATAGAGCTAAAATCAGTTTGATGTATGATTATATACGGTTATTAAACTTGTAGAAACACTATTAGCATTGGAAATCAGATCGACCATCATTGACTTCTCTTGGAAGCAGACTCTATGTCACAGAGATCTAATATGTCTCTCAATTAACCTCCTCTCTGTATGGCAACCAAATTTGTCCAGTTTTATTTATGATTTGTTTATTTTCAGCCGGGAACAGCCAAGCTTCTTCATTCGGAAGAGGATGGGTACCGCGCATGTAGAAACTGTCTCAATATATCACGCATAAAATATTGTTAGTACGTATTCGTATTTATCGCTTTTCCTTCAGTGCCTATGGGGACACAGAAATAAGAGAGTTGCTTTGATCTCTCAATGTAACTACACTGAGATTACCAGGCAAATTATATCTTTCTCAATAAATCACCAAATTAGGAGAAAATGTCAATAAATATACAGCCAATGTTTATAGTCGTAAAATATGCACTTCTTACACACACACACACACACACACACACACACACACACACACACACACACATATATATATATATATATATATATATATATATATAAAGGGGGAATATCATAAGTGATAGTTCTTGCAAGTTAGTGTTCCTGTAAGTTGGCCTTGTGCCAGACTTAATAAATATTTTAAAAAATTGACCAAGGATGAATATTCAAAAGCTGCCGCATCTGGCAACTCTATCTACTGACATGTTTTTGATATTAGGGTGAGTGTCATCATCATCATCATCATCATCCTCCTCTTGACTTTTGGAATCGTCGGGCGGATCCGAATACAGAAGTTACACTAACTCTTTTCCACAACGGTTTAATTAATGGCATCCATCAGCAATTCTGGTAGTCATACCTGTCCATTGTTTGACATTGTCCAACCAGTTTTTGCGTCGCCGTCTTCTCTTACGTCCACCTTCAACGGTGACTTGCATGTTGATCTTGCACATGCTGTCGGGCCTTGTAACGTGTCCAAACCAAGCCATTTTTTCCCATTAGACAGTGGCGATAAGAGGTTCCTGGTGTCCCACAAAACTTTCAAACCTTTTCTGTACAAACTCATTGGTAAAAAAGTTCCCAATAAAAAAAAATCCATGGATTTTTTTTCATGCATTTATTCTCAAACGCTTGGATCCTTTTTTCTATATCTGCCAGCAGTGTCCACGTTTCACATCCATATAGGAAAATGGAAACTAACGGCGATTTGTACAGTCTGTGCTTCGGGGAGTATACAGAGTTTAATAGATTCGCTTACGGTTTATCAGCAGGTTATTTAAAGTCATAAAATGTTTTTAGATTGTAAGAATATTTTTGATTGGATAATATTAGTTTCGTGATACAAGTTTTACTAATTAACCCATAACTGTGGGGAGAAGAGGTGGATTCATAGCTTTCCCAAAAGAAATCGAACGAGGAATTGGAACACGGCTCTCCGATTAACAATTCCGAGCCACTATCCATTACACTACCGACACATTCAAGCTTACAGCACTTGGTATCCCCAGGCGGTCACCCATCTAGGTACTGACCAGGTTCAGCGTTGCTTAACTTCGCTGATCGTACGGGAACCGGTGTTTCAACATGATGTGGCCCTAAGCCTAATATGCGGAATCTGCTATGGCTGTAAAGCAAAAATGATCACCCACTAATTTTGATGATCGGGACAGTCTGAACTATCACTAGAAAAAATGGCGCCACTAAATTTTGGTTGGAATTTCTTCTCTAGAGTAGCAAAACACAACCCTGTTTATTTTTAAAAAAATCAATCGAAAATGAAATGTTAAAAATGCACATAAAATACGAAAAGAATAAATTATGCCTTAATTCTTGTGTCCACTAAGCATAGTGGAGTGTGGCTGAAGTGAGTAGTTTTATTAAATAATAGCAATGGAAAAAAGAAGATGGATGACAAAGAAGGAAGGAGAAGTGAAAACATTACCAACAAAACGAGACAAAAGAAAAGAAATTAAATTAAAAAAAAATTACAAACAGTAAACTTCACGAGGCATTGGAAGTTATTTACAAGAGACGCTCCAATTGCTTCTTTCCAATATTTAAATTGGATATTTTACGGACAGAGCCGGCTGACTTAATTTTAATGGTGCTTTAGTAGAATTTGATGTGATCTATTTCTATAGCCGAGAGTATACGACTATCTCTCACCTGTGATGTGTGGTGATGGTACGTGGGGGGAAAGGTCAATTTTTGAGCTTCTGTATTTATTCCGACACATTTTCCGGTTATGACCCTTAATATTCCTTTCCATATTGTTCATTGCATTGTAGCCTTTTTTTTAAATGTATTCTTATTAAAAATCTTATAGAATAAGCGGGGGGAGGGAAAACAAATAACTTTTCTTTTTCTTTTTTTTGTTTCTGTTTTTGTCGAAACTAGGTTGACATTTCGATATTTTAATATCTTTTTATCGATCTTGGCCTGGAACGCTGACTGGTAATCTATTTTATATTTACAAAAATACTTTCAGGAGATGATTTGCCTGATAATCTCTGCTTGTTGACTATCGATATCTTCTCCATAAGGTGCCTGGGGTGGTTTGACTTAGCGTTAACATATCGTAATTCCAACTTTATTTTCCTATATGGCTTCATTATATCGTCGTTAAAGTTTAATTTTACATCAAGATATTCGACTATTTTCAAACCTGTATCCACTATAATGTTAAATACCAAAACTGAAAGAACTTTTTTTCTCATTTTATCAAGTTTTCTACCGGTGATGTTTTCAATGAATATGAGGAAGACGTCTATATATACTCCGTTATCTTTATCCATTATTTCTCTTAGTTTATGTAATATGAACAATCCCACGATGTCGCAAACCTCAGACCCATCAAATGAACCCATCGGGATATCAAAGTTCACATCTTGTTTTCCGTACCTTTTTGAAAAGAAAAGAAAAGAAAAGAAAAAAAGAGTACTGAGCTGTTACGTGACAACATCTGTCCTCTTTTACGGCAGCGAACGTTTGACGTCTCCTCAAAGATGAAGAAGAGATTCGAGGCAACGGAGGTATAGTTCTACAGAAGGTGCTAAGGATATTATGGACCGAGCGTGTGAGCAACGATGAGGTTTTGAAGAGGATACAAACAAGGAGGAAGCTTATATTTATTATCAGGGACAGGCAGTTGAAATGTCTGGATCACGTAATAAGAAAGGAGGGCTTGGGGAATGTGATACTCAAAGGTCCAATAGAGGGAAAGCAACGGATGACATACCTAGCGGGCTTAAGCAAGTGGATGACAGAACATGGCCTGGTGGAAGTAGCAAAAGGACAAAACTTATTTAGAGCTACAAGGGATAGAGGGCAGTGGAGGGCCATGATCGCCCATGTCTTGAAGGGACACGGTACATAAAATTGTATTTTAAGAATGTATATCTACTTTGGGTTTCGATATTATTGAATCATTTTATACATTCTCCAGTACATCGCCATTTTAAAAAAAATCATTTCACCCCAAGCAAGGTAGTAAAGTCACTAAGGCAAAAGTGGTTTAATGAGCGTGAAAGAACGAGAAAAAATATTAAGGAGAAAAAACAATAAAAGAAGAGGAATCAAGTAGACAGTAGATAACGACTGACATTGCATTTAATTTTTTGAAGATCAAAGTTAGCTGGAAAGCATGGATCTGGAAGAGAGTTCCGCAAGCAAGAAATGCAAGGAAAAAAATTACTGTTTGTTATGGTACCTACCTTTATGGACTAAATGGACTCGTCCTATTACTATATATACGGGGAGATTATGCCTCTCAGCAGAGCTGTCCACCGTTGACAGCCAGTCGAACTCTCTGCCTTCGGGTAGAGAGGAACCCGGACGAGGCTCTGCCGAGAGGCAACGTCTCGTTCGGGGTGGTAAACTGTCCCTGAACCCGTTTTTACGGATTTCAACAGGGTATATTTTTGGCCGAGCCTACGGGCTCGGGAATCCCACGTTAAACTCGGCCTTGTGCCACATATATCCCTCGTAGTGTGGGGGACAGTAAATATTGCTGTCCACCGTTGACAGCCTTGCTGTGACTTGTTCCAGCAAGTCGGTTGAACTCTCTGCCTGTGAGCAGAGAGGAACCGGGACGAGGCTCCGCCGAATGGCAGAGTCTCGTTCGGGGAGGTTGAACAACCCGATTCTGTTTTTACAGTTTCTACGGGCATTTTTTAGCCGAGCCTATGGGCTCGGGTTTACCCATGTTAAACTCGGCCTTGTGCCACATCTTTCCCTCGTGGTGGGCAGTAAATATTGCTGTCCACGGTTGACAGCCTTGCTGTGACTTGTTCCAGCAAGACGGTCGAATTCTCTGCCTGTGAGCAGAGAGGAACCCGGACGAGGCTCCGCCGAATGGCAGAGTCTCCTTCGGGGAGGTTGAACAACCCGATTCTGTTTTTACAGTTTCTACGGGCATTTTTTAGCCGAGCCTATGGGCTCGGGTTTACCCATGTTAAACTCGGCCTTGTGCCACATCTTTCCCTCGTGGGGGGGGGTAGTAAATATTGCTGTCCACGGTTGACAGCCTTGCTGTGACTTGTTCCAGCAAGACGGTCGAATTCTCTGCCTGTGAGCAGAGAGGAACCGGGACGAGGCTCTGCCGAATGGCAGAGTCTCCTTCGGGGAGGTTGAACAACCCGATTCTGTTTTTACAGTTTCTACGTGCATTTTTTTGGCCGAGCCTATGGGCTCGGGAATACCCACGTTAAACTCGGCCTTGTGCCACATCTTTCCCTTGTGAGTGTGGGGGGGCAGTAAATATCGCTGTCTACAGTTGACTACTGTACTTTGCCGTCAGTCGGACGTGCAACACCTTTGTATTCGTTCTTTTGTTTAATAATATGTTTTCACTAAGTTGCTGAGTTCGAGTTTTCTTTCGGACCCCTATTCTGGGTCCACAACACTGTTACAACTAGCTAATTCTTAGTAAGTATCCTAAGGACGTCGCAAATGCCCTTTTATTAAGCATTTTACCCCAAGAAAGTCTGGAGTGCTACTATCACACAAGGGGTTACAGAGAGTGGGAGCGAGAGTAAAGAGGCATGATAGAGAAAAGTAACCGTGAAAGTATGTGTAGAAAAGACAGAGGGAGGTGAGGGAACGTCTGTGAGAGAGCGACTGTAGACGAGATTCCCGATCAGAGCCAATCACATTGCATATTCATCTCTGGATTTTGTCAAGGACCTTAAGACGAACATCGGGGGCTCCAGACCATATCTGGCAGTAGTGTTCCATGCAAAGACCAATGGTTGATTTATAGATTTGAAGAATGGACTCGGGCGAGAAAAACTTTCTGGCGCGACACAGAGAACCAACTTTTCTTTGCGGTAGATGAAGCTATTGATTCAATGTATTTGTTCCATCTCAGGTCAGCGGACAGCGTGATACCAAACAGTCGCAGAGAGATGCTCTAGTGGAGTTGAGCATCAGATATTCTAATGGGATGCAGAAAGAGTTATCTGTGGTGGGAAAAAGAAAGCAGTTTTGTTTTTAAGGGATTAACGTTTACTAGACATTTCTTGCCCCAGTCAACAATAGATTGGAGGTCATTTTATTAGCTTTTCCCAGTCCTGTTTTCGACGGATTCTGCAGCTTATACTCGGGCTTTTTCTCAAAGCTTGCTGCTTTCAGTGTGTAGAGAGCAGCCATAGATCACTATTTCGCTATCGTTAATATTTAGCTTTGTTGCAATTTCTCTGGCCTCAGCATTAATGGTATTAATATAATTTTTTGTTATTTCGTTATGCTTTGAAATTGTCATGTTTCTGGGTTTACCTTACATATATTTTTAATGATTTTATCTCCTTTCACGGGGTCTTCAGTTGGCTTCTTAATTAGTTTGCTGTCTTATTAATTTAGCTATTTTTTTTATTTATCTTTATTAAATTAATCATCCTCACAAAGTTCATCATGTCTTTTTCGAAACACGCTAGATCAGAAACTGTGGGTGGATATATAAAAGTGCGATAATCATAGCATTCAGTGCGGCCATGGGTACTACTTTGGCGCTTTTATACATAAACAATACAGCCTTTCATTTCATCTTTCAACTTTAGTCTGTAAGCGGCTGACCAAATAGTCATTCTTTGGAACCGTGATATCTTTTAACGTGTTGTTGCTTACGTACCCGTTTTCTAAGGCGGCTAGCCAATCCCTATTGCAGACGCTTGCTCAGGCGAATTTGTGTTTGTTCGACAGTGGTTTATACTGCAACCATGCTTAGCAGACCTTAGTTACAGTTTCTGGGAGAGAGCGTGTTATCTAGCATGATCAACGCTTTGAACAACGCATGCTCAAACGCACTGCAAAATTGACATTAAAATAACCTGATCCTAAGTGCGAAATTCCTGATAATAACTGTGACATTTACTCTTATTACTGAACAATTTAGTTCATGCCACTTTTCTCCAGTACAAGAACGCACATATTTCAAATTTAAAACATTCAACCACAGCGTTGCGTTTGCACGCTCCAAAATTATTCTAACATTTAACAATATCTCATTGCTAAAAAAACACTATTTCGGTCCGTACTACCTTTCGATGTCGCTTTACTATTCGGAATTTAATAAAAACACACTAAATTGTCTACCTGAGGATGGTCGTTTGGTACGACTGAAAGCCCGGCTCGTAGAAAAAATAACACCTGATAAACCCGGAATTTATGAACAAGGATCACACCATTCATTAACAGATTCGAAGTTGATTGTATTTTATTAGTAAATATTGTTTGTGAGAGTGATTATCGCCGTATAATTAGCTTCAGTATTTGTTTTTCGTTTGAATGATTTACGTTATATATATATATATATATATATATATATATATATATATATATATATATATATATATATATATGAGATAACGATATATATTTTATATGTCAAGATCGACATGGGGAAAATATATGACGAAGTGGAAAAAAACTTTTCTTGTGCCGCGTTTCGTCCTTTAGGACTTCATTGGACTAAATTTATGTTGCTGCGACTACACATGCGCGGCGAACGAGGGATGCTGGGGAATTTAAATTTAATTTTTGTTTTAAATCTACCCGATTTCATTTAGATTCTTTTTCGTTTTCTTTCAATGACTTTTGTTAATAGATATCCCACACTGTAATAATAAATGTTCTTCCAGGAGTAGTGAAATGTGGTAAGAGCCTGGGTGCAAATTTACTGTAGACGACCTTGCAATCAAGGCACCTTCTAGACATTTTCGTCGTAGTGAATTGTTTTCCCCTTTGACCAGTGTAGCATCTTTATGTCAAAATTGTGATCATCCTCGTTACGATGGGTAACCAAAGCAATTTTGGGCTCTGTGAGTGTTGAACAAACACAAATGTGCCTGAACAGGCGCCTGCAACAAGAATTAGCTAGTTGACCTAGTAGACAGGTATAATCGAATACGAGAGGTCAGCTACCAAACTAGACGTCTAGTGCCTTTTTTAACCAAGTATAAACCGGATCTATGTCTACCTTTGGACTTAAGTGCAAAACGGACTTATGTCCACCTTTCGAACATATGTCTACCTTTCTTGATTATAATCTGAACCTGACATATGTTTGTCTATCTCTTAATTTATAGTGAGTTTTTTGTAGTTTAAAACTTATATTCGATATTACTTACCTGGCACATGTCAGAGGGTATCCCCCAGACGACGCTCTGCCGAAGGGCAGAGTCTCGTCTCGGGAAACTGACTCCGTTTTTACGTGGTCTATAGGGAAATTTTGCCCGAGCCTACAGGCTCGGGGACCCCACTTTAAAACTCGGCCTTATGCCACATCTTGCTGCGTAGTGCAGCGGGTAAATAATTATATTCGATATTAGGTAACCCAACATGGGTTGATATGTTGCTAAATTGACCAACGGAACTATCTTGTTTGCTCAACATGTCTTGTGTTTCGGCATAGTTTGTTTAGAATTTTCTATTGCAGTTTTAAATTCGCCGTAGACACAATCAAAATAGGAATATTTGCTAAGGTTTTGTGCTACGCTATGATTATTTTTGGAGATGAAAAATAAAATTGCTTCCAGCCTGATCTTGTTTATTATACATGATGGAATATGCTATACAATTTTAAAGACGACATGTTCGACTATTTGGCAACCTCAAATCGCAATTTGGAAGCCCCACTATTTACGTTTTCCTAATGGAAATTTATGGAGACTTTCTTTTATATGACAGATGATGTCTCTGGGAAATTCGGAGTTAATTGTTTTCCAGCGTGTTCCAGTAATTATAAAAGGGAGTGATCCATACATAAATCAAGTATTACTTTAATTATGATGCGGCTTAAATACCGACAGTATAGGCACGCTGGCCATCAGCCAAACAGAAGTGGTAGGAGCTGACATCACTGTGGGGATGAGAGTTGGTTTCTTTCAACTGTCCAATAGTTCTAAAGCAAACGAAAAACAAAACAAAATAAAAAAAAGCAGAGAACAACTTTACTTTTGGTAACTTGTTAGATGGATACTGCCTGCTATCTGAAGTATTTTTTTTCTTTTACTAAAATTTCACTAAAGGAAAAGCCCAAGAGCCATTCAAGCAGAGTTACTGAATAAGATTGTTTTGATTGACTGATTCGTTTTGTACGGCTTATCAACCTTTCTCTAAGAGAATGTGACAAGGCAACTGCTCAATCAGTCAGTCTGGAGGAGACCAGTTGTCATGCGTGATACACGCTCAGGCGATCATGTATCTTTCGATACATGACTGACGAGTCAGCTTTTTTCCCACAGTAGGTTGCCATTTCTTTCTGTTGTAGACCAGTTGCCATCCAAGGCTAGAGAACCCAGTCTGTCCTGCTATTTACCCATTGCTGGGGGCAGAAGAGAATTAATACCTTTCCCAAGGGTATTAGCACGTAAGTGAATGTAATGGATTCAACTGTTATTCGAACTCGGCTCTCCGATTCCTAAATCTGAACTGCTTACTCCACCGTGCTCATTCTCTCCAAAAAGGAATCCTAGGAATGTTTCCATCAATGGAAATGATAATATGTGTGTTTTCAGAAGGGAACTACTTTGAAGGAGCTTAAATATCGAATTGATATGTGCTGTAGTTATTTCTTTTTATAGCACCAGTCTTGATACTTTTTGATCAGACTTCATAATGTTTAACGTTTACTGCAAATTTCTAAATAGTTTTATCGACAGGACCCGGCAATTCATTAAAAAATTATCTTTTTAAAATGAAGTGATCCATATTTAAATGAAGTGATCCATATTTAAATGAAGTGATGCATATTTAAATGAAGTGATCCATATTTAAATGAAGTGATGCATATTTAAAGCATTGTTACTTGCAGCAGGATTTTCTTTACAACAGATGATGCAGAACACTAAAATTTGAAAGACTCAATGTTCAAAAATAATTTCCGTTTTGGAGAATCAATTCTCATGACCAATATATCATCCTGGATGAGCGTTCCTTAACTATTTCATAGCAGGTGATGCCAAATGGGCTACAAACGACCATGTGCAAGGCAAAAGACAGTAGATTGACAAAGGAAAATTTTCAAAAACAGACCCAAAAGTCGAGATCTAAATAGAATAAAGATGATATTGTGTGTGCGGTGGAAGTATTAAAAAATCATCAATGCCATAGAATGAAGAGGTCATGCTCAGATCTCAAATGCCGGAGCAAAAGATTACCGTTCCAAATCTACAATGACCAACTGTGTTTACCATTTCTTTCAACACGGTGTTCAGTCCAAACGTGGCAATCGTTAAGACTTATGAGCGGGAATCCTTAGCACTGTCCAGTCTTGCTGACGACAGGATCTAAGACATTTATAGTGCCTTTCTATATACGAGGTCTGATCAAAGAGTATCAGATCAGTTGCTATGGTAACGGATCTTAAGTACGCGGGGTGAAGCCACTTGGAGCAGATTCAGCTTGACCTCAGTCACGTAAATTTCTTACCTAGTTGAGGCATTCACGTGGGATCGGTTGAGCCGACTTTAAAGCAGACCACAAAAGCCGAGATCCAAATACAAGAAATATAATAATGTGTCGGAGTATTATTTGTTTAGAGTTATTACAATGCAATGAAATAATAATTGCACATTTATACGTTCGGCAGCTGCAACGTGTGCATAAGAATTTTGTCGTCATTCTTTTCTGCTCAAACTGTCATATTCACCTGAACTGGCACCGGCTTCATCATCATCATGAAAACTGTTTCTATTTGAGATCATGAATTAACATGTTCTCTCATCTTCAGTGACATTGTACACTGATTCGACAATATTTTGCCAGCCTTCTCTGTCCTCTGCGTGTTTGCGGATTCGTTGCAGATTTTCCCTTGATTGTAAACTTCTCCAAAGGAAAAGTGGGAACTTTCTGCCTTGTTCTTTGAATGTCCGGCTCAGCTGTGACTATGATGGTTCTTGGGTGACATCTGAACTTTTTAAAGTCATTCTTTTCAAAGTAAAACTCCATGGCTTTGTTAGCTGTGCATTCTGGATCCATTCTGTTTGTTGACATTCATATGTTTTTCTTGAACACTGAGCTGTATTACAGACACACATTGTGATACTTTCCAACATCGATGTATATTATTCTTCCATTTACTCTTGACAACAAATCCGTTTCCATAATGCTTGCATTCTGTCTCTAAACATATCGGCTGCTGTTTGTTTTTGCCAATGTTAAGTGTTCAGACCAGGCCCAATTTTTCCTTTTTCGAACATTGTCTTTCTCAGTATGCAAAGTCTTCAATAAGTAGTTACTGCCTAGCAGCCATTACCTACTCCGCCAAATACTCCGACTTGTTATAACTTTTCTCGATCGCTGTAAAATGAATTGATATTTTTCACATCAAAACATACGGAATTTTACACAAACGGCATCAAAGAGCTAGCTGATAAGTGGCAAAAAGTAATTTGCAAATAATGGTGGATATTTAATTGAATACAATATAATTGTAATTTATTTCTTGAAGAATAAAGTAAAAAAGAAAAAAATATTTAGAACGTAATCCAATATTTGACAACATTAAGTCAGTTTGTAAGGCCCAAATTTTACGTTTTGATATGTTTCAAATTTATATTTAAGGTAACTTTATTTTGATAGATGAAGCCTCACCCCCAATCACTGGAAATCTATCGGTAATTTTATCGGAACTTCCGACAATTCGTGAAAGGGAAGGTTTCATTCTTAAACAAGATGTTGTTGTGGTAGGGTTTGGTATATTTCGGCGTCGCCCATTTGGCGTGGCTGATTCGGCGTTAGGAAAATAATTGGACTATTCGGCACACCCGGCGTCACATTGTTTTAACGTCACTGTCTTTGACTGTAGGCACCCCCACCAAAAAAAAAAAAAAAATATAAAGTATAAAAGCATTGAAAACACCCAATTTTCAATATGACTTTTTATTCCTTGAGGGAATTAAGGATCCTGTTAAAACAATAATGGAATAATGTAAATTAAAAACTTAAATTAAAAATATTGTATTTAAAAAAAATTAAAAAACTTAGTAAAGTTATTTATCCATTGTGCATGACTTTGTTTCTTCCATGTTTTGATAAAATATTTTCTTCTATTTGGAATAAAAGGGCTTTGATGACTGAAAAATACGAAACTGCCCTGAAGGAAATATAATATAAAAATGCCTCCAACTAGTCTTTTTCTCAAATTGGACTGTTGGAGCACATAACAGCGAAGTACTAATTAGATTACTAAAAGAGAGAAAGAGAAAGAGAGAAAGAGAAAGAGAAAGAGAGAAAGAGAAAGAGAAAGAGAGAAAGAGAAAGAGAAAGAGAAAGAGAGAAAGAGAAAGAGAAAGAGAGAAAGAGAAAGAGAGAAAGAGAGAGAGAGAGAGAGAGAGAGAGACCCCTACGGGCTCGGATACCCTACATTAAATTCGACCTTGTGCCACATCTGACCGGATAGGGCGGTTGGAAGATATCCTAGTGTTGGAGATTCGTTTCCAGCTGTGCTGGTTAAACTCTCTGACTTCGGGCAGAGAGGATCCCCAAACGACGCTATGTTGAAGGGCAGAGACTCGTCTCAGGAAACATCTACCCGACCCCGTTTTATACGTAGTCTTCGGGGAATTTTTGGCCGAGCCTACCGTCTCGGTACCCCACATTTAATTCGGTCTTGTGCGACATCTGACCGCGTGAGGCGGTTGGTAGATATCTTGTTCATTATGGGATTCACTTGACTCACTTCTAGCAATTGACTACTACTTCTACAATTTGCTGGCGAATCTTATACGTGTTGTTCTTGTCCTAAGTATTATCGTTCATTGCCAACCTTCCTTTGATTATTCTATTCAGTAACCTTCCCAAGGTTACAACAATACTATTTCTAGTTTGACTAAAATCAGTGGCAACAATACTTTGCACTTGTAAAGGAAGCATGTAAAGAAATGAAAGACAATTTCAACAAGGCGACGTTTTATATATCTTTTTTATATATAACTGAGTAAAGAGATAGAAAATACACGAGTATGCATGCAAAAGTAAGATGATATTGACAGTTAGGATTTGTGTGGGTGATACACGTGTGTTTGTGTGAATAAAGGTCAGTAACTGAGGTGAAAAATATCCCCATGCTCGGGGACTAGGTCTCGTTGGAGTTCCCCTTTCAGCATACTAGATTGCAAAGATTACGGCAAAAAAGCACTAAAAGGGCAGAGAGTAGAAAGGTCATGGGAGAGGCGGGAGTTTAGCTACAGCGTTGGTTCTTTTCAATTGTGTCATGATTGACAGGGGTCCAATCATTTGAAGATACAGTGAATAAAATAAAGAGTTCAGGTGGATTAATACAACGGACTGGCCTACAAGAATGGCGAAGAGGACTGTAGGGATCAATGATTTCGCAGACGATAAAACTAACGACAGCGTCAAGCAATTGAATATATATAATTTTTTCCAGAACCTATGCACTATTTGAGGATGCATTACTGGAACGTAAAAATTGAATAGAAAGAAAGAATTGCTGTTGATGCAAGACGTGACTGCCAAATGAAAAAAAAAAAAAAAAAGAAAAAAAGAAAAAGAAAAAGAAAGAAAAGAATTAAGAAATGGATGTAAATTCGGACCTGGCATGAATACCGGTGGTTGTCTGACATCACAGGAAAATATTTTATACGTCTGCAATTATGAGTAAGTAGAAAAGATAACGAAGACAGGAAGAGACCCATTTTTAATAATTATTTAACATCGCCCTGTGACGACTACTTATTGAAATTCGCGATTTCATTTTTATTCTCCTTTTCTATTGATTTTGTCTCCTTTCCTTTTTCTTTTTTCTCCTTTTCTGTTTTTTTTTTTTTTCTTCTTCTCGGTTTCCTTTTTCCCTATTTTCTATACTTTTTTCTCATTTTCTATTTCTTTTTTCTGCTTTTCTATTTCTTGTTTTTTCTTTTCTTTTTCTGTTTCTTTTTCTCCTTTTCTTTTTGTTTTTTCTCCTTTTCCATTTTTTTCTCGTTTTCTATTGCTTTTTCATTCGTTCTTTTTTTTTAAATGGTGTTATTAAACCGTTCTCGTTTCGTTTATTCTTTCTATTTTCCTATACCATATATAAAACTCATCTCTCTCTCTTTTTCCATCTCTCTAACTTTATTTCTGTTTCGATTGATTCGTTTTCTAGCCTTGGGTGGCAGACATACTCAAAATTAATTGGTGCATCCCAACGCGGTCTAATGGTTAGCAAGCTTGTCTCGCTAAAACGATTACAACTAAATAGTCAGACATGCCACATCTAACCTAAGCTTAGAAAATCTTCATACCTAGAGAAGAATCAAATCAACTCCACTATCTTTCCTCAGAATTCACAGCAATTTACAGGTAATAAGGAAAAGGCTTTTGAGTGTACCTGGCACTAAGAAAAGGCCCTGTCTGGAAACACCTGAAAAGTCGCTTCCTTAGGGACCATGTGTGAGGCACCTTTGAACGATCATGTCTCTTTGATTCATGATTAACTTGACAGAAGTATTACCGCAGTAGATTACCGTTACATTCTTCAGTAGATTGGTCAGCAACTAGGGTTGTAGGACTCTGTCTGTCGTGCTCAGTAGAATTGCAAACTATTATCCCATTTGGTGATATCTCAGTTACCCTTGAATCCTAATAGCTTTATTGCCTAACTTGGGGTGAAATGATTTGATTTTTGCTAGTTTTCTTCATGTTTTTTTCTGTTTTTTCTTTTTGTGTTTATTCACATTTTGTTTTTAATTGCGGCATATGTCGGCTGTTTTCTAAAACTACGGTCAACACTTTATGAGTTCCACTTTCATCAACAATGCCTTTGACTATTATTAAAACTGTCAGAATCAAAGTTCTGCCGGAGTTTCGTTTGATTTAAAAATAAAGCCTCATATTATTGTTTTGAGGTTATTTACACGTCTCCTCGCAGTGGCAAGATGTAACACAAAATGTTGGGACTACCTTCTGTCAGTCCAAAGATTGTCCACTTCCGGCGACCTACGTCACGCCGGCGTAGATAGTCGACCGACCTTTCCTCTTGCAATGAGACAGATGTTGCCGCAAAATCCCTGGGATCTGGTGACTTGTCCATTAATTATAAGGAGAACAAATATCACTATCTGTCTATATTTCTGAGATGAGGTGTTGTAATTATTTACACTTTTCACAAAGTTCGGACTGTTTATCTTTGTTGCCTTATTCACGACATTTCGACCGTTGTACGCTCCGGCCTTCTTCAGGTGATTGAAATTTCAAACCTAACCCTTTATTTCGTCCACCGGGGTAGATTGTTCTAGATACACGTACCACTCCGCTTCCAGATATCTCCCTTTAACTTAACTCTCCAAATTTCTGTTCACCCCTGCTGTTGGTATTGAACTCACAACTCTTTGGTTCAAGTCACTGGACTACTTTAACCAACGCTTTTATCCACTCGGCCATGTGTCGTTGAGAAGAATCTCCCTCGGTGGACGAAATAAAATGTTCGGTTCGTAATTACACTCACCTGACGAAGGCTGGTGCGTACAACGGCCAAAACGTCGTGAATACGGCAACAAAGATGAGGATAATAGTCTGAATATTGTAAATGGTGTAAATAACAAATACCACACTCTGATCCAGGTTTTGAGTGCAGGCAACTGTTTGTTTCTGCACAAATGTATTCAGCCATAATGACTGTATTCAGTTTATTAGAAGCAAGGAACATCTTGAAATGAAAGTGTTTGCCTAAAAGATAACAAACGTCCGAAGAATGAAATAAAAAAAATTGTTGCAGAAATAATATGCTATTTGTTTTTAAAATATTGTGAAGAAACGGACTATTCTGAAATTTAATCCGACAGTGAATGCTGATTAGTAATTGGTAATTACGGTATTAGACATTTTAGCCATCGAGGGCATTGAAGAAATGATTACGGATCATGAATTTTAATTACACAATAATTAAAATGCTAAAGACCTCAAGGGAAATTTAACGCCTGTCTTCAAGTCTTTAAATTGCAGATATTATATATGAAAAATTAATTGCAAAGTTCAGAGCAGTTTCCGATGTCGACATTTAGTAGCCCAAAGAGTGTCATATCTGACTGAATAACGTATAAGATTGCATGACATTTTATAACCTAATAATAATAATAGCAATAGTAATAATAATAATAATAATAATAATAATAATAAAAAAAATGTGGCACATGAGAACATCAACAATTCCTGTTGTAGTTGGAGCCCTTGGACTGGTTGGAAAAGATTCCAGTAGGCTGATTGAAGGGATCCCTGGAAGTCCATGCCTCAAAGAGATACAAAAAATTGTTCTGACAAGTACAGCCCACACTTTACGAAGGGCTTTATCTATGTAATTATTTTTTTTTATTTTATTTTATTTTTTTTGCAGTGGAAAGTGTCATGATGCCATTTCTAACCTTAGGTCCATGTGCGGGACCCGGAAAGAAATGTGTAAACGCCAGATATCAAAGGAAATAATAATAATAATAATAATAATAAACTGAAAAAATTGGTATGAACACCACGTAGACCCGTTTACGGAAATAGGACCTGTAACAATTTTATGGAACTACACAATACACACAGACAGAACAATCAAAGCTAACCCTCCAGACATTGTTATTAGAGATCGCAAAGAAAAGAAAAAATGCCTTCTTACCTGATATGGCAGTCCCTGCAGACTGCTATGTAACTTTGAAGATCTTCAAAAAGCTATCAAAATATAAGGACCTTTAAATCGAAATCTCAAAAATGTGATATATGAGACATATCAACAATCCCTGTAGTAGTTGGAGCCCTCGGATTGATTGGAAAAGATTCCATTAGACTCATTAAAGGGATTCCTGGTAGCCCATGCCTTAAAGAAATAAAAAATTGTTACGAAAGGCTTTATCTATGTAAAATATGTTTTTTTAATTGTTCAGTGGAAAAATGTCATGATGCCATTTCTGACCTTAGCACCTTGGGCGGAAGAAATCAGTATACACCAGAAATCAAAGGAAATATAATAATAATAATAATAATAATAATAATAATAATAATAATAATAATAATAAAAATATATCTTACACATTTATAAATCTACTATTCGTCCATGTATTGAATATCAACATCCTTAATTGGACCATAGATGACATTATGGAGAAAGTTTTTCACTTGCATTCTAAGGCTGATCGTCTGCATTTGCCCAGATCCGAAGGAGGTAGAGGATTAGTTCAACTAGAAATGTCTTACAAAACCACAATTCGTCTTCAAAGATGCCTGGAAACTACAGAAGACTGGATATTGATCTGTGTCAAAAAATATGAAAGAAATGCGAAACATTATTCAGTAATAAATGAAGCTAACAAATTCAAAAGGGAATTTCAAGTGGATGAAAAAGTGCAAATAAACAATAATACACCCACTGCGGCGGCAAAGTACCTAAAAAAAGATAGAAAAAACAAATGCAATGTACCAAATGCAGAAACGATGGCAAGATAAGCCTCTTCATGGTCAATCCTCTTCCCTTACTAAAGAAGCTGATGTAGACAAACCCCGTACCCATCAATAGTTACATAGTGCAGTGTTAAAAGTTAAAACCGAAGTGTTTATTCTTGCTGCACAGGATCAATGCTTGCTCACTAGAAATTACCAAGCACACATACTGAAAGACTGTGATAACCCCCAAATGCAGATTCTGCGATAAATATCCAGAAACAATTGACCATCAGGTTGCATGGTGTTACCCTCCACTGAATATAAAACTCGGTATGTTTTAATTGCATTGTCAATCGTTATCATCTGTCGTGTTGATTTAATTTCTTTAAATATTAGCACTAAAAATATTTTTGTATTCTTACACACTCAGTAACACCTTGTTTCTTAGTGGCGTTATTGCCTTGCTTGGAGTGAAAAGATTAAAACAAATATAATTATTTTTTAAGTTGGTTTTCTTACTCGCTGTTGAGTGGCTTTCGTAAT
The DNA here is from genome assembly GCA_964036315.1 of Acanthosepion esculentum. Classification (NCBI taxonomy): domain Eukaryota; kingdom Metazoa; phylum Mollusca; class Cephalopoda; order Sepiida; family Sepiidae; genus Acanthosepion; species Acanthosepion esculentum. Next base: position 26,379,499 of record OZ038496.1, read on the forward strand.
TAAATAATCTGAGTGTAACAGCACGATAGATAACTTATGGTTGAATCATACAATTTTTCAAATTAAACATCCAAAAATCTATGCATTGTCCTCTTTTATAGCTGTGGAAGGTTTGTAGATGGGAGCTATATTATTTTTATAGCAGGTTAAAATTTTTGAGCAGATGAAAACACTTTTAAAAAATATAAGATTTTTTATTGGTGGCCACAATCTTAAGAAAATTTTTGCAGATGACACATTGTTGATAACAGACACAGAAATGACACTACAGAAACTCCTACAGAAGGCAGTGAAAGAAAGTGTTGAAAAGAAAGGACTAAACTTTATTTGCAAGAAGACGGAGGGCATGACTGTCTTTAAAAGGAACAGTCCAAGATGAAAATTACAAATTGGAGGTATCAAAATCATACAAGTACAATAATTTAAATATTTGGGAAATGTTTTAACAGAGGACGGAAAGTGTGACACCGAAATCCAAAGACGTATTGAGATAGCGAAAGATGCCTTTCAAAAGCTAAGCAAAGTATTAAGAAACAGAAAAACTTTTGTTAGAAAAAAAAGAAAAGAGTACTGAAGTGTTATATGACATCTGTACTCCTCTATGGCAGTGGACGATGGATAACCTCCTCAAAGATGAAGAAGAGACTTGAAACAAAAAAAAATTGGTTCTACAGTATGATGATGAGGATACCATGGACCGAACATGTAAACAACGATGAATTTTGAGAGAAAATGGAAACAAAAAAGGAAACTTATACATAACATCAGGAAGAGACAGAATTTTTCGAGCATATAATGAAAAAAGAGGACTTGAAAAATCTGATACTCAAAAGACAGATTGAAGTAGGTGGGGGCAGAGGAAAACGACGCATAACATACTGAGTGAGCTTGAGTAAAGGAATGGCAGAACAGGTTTTAGGAGAAATAAGAAAAAGACAAATTTATTAAGAGTTGCAAATGACAGGAAGTTATGGAGAGCCATGACCGTCTGCGTCCTGAGTGGACACGGCTTATAATGAAGACGAATAAACGTCGAACAGAATAATCGTGCCGTAGAGAAAATTATTTGGAAGATAATAAGTGTTCCGTGCCAATAAGGACCGTGACGGAAGAGGGGAGGAAAATTTAAAAAAAATACAGTAGAAGTCCTGATAATTGAACATTCTCATATCCGAAAGTTCTCATATCCGAACGTTTTCATATCCGAAAGTTCTCATGTTCGAACGTTCACATAACCGAACGTTCTCATATCCGAACGTCCTCATATCCGAACGTTCTCATATCCGAAAGTTCTCATATCCGAACGTTCTCATACCTGAATGTCCTCATATCCGAACGTCCTCATATCCGAACGTCTTCATATCCAAACGTCCTCATGTCCGAACGTTCTCATAACCGAACGTTCTCATATCCGAACGTTCTCATATCCAAACATTCTAATATCCGAACGTTCTCATATCCGAACATTCTAATATCCGAAAGTTCTCATATCCGAACGTCCTCATATCTGAACGTCCTCATATCCGAACGTCTTCATATCCAAACGTCCTCATGTCCGAACGTACTCATAACCGAACGTTGTCATATCCGAACGTTCTCATATCCGAACGTTCAAATATCCGAACGTTCTCATATCCGAATGTTCTCATAACCGAACGTTCTCATATCCGAACGTTCTCATAACCGATCGTTCTCATATCCGAACGTTCTCATATCCGAACGTTCTCATAACCGAACGTTCTCATATCCGAACTTCTAAGTGTTGCCATTTAGATGTTGTCGGAATATGCGACAATCTAATTTTTTTCCTTTGCAGATAATTGTTAGTGACTTACAATTTCTCAAGCCGTAATGTCTCGCACAGAAGAAACTTCAACTGGAAGAAAAAGGAAATAGAAATTCTTTCACACGACGCCAGAAATTAAGGATTTTTGAAAAATTGGACGAAGCTCCTAATTAGTTGAATTTGAAAATTTAAAAAACAAACAAGTATTGCATAATCTGAACAAAACACTAAAAGATAATCTGAACAAAACACTTGAGGATAATCCACTGAACACTCTCACTTCAGACGACTTAAAAGAATGGATAAATGAAAACTCAAATGAATTACAATAGAATTCAATTGTAGAATCGTTTAAAAATGATTTGGATTGTCAAGAAATAGAGGAAGAATCAAATTCTTCCGATAAGCAATGACGATGAAGACTGGCACTCAGTAGAGAAATCTATTAATGAGGTCATCGAATTCACGGAGAAAAAATCTTTGTTCAGCCGTACAGAAAGTACGAGTACACATAATTTGCAGAAAAAAGGATTCTCCAATAACTTAGACCGATTTTAAATGTGAATTAAATTTAAGCGTCTTATGATGTTTTTCTTTTTCTTTTAGATTTAACAACTTAAGTCTTTGGTAATTTCAACCATGGAAAGATTAACAAAACTTTTTTACTAGGAGGTCGGGAAGGGGTCTTTATATTAGTAAGATTCAAAAATTAGTTTGACCCCAAAAACAATAGGCGAAAAAATTTTTAAGTAAAAAAAATCAGGTGAGTCACTTTTATCGAACACCACTGTATCTACCCTTTGTAGGTTATTTAAAGCCGGAAAATATTTTTACAGTGTAAGATTTTTTTTAGATAATAATGATTTAGTGATAAAAGTCTTACTAATTGATCCATAGCTGGGCCAGGAAGAGGTGGATTCATGCCTTTTCCAAAACTATTTGCGCGCAAGTGAATATAACGCACCCAACTGGAATTGGAACTCAGCTCTCCGATTAACAATTCCAAGTCATTGCCCATTACACCACCCGCACATCCAAGCTTCCAGCACATGTTATTCCCAAGCGGTCACCCAACTAGGTAATGACTAAGAGGCCTTCAAGCTAGATTTAAAGTAGGAGCATTTGATTCCTAGTCAGGACTCTACAATCAGTTGGTAGTTTAGTTACAGTCATATTCCAGATAATATAAATAAAGCTAAAAGACACACCTGTGTAGCTAATCAGTATTTGGTCGATTCGTTTTCTACGGCTTATCAACCCTTTTTAGGGCATTTAAAACCAGAAAATATTTTTAGATTGCAAGAATTTTTTTGGTTGGGCAATATTAATGGTTTCCTGATACAAGTCTTACTAATTAACCCATAGATCAGATAGAAGAGGTGAATCAAAATTTGATAACAAAGAAATTATAATTTGGACATAAAATGGGGGATCAATTCTGTACTACAATCAATACATAAACAGACCCCTCACTTTGTAGCCACTGTGGTTTTTATACATTTATATTCTAGATAATGTAAATAAATCTGAAAGACATACTTGTGTAGCTAATCAGTATTTGACTCCTTTATGTCACCTAGACATCCATGTTGATATTCTCAAGCAGTCACCCTTCTAGATACTGACCATACTTGGCGTTGTAGATACTGACCATACTTGGCGTTGCTTAACTTCGGTGGTCGTACGAAAACCAGTGTTTCAACGTCATTAAGCAGTAAGTTCTTTATGTGACCCAAACATCCATGTTTACAAAAGCTGGTATTCCCAAGCGGTCACCCATCTAGATACTGACCATGCTCAACGTTGCTTATCTTTGGTAATCGTGTGAGAAGCGCTGTTTCAATGTCATATAGCAGTAAGCCTATATATATATGAGGAAGACATTCTTTATTTTCACCCATAAAGAAAAAGAATCCGTGGAGAGCCATGATCGTCTACGTTCTGAAAGGCTATGGCATTAAAAGAAATGATCGGGAACAAGAGCATCCTTTTCTAAAATGTCATTTTGTTGCCCAAAAGACATCCTAGTTGGTGGAGGGCGTAGTTAACTGATGAAATTCATTTTCCTTTTCGCTTTAACGTTTACTCACCTGACCTTCGTTATCCTATATCTGTACTTTTAAGATTTAAACTTATTTCAATCTTTCTATTTTACGCTATTCTGTCTGGTTAAAAACTTGTTTTGCTGGATTAGCGACCGCAGTCATCAATCAACTTTCGTAATTTTGAAGAGAAATACATTTCTTTCATACCAGTTTCATTATCCTATCTGTCCCGAAACTTGTTTTATAGGATTGGAGACCTTACTTATCAATCAACCCTCGTAATTCTGAAGAGAAAAAAATTTGCTTCATTTTGATACCAGATTCATTATTCTATCCGGTTTATAACTTGCTTTATAGGATAGGAAACCTTACTTAGCAATCAACCTGCGTAATTTTGAAGAGAAAAAATTTGCTTCATTTTGATACCAGATTCATTATTCTATCCGGTTTATAACTTGCTTTATAGGATAGGAAACCTTACTTAGCAATCGACCTTCGTAATTTTGAAGAGAAAAAATTTGCTTCATTTTGATACCAGATTCATTATTCTATCCGGTTTATAACTTGCTTTATAGGATAGGAAACCTTACTTAGCAATCAACCTGCGTAATTTTGAAGAGAAATATATTTCCTTCATTTTGATACCAGTTTCATTATTTTATTTGGCTGGAGTCTTGTTTTGTATGACTGGAGGCCTTACTTATCAGTCAACCCTGGTAATTGTGAAGAAAAATTGACTTCATCTTGATACCAAGGTCAAGGGGACAAAAATGCAGCGGAAAGATTATGTTACGTCAATATTCCAATTGAGCAGCGTCTACAAACAGTATCCGAAATTTTAACTTTTAAATTGCCTGGATCGCCGGGGACTAGCACCAAAGAGAAAAAAACGCCATAAATCCTTAACAAAAATAGACCATATGGAATTATGAAACTGGTATTTCGCAGATACAGCATCGAATACACATCAAAACGTCGATCCCTTTGATTTCCGCTGAGTTCATGTGGAACGTATTTATTAAGATCCTTCACCTTGACAATTCTATTGAAATGGTCCAATATTATTGAAATACTGACACCCATGATCTGAGATATTTCTTTGATTCTTTGACGTGGGTCTTTGTTCAAAAAGTGTTTTCAAATGTCAATTGTCAATTGCTGATGGACATCCTCTAACACCTTAATCTTCAAGACTCGTATCCCCACTGGGGAACTTCAGAAACCAGCGCCATATAGTCCGAGCACAAGTGGATCCTTCATCCCATTATATTTTTAATGTAGGCAGCAGCCTGAGAATCATTATAACCAACGTTGAAGTCATGTAATAAAAGTAAACGCATCTCTTTTTTCAATGTTCAAGGTGATGGGGTATATAATGTATTAAGGTAAATTCTGAATGAGATTGGTATGAAATTAACAAAAAGGACACATTAATAATAAAGAATGAGTAATATATTTTTGTACAACTATTATAATACATAACTAAAACGTTATTTCTAACACCGGATTTTATTTTCCGGACGGCCTAATACTATTTCCAGTTTATACACAGGGCGCGTCACGTATTTCAAAGAGATTGATATAAAACTCATAAGGACGACACTTTAATCATTAAGAAAGAGTGATATATTTTTGTGAAGCTATTATAATAATATATTAGAACACAATTAAATAGTTTATTCTAAAATCGGACATTATTTTCCGAACAACCGAATACTATATTCCAGTGTATACACCAGGCACGCCATGTATTTGAGAACAGAATTCTGCAATAGATATAAAATTAGCAAGGAGGACACTTTTATCATTAAGAGTGAGTGACATATTTTTGTGCAGATACTATAATAATATATTAGAACACAATTAAATAGTTTATTCTAAAATCGGAGATTATTTTCCGAACAACCGAATACTATATTCCAGTATATACAATAGGCGCGCCATGTATTTGAGAACAAAATTCTGAAAGAGATTGATATACAATTAACAAAGAGGACACTTTAATCATTAGGAGCGAGATATATACTTTTGTGCAGTTATTATAATAATATATTAGAATACAATTAAAAGATTTATTCTAAAATCGATCGGACATTATTTTCTAATCAACCGAAACAGAGTGAGACTATTTTCCGATAGCCAAACCTGGAGGACGTAGTAAATCGCGTATAAAAAGTAGAAAAAGACGATTTTTCTTCGTGTTCTCGTAAAATCATCGATACCTTTGCCGTGTGAATTAATTGCCTAATGTATATTCAGTTACGATTGCAAATGTTATTCTTACCATTTATAACGTGATTTAAGGGAAAAATCGACGATAAAGAGGATATATTGAGGGATCAAGCATAATTGGCGCGCAGCGATTGAAGTAATCTGTCTGTTGGTATTATTGTAGATATAGGAAACTTGGAGACAAGCCACAGTGATTCTTGATATTTTTAATTTATGTGATTTAGGTGGAAGATTTCGTTTTTTTTTCTTAATTTTTGCTTTACTTTACTTTTTTACCAGATTATAGAATTTTTTTCTGCCAGTTTTTTCATTTCTTCAGATCTTATATGTTGTAAATGTTCTGTCCTTTCAAACTTTCTTTCTTTCTTTCTTTCGTTCTTCGAAGCTTTCTTTCTTCGAAGCTTTCTTTCGTTCTTTCCTCAAAGCTTTCTTTCTTTCTTTCTTTCTTTCTTCGAAGCTTTCTTTCGTTCTTTCTTTCTTTCTTTCTTTTGTCGAAGCTTTCTTTCTTTCTTGGAAGCTTTCTTTCTTTGATGCTTTCTTTCTTTCTTTCTTTCTTTCTTTCTTCGAAGCCTTCTTTCTTTCGTCAAAGCTTTCTTTCTTCGAAGATTTCTTTCTTCGAAGCTTTCTTTCTTTCTTTCTTTCTTTCTTCGAAGCTTTCTTTCTTTTTTCGAAGCTTTCTTTCTTTCTTTCTTTCTATTCCTACATTTACCTTCTTTCTTTCTTTCTTTCCATTCCTAATTTTCTTTCTTTCTTTTTTCTTTCTTTCTTTCTTTCTTTCTTTCTTTCTTTCTTTCTTTCTTTCTTTCTTTCTTTCTTTCTTCTCATTCTCAGACTGTCTGTCTTTCCTTCTTTTGTGTTTTATATTTCTTCAATTTGATATTTCAACACTTAATCTTCCTTCCTTTGAATTCTTTTTTTTTTATTATTTCATTCATCTGGGGAGGGGGGCAATGTACACATCACCGATGCAAATACGCATGGGAAATTTATTTAAAAGACTTGTGACCAATTCGATTACTATTATTGTGACAACCTTTTCACTTTATTGATTATCAGGTCAGCCTTAGACCATTTTCAAGACATGTCGGCAGCAAATAACTTTACATGATTGCCAAGAAAGTCCTCAGATGGCGACAGTTACAACTGATATGGGGCGACAAAAAAGAAATGACGCCATTTCAATATACAACCGTTTTTTGCTCTTTTCCTTTACTTATAAGACATCATAAAATATCTATGCCTGATAAATGTTCAGAGGCATTTACACTCTTTATATGATTCCGACTGTTGTCCTTATCTTTATTGCTATATTCAGGGCGTTTCGCCAGTTGTACGCTCCAACTTTCTTCAGGTGATATATGTTTCGAGTCGAACCCCTTATTTAGTCCTTTGGGGTAGATTGTTCTAATTCCACGTGTCATGCCTTTTTTGGATATCGCAGTTTCAATTAATTCCCTTTCAGTAACTCAAATCTACAAGTTTCTTCGTCCCTTTACTCTGGCCAGGAATTGAATTCACAACACTTTGGGTCAATTGCCGCAATATGCTAGGCTTAGAAAATCATTTAGGAACTTCAATGTGGTATAATGGTTACTAGATCAATTACGACTGAATAATGAGTTTGATCCTCACTGGGTGCTCAATACTTTCGGCCTTGTATCGCATGTAAGCTAGGCTTAGAAAATCATTTAGGCACTTCAACGTGGTATAATTGTTACTAAGCCTGTTGCGATAGGTCAATTACGACTGAATAGCGAGTTTGATATTCACTGAGTGCCCCATAATTTCGGCCTTGTGCCACATCTAAATTATGCTCAGAAAATCAGATGGGAAATTCAACGGGGCGTAAGCAAGCGTGATGTCGCTAGATCAATTATTATTCACTAGTGAGTTCAATCTTCACTCGGTGCTCCTTATTTTCGACCTTGTGCCACATCTAAACTATGTTTAGAAATCTTATCGACACCTCGACCTGCTGTAATGGTTAGTAAGCTTGTGTTTGTTAGTTTAATTATGACTGATTAGTGAGTTTGATCCGCATTGGGTGCTCTATACTTTCGGCCTTGTGTCATAACGAGGATGCCCTAAGTAAATCACTATGCTTTCTGTGATTGAATGATTAACTCATAATCAGCCATGTTTGCCTCCCCATAAAAATATACACATATTTTAAATGGTATAAGCATTATTTCATGCCTCCACTGAATGATGACTTGATATGTTAGTATCCCATGAAATTAAACACATCTTTCTAATGATATAACTAAAATATTACACAATTCATTCGCTGCCATCTTTTTTCACTCTGCTGGTCCGGAATGTCTACGTATAACTAATCGAAAACATGTTGAACGATTAATTGGTGGTTATCGACATATTTGCTACATAATAGTAAACAATAATTTCAAATGATAATCAACCCACCACGCGAATCCGTCGAGTTTGTAATTATTTTGGTAATATTAGGATAGATTTTCGAGAGAAAATCGGATTGAAATAATAATTGGCCTTCAGCCATGTTTGTATCACATAAGGATAAACATGTATTTCAAACATTGAATTATTTAACGTAGTTCATAGTTGGAAGTCACGTGTTACGAATTTTGTTTACTCGAAAACGATTTGAACTGCATGCGTGAAATTCCGAATACGAGACAACGTCATTATTCAACCAAGAATGAGGTGGTGACTGAGACAGACAATAACACGGCCAACAACTTCCTCTACCTCGTAGTCCTTACAAAGGTTATCTTCCCGTCCACTTCCGGCATCCATTTGCATATGCTCGCCCAGTAAAAAATACGTGTACCTCCAGCTCTCTTACGATAGCCTCGCTGTAGAGGTTGAACAAAACCGGCGAGAAGAAACATCCTTGTCTTACGCCTCTTTCTACTTCTGTGTACTTACGCAATTCATTTTCCTACTCGAATGATGGCGGTTTATATCCAGTATAAGTTCTGGATTATTCTACCACCCTTCGGGAATTAAGCTGGTTTTCCGAACAGTCCAGATAAGATCAATGAGCCGTATCTTATCAGATAATCTGTAAAATATAAATGCACATCCATTTGCATTTATGTTGCTCTCTCCAGTATCATTTTAATAATGAATATAGTATTTTTTGGCAGTCTTTTGAAAAAAAAAAGTTTGTATTTTTCCTATTTCCGGTCTATTTCTGCTTCGCGCGGCATCTTAAACATTTAAACAGTATATAGGGTGTATCAAAAATAATTTTACAAACTTTGGGAGCGGCTTCCTTACACCAAAACAAGGAGAAAAGTCCACATAAAAATATATCCGCAAATCCTTTGATTTTGAGTTAAGTTTAAAGTTCAAGGTAGGCTCTTAAATGTACAATCCAAGATAGAATCCGAAAATACTTTTACAAACTTTGGGGGCGGCTCCCTCACACCAAATCAAGGACAAAGGTCCATAGAGCTGTCGTTAAGTTCCATCTTTTTGCTATCTCTTCTAAACCCTGTTCCGCCATCCATTTACCCAAGCTCACTAAGTATGTTATCCGTTGTTTTTCTCTGTCCCTCTTGTCTTCAATCTGTCTTGTGAGTATCATTTTTTCAAGCCCTCTTTCCTCATTAGAAATTTCAATTGTCTCTTCCTAATGTTAAGTATAATTTTCCTTTTTGTTTCCACTTTGTCGATGCTCACATGTTCGGTCCATGTTATCCTCAGCATCCTTCTGTAGAATCACATTTCTGTTGCTTCGAGTCTCTTCTTCATCTTCGAGGAGATTGTCCAACATTCGTTATCATACAGGGGGAACAGATATGTACTGTTTATTAAACAATAATTCCTGAAATATTTCTATCCACATGTCTATCTCACTCGACTGAGCATGCGTGTTGTATTTCTCCACGTGTTTATCTCGACGACTACCACGTGTTACACTCTGGACGAACCCCCATTCTCCTACGATTGGTTTCCGATACCTCGGAACGAGCGAACAGTGGAAACTTGTGAATCACAGGGCAATAAAAAACACTCTTTCTTATCTCAACCATGTCTTATCTGCATTTGTTTTATCACTTCAACTTCGTTTCTTGTTAAGGGTAAGGCCACCATTACATATTCAACCGTGAACCTCAGAAATTTATTATATTAATTTGAAAATACTGTATTTTTCGGCATATAAGACGCACGAGTAGGGCACCTCGAGGTGGTGTAAAGCTTGTCTCGCTAGAACAATTACGACTGAGTAGTGAGTTCGGTCCTCACTGGGTGCCGCATACTTTCGGCCTTGTGCCACATCCGAGCTACGCTTGGAAAATAAGAGCACCTCGAGGTGGTGTAATAGTTAGCATGCTTGTCTCGTTAGAACAATTACGACGGTGTAGTGAGTTCGATCCTCACTGGGTACCCCATATCTTCGGCCTTGTGTCACATCCGAGCTACGCTGGAAAATAAGGGCACATCGATGTGGTGTAATGGTTAGCAAGATTGTCTCGCTAGAACAATTACGACTGAGTAGTGCGTCATATAGTGCGTCATCTTCCGTTCCATTGAGAGAATAGCTAATGTCACACTTTTTAAAAGATTTTACAACAATTTCTGGTCTAATATTATCCCAAATTTGCTTCACCCATTTACAGACTTGTGTAATGCTGGGTCTTTTATTCTTCCTGTAAGTTTAAGGTCGTGATCAGGCATTGCCATCCACGTATTCCATTGCTCCTTCATACTTAAGTCTAAGCTAATAGGAGTTGCCAGGTAGCTAATTTCGGCCGACTATCGTGAATTTTAAACCTACATATGGCGTATAAGATGCAAGGAATTTTAAAAGATATTTTTAGTAAAAAAAAGTGCGCCTTATATACCGTCAAATACGGTAGTTAAAGTTTAATTTCTCTTCTTTTAAAGAGAGAATGAAGCGTTCAGAAACTTAAAAACATGCAGGTGAATCTCGGTCACCTATGATTAAGTCAGATCCTTTCTTTTTATGTGCCGTGTCCTTTCAGGACGTAGGCGATCATAGCTCTCCACTTCCCCCCTATCTTTTATAGCTCTCAATAAGTTTCGTGCCTCTGCGAATTCCCCCAGACCACGTTCTGCCATCCACTTGCTTAAGCCCGACAGGTATATCATGCGTTGCTTTCCCTTGTCTCTTTTTCTTCTATTCGGCCTGTGAGTATCAGATTCTCCAGGCCTTCCTTTCTCATCACGTGTCCCAGAAATTTCATCTGCCTTTTCCTTATGTTAAGTATAAGCTTCCTCCTTGTTTGCATCCTCTCCAAGACCTCATCATTGCTCACACGCTCGGTCCATGATATCCTTAGCATCCTTCCGTAGGACCCCATGTCCGTTACCTCGAGTTTCTTCGCCGTCTGAGGAGACCGTCCAAATGGTCATCAGTAAAAGGATGAGTCCGAAATGCGATTTGCAGGTCGGGGACACTAAAATCAAGCATATGCGGAAGTTTAAATATCTGCGAAGTGTTTTGACGAAGGACGGTAGGTGCGTCGATGAGATCCGAAGACGGATTGGGATGGCCAAGGTTGCATTCCAAAATCTGGGCAGACTACCGCGAGACAGGTGGATTTCTATGATGACAAGTTGGCACCACTTGTAGTTATTTAGTTTAGCTTCATGTGGGGAAACCGGGAGCGTACACCTGGTCGAGGAACAAAAATCACCCAGCTCCCGCAATCGTTCTCATGACTATTGATGCCCAGTCTCTGTGTAATGAGGTGGGTACAGCGGCGGGCAGCTGTTTCCTGGGATCGGGCACCTCTTAGCATTTTGCTTTTCTCAGCTGCGTGTCTTTCCGCGGACAGAGAAACAACTAAGCCGCACTCTGCCCGAAGCCAGAGACGCAACTCAGAAATGAGAAACGCTACCCGGCATGTGTCAGGTAAATCGGCACCACTTGTGTGTCATTGACAATAATTATGTCCGTCTATTGTATCTCTGACCAGATGCTATATTCCGAACGCCAGTTTATACCTCGAGAATTGTTTATAATTTTAGACGGTACGAATGAATTCTTTGGAGCCGAATAATGCTTGTACTTTTGGACGTTCTCCAAATATCTGATACTAAAATATTTTAGTGGTTCACTGAAATATTATATGCACTGTATTGGATTGTTAAATCATTCATTCTCAACCGTTTGTGTTAATTGTCAATGGCTGACTTGGAAATCTCGCATGTGATCTCGTATAATCTCGTATTCCCGTTTGACACAGAATATACACTGTTACACTAGTTCTACGTTTTTATATAGTTCTAAATGTGAGGTAGTGTGGTAGTAGGAATATAACCTCAGAACTAATAATAGCGAAATGTTCCAATTATTCAAAATTTAAAAGATACGAGCAAGATTTTATTGTCCAATAAAATAAATAATCTATAATACGCGATATATATATATTATATTATGGACAAAGTCCGACAATTATTTTAAAGACATTTTTATGTTTATACATTCTTTTTATAGATACAAATATTTAAGTAAATGCTCTGTTTATAGTAAACAGTATTAACAACATTTACCGGCCTGAATGTCGGAGAAATTTTCATAGAAAATATTCGTCCTCCGACAGGAAACGAACCTGTATCCTATACGGAACCTTCATATAGCTTGACGTGCCTTAACTGATTGGGGCCACACAGGATCGTTCGGTTAGCAAGGTCGATTTTATTGCTTTTAATATAAACAGAGCATTTACTGAAATATTTGTATCTATAAAAAGAATGTATAAACATAAAAATGTCTTTTATATATATATATATATATATATATATATATATATATATATATATATATATATATATATATATATATATATATTTTGTGAGTAACAATTGAGGCATATTGTGCAAAATAACGATGACCCACCCGCTTAAATTCGAGTTATATTTGTTTTTGAAAAAAAAAAAACGAACTTTAATTAAAATAATAATTATGAATTACGGGCAACATTAGTCATGTTAAATATTTGTTTTACGAATTTAACTATATTTTATTTAAATAAATTTTCGAAAAAATAAGACTTGCTATAGTTTTTACTTTGATAAAACTTATTTTAAATTTACTTTTTTATGTTAGTAACAAACCAAAAAACAATGAGGTTTATTTTTTAAAGATTAAATAAAAATTATTTTCCATATGATAAATAAATTATTTTTTCGTATCATAGTTTCGCAATCGGGGAGAGACCTTTGCGGTGGCCCACCCTTGACTAATTCAAGATATTTTGTTTGAAATTTGTTTTTGTAAAATAAAATAAAAAAGAAAAATCTGCAATAATGAATGAATAATAATTAGTTACAATAATTAAAAAAAGATAAGGAAATAAAGAGAATAGAAAATTTAAAAATACATATAGCATTTCGAAATTTCCAGCAAAATGAAAAAATAATAAACGAACGGGAATAAAAATTAGTTTTTACTTTTTAATTCTGAGAATTTCGAAACGCTTACATAGCTAAAATGGATCCTAATGAGTATTTTTAATTTTAAAATATCTTTGCAAGTAAGAATCATACTGTTATGGGAACCTACCCATAATACTAATGTACTATACAGAGAGAGAGAGAGAGAGAGAGAGAGAGAGAGAGAGAGAGAGAGAGAGAGAGAGAGAGAGAGAGAGAGAGAGAGAGGACTGTTACAGGACGCTAACCTCAAGAAGAGGTAATAGACACGATTTTCGATACATTTGACCACAAACAAATGCCAGAACCAACAAAATCCTCTCGAAAAAGAAAATTTACGGAACCGTTGGAAATAAATCCAAAGAAAAAGAAATATTAAAACCCCTGCTACACAAAAGCTTCGGAAGGGGGTGTTATGGGACCTACCCATAATAGTAATGGACTAGTCCGTACCTTATAAATACTGCGCCTCAAGAGGAAGCAGCAGAGAGAAAGAGAGGGTGACAGTGTGAGTCAGAGTTCTGAGTCAGTCAGAGACAGTCGCGTTCAGACGATTACTGTAAGACATTGGAATAGTGATACTGGTCGAGACAACATAGTTCTCTCTAACCTAACCTGATTGTTATTACTAACACTTCTACTTCTTTTGTACATATTTCTGTTTGTAATATATCTGTGTTATTCCATACCTGTGTGCGAGTTATTCTTCATTGGTTCTACCTTGGACCATCACCGTGATACAAGGAACTTGGACCATAACACATACAATGATAATTTCTTTTTGCAAAAAGGCGGGTTGGATTATGCTGAATCTGTATATATATTTATTTTGTCGTTATGTTACAATTCGGAGAATGTCTTGTAGAATTTGGTAACAGCTTGAGAAAAAATGAAAGCTCAATCAAACAAAAATATCTGATGATACGTTGCTCTGAGTAGGACGAGAAATAAGCAGACTCTGAAATTACATATTGATTCTACGGACTGTCAAAGATTACTCACACCTACCAAGGTTTACCCAAAATTATTGTGCTTTGGGAACTTTTGCAATAAACATAAATTTGGTTGTAAATATGCAAAATTTATATGAGGATAATATACCGATATTTTCCCTTAGGTGTTTATAAATTATACACTGTTCAATTATTAACGTTAACAAGGAACTATTTTAAATTACATAATTGTACATGGATTAAATAAAAATTACTTACACTATAATATTTATTACTTATAAAACATTCCGTCTTGCCGTCAATTTTGACTGCACGGATACACTAGCAATTTTATATTTTTAAAATCGATTTTCTGTGGATGCTTGAAAAGTCTGAACTTAAATAAATCCCAAATTTTATTTTGTCAGAAAACTTACGCATTTGCCGAAATGACATGACTGATGACTTTTGAATTTCTGAGACGAATTCTCGCTAATATTCCATATATTTTTCGGATTATTACCTCGCCTTTATTTTAGGGAAATACAACCACGTATCCTTGACTAAAGCATTAGAAGCCGGTTCAAGCAAGGATATACAAGTGATAGAAATTATTAGGAGGATTTGAGATAATCATAATTAATTAATTCATCGAGTCTAGAAGAAGCCTCAACAGAATCCAGAAAGCACTGGACGGTCGTTTCATCCTATATCTAAAATCCTCCTAACAATTTCTATCACTTGTATAACCTTGCTTGAACCGGCTTCTAATACTATGAATGGAACTGCTTGGTGATAGTAGTCGTGGGTCGTGGGGGCACAGTCCTAAGGGTAATGGAAACTTGCATGAGTTCCACCACGGAATATGTGATCGAGCGGCGCTATATCATGTCTAATTCGTTACCTCTTTGTCACCGAGGCCCGTTGGTATAGTTGGTATGACGTTTGCCTAATATCGTAATTTTCCGGGATTAAATTCTCGGATGCGCACTGCTGATGAGTCCCAAAATATAGGACGAAACGGCCGTCCAGTGCTTTCTGCGTTCTGTTGAGGCTTCTTCTAGACTCGATGAATTACTTAATTATGGTTATCTCAAATCCACCTAATAATTTCTATCACTTGTATATCCTTGCTTGAAACGGCTTCTAATTCTCGGTAGTGGATGCGCACTGCTGATGAGTCCCAAATATAGGACGAAACGGCCGTCCAGTGCTTTCTGCGTTCTGTTGAGGCTTCTTCTAGACTCGATGATTTACTTAATTATGGTTATCTCAAATCCACCTAATAATTTCTATGACTTATATATACATATTATATATGTAATGTATATAAAATTATAATATATATTTATATATAATAAATATATATATTATATATTACACATATATATAATATTATAATATATATTTATATATAATAATTATTATAAATATATAATTATTATATTTATAATATATAGTATTTATAATATATATTATAATATATAATATATATATATATTGTATATTATATATATATATTATATATAATATATATTATATATACAGTGTAACCCGGATATAAGAGACCCTGATATAAGAGAGATTTTATCTGGTACCAAATTATAGCCTGTGTTAATAAAACAAAATAGACTAAACCCGGATATAAGAGAAACCCGGATATAAGATACTTCTCCGGTCCCGAAAACTCTCTTATATCCGGGTTACACTGTAATTACATATATATATATATTATATATTTTATATATTATATATATAATATATATTATACATATATTACATTATATATTATATATATATTATATTATATGTATTATATATATAGAATACATGTAATATATATTTTATATATTATATACATAATATATATTATACATATTTTATTATATAATATATTATATATATTATATTATATGCATTATATATATTATATATATAATATATAATATTATTATATTTATTTACATGTAATGAATATTATAAATATATCATTAATATTATATAATAAACAGAAAGAACAAACTATGTTTTGTCTCCTTCTGTTACAAGATAAACATTGGAATTGGTTGGAATGCTACGAGATAAGACGGCCTTTTCTCAGTTTGTAGTGGTGATTGAAACTGAGCAATGTATGGCTGACTAATAATGAAAGAAAAGCAGATAAAGGGTCCCAGATATATTTGGACACGAGACCAACCCGGAGACAGAGACGGATTGTTCCTGATAAGCTGTTACGGACAGGGACGGAGACAAATCTAACTAAATTTTAACGCACGCTGATGTGTGGGTTAAAGTGTAGATGTCTGTCAGAAACTAGTGTCTATATATGAAAATTAAAGGCAAGCGGATGTCTAGTCACACCGAAGAGCTGTGAAACAGTGAAACAGTCTGTCTGTGGATGACAATTATATATATATATATTTTTGAATTGGACATAGTCCGACAATTTATTTAAAGACATTTTTATATATATTATGTTTAACGTCCTTTTTTTTTTTTTTATAATTTAAGCAAATGCTCTGTTTTATAATAAACAGTATTAAATAACATTTACCGGCCTGAATGTCCGAGAAATTTTCATAGAATATATATATATATATATATATATATATATATATATATATATATATATATATATATATATATATATATATTAAACTACGGTTATATTTTCGAATTCCAGGAAAATTGTTTTTTTTTAATTTTTTATTTTTTAAATTTTTTTTAAGCTTTTCACCCCAGACCGGAAGCCACTAGCACGCAAGGGGTTACAGAGGATTTGGAGCGAGAGCAAATAGGAGTGTTAAAGGAAAGGATGTGGAGGAGGACAGAGGACAGATCAAGGCAACTGGAGATGTCGATTGACGTTACACTTGAATAGTTGGAGATCATAGTCATCAGGGAAACAGGAATGAGGAAGGGAGTTCCGTAGGCGCGAGGTTTCGAGATATGAAGCTATTGAATAAAGTAGCGATTAAAAACTTGAAAAAAGTTGAATTGAGTAACAATCTAAATTCCATGATAATACAAGCAAATTAAAAATGAAGCATTCATCCGCAGGTTCTAGTTTATTATCTAGATGGACGACCGCTTGGGAATACCAGGTGCTGTAAGTTTGGATGTGCGGGTGGTGTACCTTGGAGTTGAAAATCGGAGAGCTGAGTTCCAATTCCATTAAGGCTTGTTATATTCACTTACGCTCAAATGCCTTTAGAGGGAAAGGTATGAATTCACCACTTCTCCCCCCTCTCTCTGGTAAGATTTAATTAGTTGGACTAGTTAAGTAAAGTGTTATTACCCCCCCCCCCAATTCTTACAAACTAAAAGTGTTTCTGGGCTTTAAATAACCTGCGGAAAGTTGATAAGAAGTTTAAAAAACAAACAAATCCCTCACACCCGAATTAACCCGACAAGAAGTCGAATCGGTTGGTATAATAAATAAATAAAAGATGTGTGATAGTTAGTGGGCTATGGAAAAGCTCAACGTGTCTGAAATAAGAATAATTTTATCAAGAACATCTGCACCTTTCAAATGGCATGAATCCATTTCAAAGGTACAATTTTTGTTTGATAAGGTGAGGAGAGAGAGAGAAAGAAAGAGAGAGAGAGAGAGAGAGAGAAACAGACAGACAGACAAAGTGTGTGAGAGAGAGAGAAAATGAGTGAGAGGAAGAGAGAGCGAGAGAGAGAGAGAAAGTGTGTGAGAGAGAGAGAGCGAGAGAGAAAGTGAGTGAATGAGAGAGAGAGGAGAGAGATATAGAGACAGACAGACAGAGAAAAGTGAGGGAGAAAGTGAGTGAGGGAGAAAGTGAGTGAGAGAGAGAGAACGAAAGAGTGAGTGAGTGAGTGAGTGAGTGAGGAGAGGACGAGTGAGTGAGAGAGAGAGAGAAAGTGAGAGAGAGAGCGAGAGAGAAAGAGCGAGAGAGAAAGAGCGAGAGAGAGAGAGAGAGAAAGAGAGAGAGAGAGATGTGGGAAAAGTAGACAAAACGATTTCTAGAATTTTTTCCCGTTCTTTTTTTGATAACTAGAAGTGTCCGTAGTGTAGCGGTTATCGGCGCGAAAAGTGGGTGTGGCGTGTTGCATTCAAATTTTAACCGAGGTGGTGGCGTTCGCTTTCTCTGAAATGCTCTTGGAAAGTTAAAAATCCATCTCTTCTTTTCTCGGGTTGGGCTTAATGGAAGGGAAGGATCTCTAGATTCGGTTGGCAACCAGTCAAAGGGAGGGACAATTCTGAATTCCGTTGGGAATGACTGCTTAAAACCCACCCTCCCCAAACCTATAGACAAATCCTACAGATGCATTCTTCCTAACCAACAAAAATGGACAATTCTTGGTCTTACAAACATATTTTCGTTTCTTGCCTTGAAGTCAGGTTATAACCACTTGACTGTATCCCGTTTGTATATTAACACTGTTTCTTTTGTATTGTCTTATAATTTTGTTTACTTAGCTATTGTCACATAACAAAGTAAAGCCAAGTATTTAAAAAGATTCCTGATAGAATTCAACGAAGAATCTGCAATGTTATCGGTCGTAATCTGGCATCTCAGCTTCGGTGAATTCATACCCACCGTAACTCAGCTTTCCTGTGCATTTTCTATAAGTATTTTCATGGTAATATTTCTCTTTGGTACCTCGACTTTAAGAATTTAAGCGGGGTACTAGATTGACAGTTAGGTCTCATAATTTTACAGTTCAAATGGCTAGATGTAATCACATGTTCAATGTTAATATTTTCTTTTCTGACACTTCTCGTTTGTGGAACACTCTTTTGGCTTCTTGCTTTCCAGGCAACATTAACTCTCAAAAGATTAACTGTAATGTCAATCTTTATCTTCTGTCTTCTTAATTCCTATTCTTTTCTTGTTTTCTATGTTTTCGTTTTTCTCATATTCTTATACACTCAGTAACCCCTTTCGTCTTAGTGACTTTATCGCCTTGTGAAAAAAAAAAAAAAAAAAATATGCTGTCTTACTTTGTGTGATATCATTTTGCTCTGAACTTATTTTTATTTTTTTAGTCCTGGGTATGACGATAAACTGCATCCGGCAGCAAAGCCTCTGATCGGGAGACTGGAGGTTTTGAGGAGCGTGGTACCAACTCTTATGCATATACATGTTTGTGTGAGTGTCCTGGGTATGACGATAAACTGCACCCGGCAACAAATCCTCTGATCTGGAGACTGGAGGTTTTGGGGAGTATGGTACCAACTCTTATGCATATACATGTTTGTGCGAGCGTCCTGGGTATGACGATACATTACAACCGCGTCCTGGGCAAGACGATAAACTACATCTGACAATCAGGTTTTGAGGAGCGTGGAACCACCTCTTAATTGCTGGTGTTCCCAGGTCCACCCTGACCCGAGATGGTAGCATAGTTAACTCCCAAACTGGGGTCAATACACTATGAAAGTGTAAAAATAGCTTTTAATACCAGGAATACATTTTTGAGGAAAAAATATTACCAGAATTTTACCGGCAATACATTTTTGAAAGCTCCCAAGAAAATTAAATTTCAGCATTCATGAGCCATAAGGAATTGATATGCTGTTAAACAAACAAATCTATCTTCATTTTTATTATTGTTTTTATTTGTTAATTTTTGTCAATTCCACTCAAATAGGACCGCTTATTTGACAGATTTAAAACATTTAGCATGAAATCATTTTCTAGCCGGCTTTCTCAATTTCTTTATACTTTATATTTCAGTGTATAAGACGACCCTTGAATCCCCAAAATCACCCTTAAAATTTGGGGATCGTTTTATAGTACAATTCTAAAGAAGAAACCTTAAATTATGAATGATGTTTGTGGGTAGGCTAACCTCGGTGCGATAACTAATAACGTTCATGAAAAGATTCACTTTATCAAATAAACTTATAAATAAAATAATAAAACCATTTCTGCCTTATATATTACTGGTATAACTTCATAATAAATTGTCTATTTGAAAACTAATTTCATATCAATGAAATCAACTTGTATCTATGCAAGCTCAGTTGAGAAAATGTAAACATCGAGTTATGATTGCGAAGATTGCCAACGTTTCGTGCGCGTCAGAGAGGGGTCGAAAAACATCGAACAGAGTGGCGTGGCTCACATTAAAAAAATATGCCAAAAGTAAAATTAAAAAGGGTCAACCAAACAATAATAAAGTTACTTTACCGTCAAAACCATGTTTCAGGTGTGGCCAATTACACTGGTATAGAGATTGTCCTTTTAAAGATAAAAAAATGTTTTAATTGCGATAAATTGGGACACAAAAGATCCCACTGCAGGACTGAGAACAAGAAAAAATGTTTTGTAAAATTTACCAAGTCTGATGAACCAGAAAGTCGTAACATCAGGAAATATATTAAAGTGCAAATATTTAACAAAACTATAAGGCTACAGCTTGATTCGGGTTCAGACTTATCCATAATTAATTATCAAACGTGGAAAAAACTAGGTAAGCCTAGTTAAGGACGAACCGAATAGCTAAAAATGTAGCTGGCTACCCTATTAAGTTTATGGGCGAACTTGTCATTCAAAGGTAAAACTTTAAAACTAAAGGCGTATATTATGAAGAATACGGGAAATTTGTTCGGGACTGATTGGTTAGAACAGTTTTAACTTTGGCATATGCCAATTAACTCATTATGTCAAAAAGTCGAAAATTTGACTGACGAAACAGAAAAGTTGAAAGGTGAACTTAAAGAAAATTCCCGACGTTTTCAGTGGAGGACTAGGAAAATGCACAAAAATGTCTGCTAAGTTTGAGTTAAAGCCAGACGTAAACCCAGTTTCTAAGAAAAAAACGTAACGTTACATTTGTCTCGTTAAATCAATTTGACGAGGAGTTGAACCGACTTGAGGAAATAGGAGTTCTGGCAAAGGTTGAATATAGCGAATGGGCATCTCCCACAGTTTATATTAAAAAAAAAGAGCAAAGAAATTCGTGTATGTGCTGACTTCTCTAGCGCCCCAAAGGATTACCATTATCCCCTTCCAAGTCCAGAGGAGATATTCGCTAAGCTCAGTGGAGGAAAATACTTTTCTAAGATTGACTTAAGCGACGCATATCTACAAATACCCATGGACGAGGAATGCTCGAAGCTCCTTTGCATAAACACCCACAAGGGTTTATACAAATTTTTAAGACTTCCGTTTGGGGTTAAGGTCGCCCCTTCCATTTTTCAACAGGTCATGGACACGATGTTAAATGGTCTGGATTTTGCGGTGGCCTATCTCGATGACGTCCTAATGAAAAGGGAGAGCATTGAGGAACACAAATCGCACGTTTGGCAGGTGTACATGAGAATCCAGGATTACAGATTCAAATTAAAAGACGTTTTTCATAGAGAAGATTAAGTACTTGGAGCAAATAATTGTCAAAGACGGAAGACGTCCCGACCCAGATATATGCCAGCACCAGAAAATGTGTCGGCTCTTCAAAGTTTTTTTTTATGTCTTGCCTATTATTACAACGTTTTTTTTCTTCCCAAGAATGCACAGTTTGAGAGCTTCACTTAATGAATTATTGAGAAAAGATAAAGAGTGGGAATGGAAACCAAATGTCAGAAAGCATTTGAGAAAATAAAGGAGGTCCTTACATCAGATCTGTTCCTGACTCATTACG
The DNA here is from genome assembly GCA_964036315.1 of Acanthosepion esculentum. Classification (NCBI taxonomy): domain Eukaryota; kingdom Metazoa; phylum Mollusca; class Cephalopoda; order Sepiida; family Sepiidae; genus Acanthosepion; species Acanthosepion esculentum. Next base: position 26,401,503 of record OZ038496.1, read on the forward strand.
ATCCAAACCTTGACATCATTGTAGCAAGCGATGCTAGCTCCTACGGCATCGGGGCGTGCATTTTAGACAAGTTAGAGGATGGATCGGTAAAGCCGGTCGCCCATGCATCTAGGACGTTATTACCAGCTGGTAGAAAATAGAAAAGGAAGCCTTAGGAATCATTTTTTGCGGTGACTAAATTTCATAGATTTATTCATGGAATGTACTTTTTGTTGTAGACAGACCACCGTCCACTCCTTACTATCTTTGGATCAAAAAAGGGTCTGCCAACACATACTGCTAATAGATTGCAAATATGGAGAACCATTCTCCTCAATTATAACTACAAAATGGAGTTTCTCCCATCCAATAAAATCTGTCATGCGGACGGGTTGTCTAGATTGATACCGAAGTATGCTGAACCCCTGGAAGACACAGTCATTGCTGCCATAAGAACAGATGTCGAAATAAAAAGTGCCTTGTGCAATATAGTCAGGGTGCTACTTATAACAATTGACGAGATAATAGACAAAGCATCCGATGATGAGTTCATAAAGGAAGTAAAGGACAAACTAAATAGTAAAGACCAGTGGCGGTTTGATAGCACTTTTATTTATAACATAAGCACTTTACTCACTCTGTAACGACATACTAATGTACGGAGACAGAGTAGTAATCCCATCTACACTACAGAAGAGAACATTAAAGGAAATCCATGTTGGCCATCCGGGAACTTCAAGAATGAAGAGTCTGATGAGTCTACTGGACCAAAATAGACAAGGATATTGAAAACACTGTAAGATCGTGCAAAGGGTGTGCTTTGGCTGCTAAAGCACTCCTGATAAAATTCAATCCCTAGCCTAAAACCGACCGTCAGTGGTCGCGGATACACAATGATTTTGCTGGCCCACTTGATGGTTTTTACTACCTTGTAGTAGTTGACAGTTATTCCAAGTGGCCAGAAATATTGAAATGTAAGAAGCTGACCGCAGAGGTGACAGTAAAGTTTTTGCACGAACTATTTTCCCGTTTCCGAGTTGTTGACTGTATCGTAACAGACAATGCCACACAGTTCACATACTGTGAATTTAAGGATTTTTGTCAGTCATTCCAGGTCGAACATATTACCACGGCGCCATATCACCCAAGAAGTAATGGACAGGCAGAGCGTTTTGTAGACACTTTCAAGAGAGCACTGAGGAAGGCGAGAGGTACTCCCACCGATACGGATATACAGCAGTTTTTGAAGGTCTATCGTGTAACCCCTAATAGCAGTGCTCCATCTGCCAGGATGCCAGCGGAGGTCATGTTTGCCAGGAAAATAAAATCGGCTTTTGACAAATTTCTTCCGAGTGAAACGAAAGCGGGAAATAGGAATAAAGTGCTTACAAAGCGCTTTAAGATCGGTGAAAAGGCTTTTTTTTTCGTGTATTTGGGAATAATAAACCTCACTGGGTGACAGGAACAATAGACAGACAAATTGGTAACATGATTTACATGGTTCAGGGACCGAAGTTTATACACAAACGTCATGTGAACCAAATTAGAAAACGGTATGAAAGCGTAGTCGACAGGAATCCCATAGAAGATGACACCATGGACGTCGTCTTTGACACGTTTGAGGTTCCAATACCGTAATCAATGCCAGAGCTCAGAAGGCCCAAAAGAAAAAGGAAATTTACGGAACCTTTAGAAATTAACCCGAAAAGAAAAATATATTGAACATCTTTCATTTCATACCATGTCTACAGAAAAATGAAAAGAATGGGTAAAAAAATCCATCTCTTTACTTATGAAGTTTGAATTATCAGAAAAGCACAATACGCATTGGATTATTGGAAATTATTAACCTTATAATTTACCATTAAATTTTTCAGCATTAAGGAATAATGAATAGGGACCTTAATAAAAAGGGACTGTTGTTAACACGGAAAACTAAAAATAAAAAAAAACTGTGAACGTAATTCTTGTATATAGCTTTTTTAAGTGGTTGTTTCTGATTTCTTTTTTGTGAAAAGGGTTTTATTTGGTTGAATAAAAAGTATTGTGTGGTAATTATATAAAAAACGACTCCATACGGAGTCAGACAGAAAAGGAGGGGTGTTGTGGTGTCCTCCCTCGAAAGAGTTGGATTCTTCCGCCTACTATAAGATTAGTAGGAGAGTAGGCCTTGGGGAGCAGTCGACCAGATTGTTCATCTGTTGAACTCTCTGCTTCGAGCAGAGAGGAACCCGAACGAGGCTTTGCCGAAGGGCAAAGTTTCGTTCGGGGAGGTAGACAGACCCTAAACACGTTTATACGGGTTCTAAGGGAATCTTTTTGGCCGAGCCTACGGGCTCGGAGAACCCACTGTAAACTCGGCCTTGTGCCACATACATCCCTCGTTCTGTTAAATATAATAGTCGAATAGATGGAACGCTGGGTCATCCGAAACACACTCACTAGTCGTGTCATACTCTTCTATTGTACTTACTGTTTAATATATGATATATCTGCAACACTTGTTTTGTTATTTTTTTAACCATTTACTTGGTCACAACAGTTGCAAAAATAAATCCTGGTAAGACTTGTCATTGGACCCTAGATCGGATCAGTGCACCACCTTGATGGTGTGGAACTCGAAGCCATGGACGCGGGAGGCGAGGGTTTTGTTGAGAGACCAACTCTCGGTGCCATATAACACAGAGAGGACGGTCGCGTTGTAAAGTCGGATGTCGTGACACCGCCGGCCTAGTGGTCACTAGTGATCTCTCATGATATCAGCTGCCAGTTGATCTTCGTGAGCACATGGCGACGGCCTCGCTGCTGACCACGCAGCCGTTGGAAAGACGTTGTCTGTCAGGAAGCAGATTAATTTGTTACTGAACGCTCTGCCCAAACCCTGAGAACTAGATGGACCAGGTGGCTCTCGTAGGCTCAAAGCCATCATGGCATAAGATTTAGCGGCAGCATGTAGGACTTCTGGATCTGTTAGAACCGCTTCGCTCTATCGGCTGAATAAATCCGGCGAGAAGACACATCCTTGTCTTATACACCTTTCTTTTTAGTCTACATGCTCTCAGTTCGTTTCCTCTTCGTATAGTGGCGGTTTGATAGCACTTTTATTTATAACATAAGCACTTTTAAATGAAAACGGAAAGTGCTTTGTTCAAAATTGCTAGTCAAGGCCTAAGGCATTTTATGAGTACATTTAATCAAGTGTCACGCGCTTTGGGTAAATAATGTTGACATTGTTTGCACAGAAAAATAGTTTTCTTAGTATGTTATCACAAATTCGAGAAGTCGTTATTCTTGCTTTTCTGCCTCAACTCAACAGACAAAAGCCCACCACGGCGCAAACGGAGACGATCCGTCTCCTGAGAAATCGTACGAATATTACGGTGAACTTTTAACTTCGTCTGTCAAAACAATGGTTTTCACTTTGACATCGCTGTTATTTTAACTACGTTTACTGCCTAGGCAATGTTTGTTGTTTTAAAAAGCGATGATTAGAATTTTAATAAAATCCAAACATATGAAAGTGAATTTATATATTTTCTTTGTTCTTTGAGAATTCACAACACTATTTTTTTTATTAGGTTGTTTATTTACAATAATAATTTTATAGTTACAACATTCTAAAAGGGCCAGTCATAAAAATGCAAACCAACTAATATAAATGTTTATCATTTATCAATTTATAGATAAATATTTGTTTAATAATTCATTGATATTTTAATAAAATCATGAATAAAAAAAACTTGTTTTCATAATTTTATAAAATGATAAATATTATATTGTAGATGGTTTACATATTCTGATAATTTTGTATTTTCTTTGATATTTTTGAATAAAAAGATTTCTTTTCCCATTTATTTCTATATAAAATGGTAAATAATATTTTTTTTATATAAAATGTAAATAATAAATGGCGCGTTGTAATTGGTTCGTATATGTTTAAAATTTTGTAAATTTCCGAGGGAGTGAAAGTAATAAGAAATAATAGCAATGTCAGTTGACATAACAATTTTTGTGGGTGGGCGGGGAGCACGAAAGTTAAAGTATGTCAATATGATAATGAATGGCTGATCAAGAAAGCGAAAAATACAGAAACTTCTAAATTTATAAAAAAACATTGAACTCAATGTGGGAAAGAAAATTGCTGAGTGAGAAATTTAATTTGTCAACGCGTAAATTCCCAAAGATAAATTTTAACAAAATAAATTAACTACGTACAGACCACTTAGATGCTTGCAGACTCATGTTTGGAGGACAAATAATTGCATGAAATTCAATTAGAAACCCAACTAAAGTTTGTCTACAGATTCGAGTACAAACATGCTTCGCTTTAAAAGGAATACAGTTTTAAAAGGAATATATTTTTAAGTATAAACACGGCCAATGTTTACTTTATTCAAAATAATGGTACCAATATTCAAAGCGCAAAAACCTTTAATCAAAACATAAATACTTATGTTCAAGGTGTAAAAATCGTTCTTGAAAATATAAATACTTAGATTCAAGGTGTAAAAACATTTATTCAAAATAAAATTACCCATATTCAAGGTGTAAAAACATCTATTCAAAATATAAATACCTATATTCAATGTGTAAAAACATTTATTCAAACTATAAATACCTATATTCAAGGTGTAAAAGCATTTATTCAAAATATTAATACCTATATTCAATGTGCAAAAACATTTATTCAAACTATAAATACCTATATTCAAGGTGTAAAAACATTTATTCAAAATATAAATAACTATATTCAATGTGTAAAAACATTTATTCAAAATATAGATACCTATATTCAATGTGTAAAAACATTTATTCAAAATATAGATACCTATATTCAATGTGTAAAAACATTTATTCAAAATATAAATACCTATATTCAATGTGTAAAAACATTTATTCAAACTATAAATACCTATATTCAAGGTGTAAAAGCATTTATTCAAAATATTAATACCTATATTCAATATGCAAAAACATTTATTCAAACTATAAATACCTATATTCAAGGTGTAAAAACATTTATTCAAAATATAAATAACTATATTCAATGTGTAAAAACATTTATTCAAAATATAGATACCTATATTCAATGTGTAAAAACATTTATTCAAAATATAGATACCTATATTCAATGTGTAAAAACATTTATTCAAAATATAAATACTTATATTCAATGTGTAAAAACATTTATTCAACATATAAATACCTATATTCAATGTGTAAAAACATTTATTCAAACTATAAATACCTATATTCAAGGTGTAAAAGCATTTATTCAAAATATTAATACCTATATTCAATGTGCAAAAACATTTATTCAAACTATAAATACCTATATTCAAGGTGTAAAAACATTTAATCAAACTATAAATACCTATATTCAAGGTGTAAAAAAAATATTCAAAATATAAATACCTATATTCAAGGTGTAACAAAATTATTCCGCTCAATTCAAGTATCAGGTAATGAATAATGTTTACTTGTAGACCTATGTATAAACTCAACTCATGTTTACCTGTAGCGTCAATTATAAACCCGACTAATGTTTATCTAAAGACAAAAAACAATGTTTACTTTATTTACATATTGTCCTCTTTTTTGTCGCCATATTTATTACAACGTTTCGGCCGTTGTACGCTCCGGCCTTCTCCAGGTGGTTGGAATGTCGATCTGAACCCTTTATTTCGCTCACTGGGGTAGACTGTTCTAGTTCCACGTGCCATGTTTAATGGATCTCAGTTATCAGTTATCTCCTGTTAATTTTTCCTCTGAAAGTTCTCCACTGCCTTAACCGGGTATTGAACTCACACTCTTTGGAGATAATGTAAATAATGTACATAATACCTCATCTCAGAAATATAGATAGATATTCAATGTTTACTTGTATACTAAAGTATATACATGCTTCACTATAGATTTAATTATACACTCAGTCAATATTTATGTAGAAACTCAAATATAAACATGTTTTCCTATAGACACAACTAATGCTTAGTTAGAGACTAAAGTAAAAACGCGACGTATGTTTATTTATAGACTCAAGTATAAATTTGATTTCTTATACACTCAAGTATAAATTTGCTTTCATAAACTAAATTATAATCCCGAGTAATTTTGCACTATGGAATCAAATAACAACTTGAGCAATATTTACGTTTAGACTTAAGTATAAACATGCTTTGTTATAGACTCAAGTAAGAACTCGGTCAACGTTTACCTACTAACTTGAGTATAAACACACATTTATATTGTTCTAACCTAGGGAAGGTTACTGAATAGAATAATCAGATGAAGGTTGATAATGAACGATAATACTTAGGAGATGAACAACACATATAAAATTCGCCAGCGGCCCGTAGAAGTAGTAGTGAATCAAGTGAGTCAAGTGAATCTCCACAATGAATCTCCACAATGAATCTCCAACTGCATGAAATGTACCAACCGCCCAGTGCGGTCAGATGTGGCACAAGACCGAATTTAATGTGGGGTATCCGAGCCCGTAGTCTCAGTCCAAAATTCCCCGTAGAACCCTTATAAAACGGGGACAGGTAGCTGTTTCCCCGAGACGAAACTCTGCCCTTCGACATAGCCTCGTCTGGGGATCCTGTTTGCCCGGAGGCAGAGTGTTTTTCCAGCATAGCTGGAGACGAATCTCTAACTGCAGACCAACATACAGTATTTACTACTGTATTTATATGAATGGGGACATACCCATTATCGTCCGTAGGTACAACACATATAAACTCGACTGAACTGCTAGTATCAATTGTTCATGTGCTTTGTAGTGTTATTAAGTAAAACTTATCTTCACAGCCGTTCTGATCTTCCTTGTCACAGGAATATCGATTTGGAGGCATAAGAGGAATTTGCACAGCTATAAAAGATTATTGGAAGCATTCCAATGATTTTATTCGGCATTACGTCTTTCGCAGCTGTCACGAGTCTCAACTGAAACAAATTACCAATGAATCGAATCCGGTGTAGATTGTTCTAGCGCCACGTGTCATGCCTCTTCCGGATGTCTCAGTTATTTCCAAGTTTTGGTTCACCACTGCTCTCCATTGCTGTAGCCTGGTATTGAACTCACAACTCTCTGGGTCTAGACACTGGATCTAACCATCGCCTTTATTCACCGGCCCAAAGAGTTGTGAGTTCAAGACCAGGCTACAGCAAAAATCATCCCGGAGAGTGCTCGAATATTGAAGTGAATTGCTATCAAGCTTCTTACTCCATGCTTTCTTTTTGTTTCTTTTTTTTCTTTTCTTTTTTTTTAATGATTTCACTCCAAGCAAGAAGATAATGCCACTAAGAAGCGGGGGGGGGGGGCAGCCTAATGGGCGTGAAATCAAAACAAACAACGCGCATGCGCGAAAGTTAAAATATAAAATGGTTACAATTTACCCATCGCACACACACTATATATATATATATATATATATATATATATATATATATATATATATATATATATATATATATATAAAAGTGAACATCGAAGTCAACACTTAGAGGCGACAGTCTATTTTATGCTAGACGCAATCGTCAGGCCACTGATATATATATATATATATATATATATATATATATATATATATATATATATATATAACAACACTTAGAGGCGACAGTCTGTTTCAGGCCACTGACGATTGCATCTAGAATGAAACAGACTGTCGCCTCTAAGTGTTGACTTTCATGTTCACTTTCATATTTACACACGCTCTATCTCTGATATTGAGCACTTTATCACATAAATATATATATATCTTAAGACACTATATTTCTTTATATATATATATATATATATATATATATATATATATATATATATATATATATATATATATATATATATGTTGTGTATATTTCGGCAGCAATTTTTCATTAATGCATGTTTCATTAAATAATATAGACAAGTTTTGTCTATTTATTTTAAGTAAGTTCCTTTCGTATTGTCTGAATAAAACACCATATTGACACATGTTTGAATCCAATCTAAGCTTTCGGCTTACATAAGCCATTATCAAAGATGACAATTTTAATAAATCAAACAACACATATACGAAACCACAATAATGGCTCGCCGTTGCTGTTTGAATAAGCTCAAAGTAACGACAAACACTTATTTACGAGCCAAAGAAGCGAAAAACGCGTCGTAGCTCGTGACGTCACACATGACCACGCGAGAGTGAAAACGAGAAGTATTAAGTATGGGAAGCCATTGGTATAAACTATTGGCTTATGCTATAGATTATAGGCATTTAAGAATGTTTGTGGAGATTTCATAGTTTATTTTGTTCAGGTTTATACCAATGGCTTCCCATACTTAATACTTCTCGTTTTCACTCTCGCGTGGTCATGTGTGACGTCACGAGCTACGGCGCGTTTTTCGCTTCCTTGGCTCGTAAATAAGAGTTTGTCGTTACTTTGAGCTTATCCAACCAGCAAGGGAGGGCCACTATTAAATTCATTAATCCAACACTCTTTGGTTCGTTTCTAATGTTTTAATCTCTTATACCTTGCTTAGTTTCTGAAAGGTATATTCCGTTTACATACTTAACCACTTCCACTTTTCTTCTTGATAGAAATGAAGGAGGTAAGATGAACGGAAATGTAATGTAAGACGAATGCCTACCAATATATTATCACGTCCATTCGTGAAACCCAATATTTATCAGTGCGTAGATAAGAACATAAAAAAGACAAGTGGAATACTGATTAAACTAAGATGAACTAATTTTGTTTCTCCATTCATCTGGGTTTCTACTTCAAATATTTAAAAAAAATGCCATATTCATTACGGATAGCTATCTACACTACGTCACGTCATGTCACGCCACCTCACGAACACATAACCAATGAAAGTCAGAAAAACACCACCTCTACTACAACCGTATTCGGGTAGATGGAGCTCGTCAGTCCGGGAAAGCAGTCCATCTAAACTCTGGTTTTAATCCTCCGCTACATTGCGGTCATACCCAATGGTGGGAAAGGCTTCGGGGGCGAAACCCTGAGGACAAATCCGGCGTCGGAGTCCCTAAGACAGTCCGATGTTATATTTAACATTTTGGCAACTCCTGCAACGACGGCAGTGCGAAGCTGTATTGGCCTCTACTTTTGCCTTGGACCCGCTGTAAGTCTCGAGATCCTCGACAAAATCCAGAGACGGATATGCAATGTGATAGTACCTGATCTGGCATCTAGTCTACAGTCGCTTTCTCACAGATATGCTGTGGCTTCCCTCTGTCTTTTCTATAAGTGTTTTCACGGCAACTGTTCTGACGAGTTGCTGTCTCTGGTTCCCAGACTGCATGAACTTAAGCGAGCTACTAGGTTGGCAGTTTGGTGACACCTTTTCACTGTCCAAACGGTTAAATGTAACCGCCTCTTCTACTCAAACAGCTTCTTCTCTCGCACTTCCCGACTGTGGAATTCTCTTCCTCTTACTTGCGTCCCTGATAACTATAATCTTCAAATATTCAAGTGTAATGTCAATCGACATCTTCTGATGCCTTGATCTTGTTTCCCGTCCTTTTATTTATCCTCTCCCCAAAATGACTCTTTACTCTTGCTCTCAATCTTCTGTAACCCCTTGTGAGCTGGTGGCACTCCCGTCTTGCTTTGGGGGAAATACTTAAAAAAAAAAAAAATACAGAAAAAAAACATCGTTGTCGTGGAGAGGGGAGGCTTGCTGCATATACAACCGCCGATTTCTCATATATCTCTGCCCGGTCCTGCGTCCTGGAGAGGGTAGGCCAGCGTCGCCTCATCGCGACGGCAAAACACAGGAAGCAACAGTCTACTGATGAGAGAATTCCGAAGATCCTTCTTACGAGGAACTGGCCACCGGCAACTGGGCACGAAAGCGACCTCATCTTCTCTTCAATTCTTTCTGTAAAAGTGACATGAGGGCGATGGACATGAACATCGAAAGGTGGGAAGACGTCGCCAACGATTGTTCACGCTAGAGTCGTCATTTACACCGAGGGTTGAAGCGAGAAGCTTTCCGTCAGGGAGAAGCGTGCTCGAAAGAAAGAAAATAACACGCTGCCATCGGGGTAGAGCGTCTTCACATGCGTTCGTTGTGGGCCTGTACAGCCATAACCGATGCTGCGCCACCATCAGCAGCTGAAACATAAATTTTGGGACGCAGATCCATACTTTCTCTAGACCGACGGATGACTCACACTGCAACCATAACAGCAGTGATGTGTCTAGAGCAAGATAGCCTGACGGAACCCATCCCCCTTCAGGTAAGTTTGGAATTCAGAATCTTCATTCTTCTAGACTGGGTGCCACCTCAAAGCAACAACAACAAAAAAAGAGACTAGTCAGCTCCGTCACATGTCGTTTGGCCTTAATTATTTATAAAATTTCAGGAGTAAATGCTAAACACTTCAAATCCCTCGGTGTATGAATCATTTATATGGAGCTCTGCTATTTGGTTCAGTTCTTTGTTTGTGATTGTGTAGGGCCAGTCCACTAGGTCCAAAGAAGGATTGTCCTCGCTAAGAGCTGCAGGCTTCTTTCGCTCGAAGTTATTTTAAACCAACGACCTGAGAAAGTGGATGTACATGACTAACAAATATTTTTAAACGAGTCTGTTTGCATGGCTGCCATCTATATGATAGTCACGGGCTAGGCTCCTCGACCTGGTGTAATGGTTAACAAGCTCGTCTTGTTAGGTGAATTACAACTGAGTAGTGAGTTCGATCTTCACTGGGTGCTCCATACTTTCAGCTTTGAGACACATTTATAATATACTTAGTAAATTACTATAACAAATTTATGAGATTTAACGTAAAATCGGCTGTGGTCGGGGTAGTTTCGCCCAACACTACCAGTTGCTACAAAACCAAAGCATCAACTAAAATACCGACTTTCATATGGATTTCATGCATGTAAGGAGTTATTTTAATAAGCAACTTATGAGATAACGATATATAATTTTTTTGTTAAAATTAACAAGAAAAATTAATTAAATTAGTTAAATTAGTAAGAAAAGCTAGAATATGTAGTCAATAAATGACCCATGTCCTTTGTGCATACATGAAAAACTATACATTATTAGATTTATGAAAAATAAAACTTTACTTAATCAAAGAAATGAAATAGCTATACTTTGCCGACATTGTCAAAGATTTTCCTTAAATAATGTTTAAAAAAAGCTGATGAATGAAATATACGTATTTATATTTGATATTTAATAATAATTTTTAAATAATTAAAGTAATTCTATTACATTTATCTGCTTTAAAAGAAGTATAGTCTATTAGTAATTAGAATTAGGAATAATATTTTAAAATTGTAGCTCAATACGACGTACTCATATACAAACAATTCTTTTAGAAAAAAATCAATATACAATTACAAATTTAACGGCGAAACAAAAGTGCCGAAAAACTTTTTGTCGTTGGTAAAGACCAGATGACATGCGATGAACGGATGTCATCATTCGTTGTAAAAGTCACCCCTACCCTGACTTAATCTCTTTTCAAAAGTAACTCATATTTTGATACAATAGTTGTCAGTGAAAATGAATACCCTACCACCTCTTGTTAAAATGATTGAATTTCCTGCATCTATGTGCTTATAAAACTCAGTAAATTTCAAAATAAGTCATTCCAAAAGTTCTTTGAAAATGTAGAAGGCAGAGTAGAAGGCACAATGTGTTGCCCTCCAGGAGTCTAGTTTAAGTGGTTAAATGAGAACAGTTTTTGTCTTGGAGGCATTCAAATTTACAAACCATTTTCTTCCGTAGCCACTGATTGGAGGTCCTTTTCAAGAGCTACTGCCAGGTTTACTTTGTCAGATGTGACGGATTTGCCATTGAGACAAGTGTAAATAATAGTGTCATCGGCGCAAGTACCTAGTTGGGAATTGATGACATCGAGACCATTGGTGAAGATCAGAAATAGAGTAGGGCCCAGGATAAGCCTTGTGTGAAAGTATCGTTCAAAACGACTTTCATTTCACGAGTTGATAGGAACGAGTTGATTAAATGAAACATTCGACCTGTGACACCGTAGCTCTAGAGCTTGCGTAGAAGACCAGCATACAAAACCCTGTCGAACGCCTTCGAAATATCTAGACCAACAGCTCGAGCTTCGCCGTTCTCATCCAGAGCTTGATCTACAAATGCAGTGATGGTCATTAAAGCATCAGCGCAGACCTGGTTAAACGGATGCCATATTGTTTGTCCGAGAGGTGGAATCGTGAGAAGTAAGATCCTTAACCATTTCAACATTGATTAGAGATTTTGAAACTTTGCCCAAAATATGGTAAGAGACTAATAGGGCGATAATATGAGGGGTCAGAATGTTCTCCAGAGTTTTTAAAAACAAGACCAACAGTTAAGGACTTCCAACAAGCTGGGAAGCAGCGAAGCAATTGTTGCAAAGTTTGGAGAGAACTGGAGCCTGCTCGGGGGCACATTTCATTAGGACGGTATTTTTAGTTGAGTTTGTCCATGATTAGTAAATTCTCAAGTTACAGTTTTTTTTTTCTGGATTATTTCATGCTTAAAAATGCAATCTTAATAAGAGTTAGAAATTTATATTATTTCCGCATGTCGTATTAAAATACATTCCATTTTTGAACTAATTATTTTGTCAGGTTTATAAGCTTCATAGAAATAAAACAATATGCATAATTAAACTTGTTATGCTCAGGAGCTTGATGCTTACCCACCCCCAATAAAAACAGTGTATTCATTAACATATATATATATATATATATATATATATATATATATATATATATATATATATATATTATAATTCATCGAGTCTAGAAGAAGCCTCAGCAGAATGCAGAAAGAACTGAATGTCAGTTTCGTCCCGTATTTTGGACTTATCACCAGTGAATCGGACCAGTATCGTTACGATGCAAGCGTCGTAACAACTGTACCAATCGGCCTCGGTGACGTAGGGGGGACTAATTAGACTCATTATAGCGCCGCTCTTCACAAATTCGATGGTGTAACTCATCCGAGTTTCCCTAACCTAACGAGCCACATCTTCTATCCCCAAGTCGCTCCATCATTAGTGCATTAGAAGCCGGTTCAAGCAAGGATATACCGTCAGTTATGTGCCATGCGTGATACACGCTTAGGGGATCATGTATCTTTCGATACATGACTGATGAGGCAGATTTTTTTCCCGCAGTAATTATCTGGAATTCGAACTCGGCTCTCAGATTCCTCAATCCGAGCCGCTATCCACCGTGCCTCAGCGTACAGGTTGAGATTAATTCCGTGACTTTATTCCAAACACCCCAGTGATCACAGTTTTGCTTTGAAAATGTTCATCTTGAATTCTACTTCTTGTAGATGCGTGATACACGATCAGGCGATCATGTATCTTTCGATACATAACTGATTTTTTTCCCGCAGGAGGTTGCCATTTCTTTCTGCGGTATCCAAGGCTATAGAACCCGGTCTCTCTTGCCAATTATCCATAGCTGGGGGGAGAGAAGAAGAAGATTTTTACCTTTCCCAAGGGTATTAGCACGTAAGTGAATGTAATGGATTTGACTGGAATTCGAACTCGGCTCTCTGATTCCTCAACCCGAACCGCTATCCATTACTCCACCGTGCTCCCACAAGGATATGCAAGTGATATAAATTATTAAGAGGATTCGCGATAATCATAATTAAGTAATTTATCGAGTCTAGAAGAATCCTCAACAGAATGCAGAAAGCACTGGACGGCCGTTTCGTCCTATTTTGGGACTCATCGAGATTCGAACACAGGCCGTTACGATAAACAAACGTCATACAAACTGTAACAATTTATACTGAATTTTAGTTCTAGTAAAGGTAATAAATCCGTTGGCATATAATCCAAGTGGATCCTAGCAATATAAAATATTAAAACTGATCCACAGAAAGAGCTCAATGTATTGATTATTGCAGAGCAAATATTTATTATACAATAAAATCCAGAATTACCTCATATGAGGAATAAGCTTATTTCAACCGACCAAAAATTTTGTCTCTCTTTTCAACCTTGGTATAGACTTAGTTTCAAATTAACATTTCATTCTTAATATAAATCCAATTTAATGTCATAAGGTTAATATCCGGGCTTAATTTTATAAAACCTCTTCCAATTAAGACTAATACCTTCCACTCTCCCCTTACCAATGTCTTGTGACTTTCGTCTGACTTAAACATTGAAATGAATAAATTCTGTATTAGTTTTTCGACGGTTTATATATATATATATATATATATATATATATATATATATATATATATATATATATATATATATATTAATGTATATTTGGGCAGCAACTTTTCTTTTAATCATCTTTCATTAATACGGCAGACAAGGAAGATTTAATTAATATTTTATTTAATTTTTCCAGCATCCTTACATTTTTGGTGTACAGAGGATACAGAGAAATTCAATCATTTTTTTTTTAAACGACAAAAAATAAATTTATCGGATAAAAATGCCGAAAAACCTTTTGACGTTTTTAAAAAGAAAACTGACGAACGGATGTCATAATTCGTTGAAATATGCACCCCTACCCTACCTAGACATAAACCTTTTCCGAAAGTAACTCAAATTTGATACAATAGTTGTTAATAAAAATGAACACGATACGGCCCTTGTCTAAATGATAAGATTTCGCTGTATCCTTGGAAACAAATTGTATGTGCTTTTAAAACTCAGTAAATTTTAAAATAAGTTATTCCAAAATTCGCTTGAAGATGAAACAGCACTAGTGCTTTTAATTTAATTAAATAATTGAATTTGAAGTTGTTAGTTTCTGTTTGAAACATGGTAATTCCAGTGTAGCGAAGGAACCATATTTCTAAATTAGTTAATTTATAATATAATTTTTTTAACATACAACGTGTATTAACACGTGCGATACCCTGTCTTCATCAGTCGCCGACCAGGGGTGATATCACTGTTTCGGTGGCTATGGCGGGACCGCCACCCCTGGCGCCACCAACAGCGTTTGCCACCAGGCAGGGTATGAAGACAAAATAATTGATCGTTCCTATTTGTAAATTCTTGTAATGAAATAAATAAACGATTGTTCCTCGTTGCAGCTTCTATCCGTAATGAAAGTTCCTGAACGCGTTTGCCGTTATTGACGCGCTCGTAAAAATCGTTGTAGACGAACACGCAAATATTTTTCTTGCGCATGTTAGGTCGTGATGTTGCGCGCATTTTATTTGCTTGTTTTGATCTCGACCAAATCCAACCTGACGCATGCTGAACTGTTTTTTGAATGTGATGCGAAGCGCTCTTCAACCAACGGCCAGTGATGCCTATTTTTGAGAAGAAGGAAATGACCTAATGTCCCAGAAACCCACGACACCCAATCTCAATACATAGCACGTCCAACCATTTTCGGCACGCAATGACTCGTACCGGTTTTTCTTTAGTTCGTGCGCCTCGACCCTGTTCTCTTCCCAGGGGACTGTTAACTCTATTAGGAAGACAGTCTTTTTTGAGTTGGACCATAACACGATGTCGGGACGCTTGTCTGTCTGTGCGATGTGTATCGGAAAATTTAAGGATGTCATTAGATCCACTGAAACCTTCCAACCAATGGCACCACTCAGTAGCTTCATATTGGGGGCTGTTTGTTTTTTCTTTGCCGGGCATTCACCCTCCTTATGGAACTCGATCCTAGCTTCCTTGGCTGCCACAAGCCGTTGGTTTGCCTTCTCACATTGTCTTATTATTAGATCGCTGATCACCTCTAATACCTCGTTGTGTCGCCACGGGTACATCTGTAGCGACAGTGGACAAGCAGAAAGCACATGACGCAAGGTACCTCGGTCTTTTTTACACGAAAAACAGAGATCTGTATCTGTGCATCCTCACAGTTTGAGGTTTGTCTCATTTGGTAGAAGATCGTATGTTGATCGAAGACGGAATCATATCGCCATTGGTTCCATCGCCATTAATGAATTCCACGAAAGTTTAATGGGTTCGATATCATTCCAGCTTGTCCACTTACATTGTTTAGATTGGGTAACAGCAGCGGCTATTCTATGCTCCTCTTCGAACTCTTCAATCACCATACGCCTTTGTCCCTTTGCTTTCTCCTTGGAGAAGTACTTGTGCGTCGTGTTTCGCAATCCAGCCCGATTATTCTGAATCACGCCCATGATATCTCTGACTCGCAGGCTGGTTTCTGCTTCTTGTGTGGTCTCTGCAGCTGACCACTTTGTACCAGATTTAATCCTCCCTATGCAATCATCAGCTGAGTCCCTCATCATCATATGAAGGCGCACCTTCCCAACCTTGTACTCCTCCACCAGTGAATGTATAGGAAGCTGCAGGTGTCCGGAGTTGGTATACAACCCCACTTTCGAAAAACAAGGAGGAACTCCAAGCCACTTACGCAAATACTTATTGATCGCTTGCTCAATGCGCTCAACGCGAGATAATGCAATTTCATACATTTGCAGAGGCCACAAAAGGCGGGGTAGTAGACCATGTTGATAGCACCACGCCTTCACTTTGCCGGGCAGATAGGTTATATCGATGGAAATTAGTCCCTTTAAAGCTGATTTATGAAACTCTGTACCCCGATGTCGATCAGTCAGTGGGATTGTATAGAGCCGCCCGAGGCTCTTTACGGGCATTTCCTTTACTGTTGGTATCGTGTCATCACCAATTTTGAAGTGGATTTCCTTGGCAGAACCCCCCTGACTAATGACAGACTTCGACTTTTCTTGGGCTTTACCTTCATTCTCGCCCATATGAAAAGATCGCGATATTTTTCTAACAGATCATTGGCAGCAATTTTAGAAGGGACGAGAATTGTGATATCATCCATAAACGCCCTAGAAAGGGGAAGGACCAGTTGTTCTTCAGTCATCACCCCCTTGGCTTTGGTTGATGCGCCTCGTAAAATCAATTCCATGGCCAAAACGAAAAGAAGCGGGGAAATCACGCAGCCCATCATGATGCCGATCTCAAGTGGTTGCCACTTGGTAGAGTAATCTTTGACGGTGAATCTCATGAAAGCTGAGTTGAAGTACTTCATTATGATTTCCTTAATCTTGCCAGGGAAATTGAAAAAGTCAAGAGACATTCCTATTAATTGATGTGGGGCTGACCCATATGCATTGGCAAGATCAAGCCATACTACACGGAGTTCTGTTTTATTTCTTTTGGCTGATAGTATGAAGTTCCATACCATTTGTGCATGCTCCAGACAACCAGGAAAGCCAGGTATCCCAGCCTTCTGGACAGATGTGTTTACGTAATCGTTTCCTATAAGAAGATCTGTCATGCAACGAGCGAGGACCCCAAAAAATATTTTCCCTTCTACATTAAGGAGGGATATGGGGCGAAAATTGGAAATGCCTTTTGAATCCACCTCTTTAGGTATCCAAATACCATCAGCCAAACACCATTCTTGTGGTACAATATTCTGCTTCCACACCCGCTGAAGGAGGACAGTAAGTTTCCTGAGAACGCAAGGGCAGTTTTTATATAGTTTATATGATACCCCATTCATACCGGAGGCACTACCAGCGCGTGCCTTTCGGACAAAATCTCGGACTTGACTTAATTTTATCCTATTATCATCAAATATAACTGTCAGATCTTGAGGTATTGGTACACCTTTTATAAGAGGGATTAGTATATCTGACATATTATCTGAATACGTCATCTTCAAGTGATTCTCCAACTCCTCCTTTGGGAAATCAAGCTTGCCGCTCTTTGCTTCCACGAAAGGTTTTTTAGCAAACGCATGCGGATTTATCAAGAAAGATCTCCGAGACTGCCGCTTTTTCCTCCGATGCTTCCTTTGATTTTCAGCTCTAGATATCACTAGAATCTTCCTTCTGATATCGTTCATAAGTTCTGCTCTCTCATGAATTAGAGCTTCATTAAAACGGCGCTTCAGTAATCTTTGCTCTGATCGTAACTTCCCTTTCTGGATTTGTCGTTGATTTGGTCGTTTCTCCTCTTTTTTTTTTATCTTTCTTT
Organism: Acanthosepion esculentum; assembly: GCA_964036315.1. Classification (NCBI taxonomy): domain Eukaryota; kingdom Metazoa; phylum Mollusca; class Cephalopoda; order Sepiida; family Sepiidae; genus Acanthosepion; species Acanthosepion esculentum. The sequence goes on from OZ038496.1 coordinate 26,419,460, forward strand.
TCCATTACTAGTCCAAACCACTCAAAGCAAACGTCGTATATTATTGTAGAAAAGGAACTGATCTGTTGCCCTATGGGACCCTTAAGAGTGATATTAAGGATAAAAGAAAGCTCTTTATCAAGATTTGTCCAAACAGCCTTCTGGTTACTTTTGGGCCACTGGATTCTTGGTTTACTTAGGATCTCTCCGGGGTGCTGTCGCTCAACTATGGAATCCTGAACGCTGTGGGTGTCTTCCAGATTCATAATCCCATCACTCGATTTACATTCTCCGATCGGAGAATTACGTTGTTTGCACCAGCGTGCCTTATGGATACGTAAACCGCGTAAACCGTTAAATCTGCCGCAATCACACGTTTCTGTCGCAATCATGTCGTTTCCATTAAAATCAGTCTGATGGGTGATATATTCTCCCTCCCGGCTACAGTCACCCAGAGGGTATTCTGCGTCTCTTGTATTCTTCATGGTTTAATGTAAATTCTTGTCTTTCCAAGATGTCACTCCAACTTTCTAGAGGGTCACTTCATCTTCCCGAAGAGTCATCTTGCTTTCCAGAGAGTCTTGATAATCAATTTTAACATACAACGATATATATATATATATATATATATATATATATATATATATATATATATATATATATATATATATATATATAACGTAAATCATTCATACGAAAAACAAATAATGAAGCTAATTATATGGCAAGAATCACTCTCGCAAACAATATTTAATAATAAAATACAATCAACTTCGAATCCGTTAATGAATGGTATGATCCTTGTTTATAAATTCCGGTTTTATCAGGTCTTATTTTTTCTACTAGCCGGGATTTCAATCAATATATATATATATATTGTGTATATTTAGACAGCAATTTTTCATTGATGCATGTTTCATTAAATAATATAAAACAACATGCCTGGCCGTGTACTCAATTCCGGAAAATCCTATACTTAAACATGAAAAGAAAAAACATAAACTAAAAATTCTTGAAGCTATATACATAAAACAGTTGAAACCTAACATGAACAAAATAAACTATGAAATCTCCACAAATATTCTTAATTGCCTATAATTGATAACAGAATCCACTGGTTTATACCAACGGCTTCCCATACTTAATACTTCTCGTTTGCTCATGTGTGACGTCACGAGCTGCGACGTGATTTTCGCTTCCGCGTCTCGTATACACGATGTTAGTCGTTGCCTTGAAATTTTTCATGCAACAAAAACAGACAATCTTTATTGTTTCGTCCGTGTATTGTTTGATATATTGAACTGTAATTGTCCTCTTTGATAATGGCTTATGTAAGCCGAAAGCTTAGATTGGATTTAAACTTGTATCAATATGGTGATTTCCTTTCGTCTTTCAATGATAATGTCATTAAGCTTATCAGACAACATGAAAAGAACTTACTTAAAATAGACAAAACTTATCTATATTTTTTAATGAAACATGCACCAATATATATATATATATATATATATAGTATTAATACAATAAATTTGTTACTGATTAATATTACTTTCAGCATCTAGATTCTAGAGTTTCGCAGACGGACCCTCCAGCAATCGCTCTGTGTGAGTTGATATCAAATACGAATCGGAATCTGATAGAATGATAAGATTATAAACAAGTAGGAAACGTTTATCAATCTAACATTTTTGTCTTTTATTAAAGCTTCACCAGAGAATTAGATATGGAGAAAAAACACGAGACCTTCTTTTTGAATTCGAAAAGCCACAAATTAAACCAACGTTTGTTCAACATGTCAAATGCACGAGAAACATGATTAACCAATGAAAATCAAACAACACAAAAGTAAAAGTGTCAGAACATTCTTTCTTCTTTTTCCTACAGGTTTCATTCCCTGATGAAGCTAAAATAAAAAGGAAACATGCCAGATTGATAAACGTTTCCTATTTGTTCTTTATCTGATCGGAAGGTAACATCAATCTGCTAAGTGACAAAATATTTTACCTGTATTAATTCTCTTTAGCTCTAGCAAATATTCCTGTGGCTATGCCCCGAGATCTGTACAATATGTGGACTTGTATGCAGATCACTAATGGAACTGAAGTGTCACATACGACACAAACATAAAAACTGAACGAGATTGTCGGATCGTCATATGTCGGAATCGATGGGAGAGTCCATAATATATATATATATATATATATATATATATATATATATATATATATATATATATATATGTATAATGTAATTCGCAGCCAGTACTGTTTCCCCGTATCACAGCTCTTCAGTGCGATATATATATATATATATATATATATATATATATTGAACAATAAAAATTATTAAAAAATTTAAATCTTCAGACAGACAGGGGTGCATATTAATATCTTTTCATTTTTACTATCATTTCATTTAGATTCCTCGACTAGTTTCGGCGAACATGGCCATCATCAGTAGAAAAAAATTTCTACCTGGTAGCAGCAGTGAACTACAGAAATGAATGTCTTGATGGAGAATATATATATATATATATATATATATATATATATATATATATATATATATATATAATATCTGGATAAAATAAATGAAACAAAATCGGGTGTTTTTTTTCAAGTATTTATTTCTGTGTTTTTTTTGTATATATTTAATATTTCAGACCACCTCGGTCTTTCCTCAGAAATCATATTCAAATTTTATCCAGATATTATATACATATCAAGAAAGTATACGTGGCCTCTCATTATGCTATATATATATATATATATATATATATATATATATATATATATATATATATATATATATATATATAGTATTAATACAATAAATTTGTCACTTAGCTGATTAATATTATTTCCAGCATCTAGATTCTAGAGTTTCGCAGACGGACCCCCAGAAATCGCTCTGTGTGAGTTGAGATAAAATACGAATCGGAATCTGATAGAATGATAAGATTATGAACAAGTAGGAAACGTTTATCAATCTAACATTTTTGTCTTTTATTAAAGTTTCACCAGATAATTAGATATGGAGAAAAACACGACACCTTCTTTTTGAATTCGGAAAACCACAAATTAAACCAACGTTTGTTTAACAAGTCGAATGCACGAGAAACATGATTAACCAATGAAAATCAAACAACACAAAAGTAAAAATGTCAGAACATTAATTCTTCTGTTTTCTACATGTTTCATTCCCTGATGAAGCTAAAATAAAAAGAAAACATGCCAGATTGATAAACGTTTCCTATTTGTTTTTTATCTGACCATAAAATAAAAACTAAGAAGTATAAACAGTCAATTGCTTATATCCCCTGACGAGTGGACGGAGTGATTCCCGGAGTGACCATCTACGAAACTCTGAAGTCGGGATGCCGAAGGTAACATCAATCTGCTAAGTGACAAAATATTTTACCTGTATTAATTCTCTCTAGCGCTAGCAAATATTCCTGCTATGTTCTGTACAATATGTGGACTTGTATGCAGGTCACTAATCGAACTGAATTGTCGCATACGGCACAAACATAAAAACTGAATGAGATTAAAGGATCTTCGTACGTCGAAATCGATGGGAGAGTCCATAATATATATATATATATATATGTATATATATATATATATATATATATATATATATATATATATATATATATATATATATAATTTCATTTGCAGCCAGTACTGTTTCGCTGTATCACAGCTCTTCAGAGCGACTAGACAACCGAATACCTCAAGCCACGATTGAAACCCAACCGATTTAATGTCAGTCAGAGTTTCTACCACAGAGCTATCTCCATTCGACAGAATGAGGTAGCTAAATCTAGCGATTTGTTTTTACAAATGTATACCAGTCAATCAGTCGGAGTGCTCTATTCATTTTACTGAAGAGCTTCGCATTAACGCAGGTGGCTGTTACTTGTAGAATTAGCTTGTTATTCAAAAGTGCTCAATTGAGATATATTTTCAAGAACTAAGGGCACCTCGAGGTGGTGTAATAAGTTAGTAAGCTTGTATCGCTAGAACAATTACGACTGAGTAGTGAGTTCGATTCTCACTGGGTGCCCCTTACTTTCGGCCTTGTGCCACATCTGAGCTACGCTTGGTAAATCACTAGTTTTTGGGCACCTCGGAGTGGTGTAATGGTTAGCAAGCTTGTCTCGCTAAAACAGTTACAACTGGATAGTGAGTTTGTTCCTAACTGGGTGCCCCATACGTTCAGCCTTGTGCCACATCTAAGCTACGCTTGGAAAATCACTAGTTTTTGGGCACCTCGGCGTGGTTAGCGAGCTTGTCTCGCTAAAAAAGTTACAACTGGATAGTGAGTTCGTTCCTCGCTGGGTGCCCCATACTTGCCACATCTAAGCTACGCTTAGAAAATCAATATATATAGCATATAAACATTTTAAAAAAATAATATTCTGTTAGACTAGCCCTCTAACACCACCATTAGGTTAGTCGCGATTCAGCGGCATTTCATTCAGGTTGGCCGCGTTTCATTTGCCTAGCCGCGTTGATTAACAGTATAACCGCTTTTTTTTCTCACGATAAGCGCCATTTATACATACATTTCTATTCTTTATACTCGTATGTATTCTTGTTTTATGTATAACGTGAAGAAGACAGTCGTACAGTGGAAATAATGTCAAACATTGTGTCCTTTCTAGAAACCGCGTTGTTCCGGAAATGTCGTAAAAAAATTGGGAGAATATAAGTCAATTATTTTGATAGATAATAATAACTACAGGAAAGAAAATATGATGATTGACTGCTTGCTTCTCAGAGAATAGCTCTGCTTTTAAAGACAAAAGCGCTCTTGGTAGAATTCCGGAGAATTGGCACAAAATCTGTCCACTTGATTATCGGTATGGTTAGAGGTTGGAAAAATTTTTCCCCCGTGCACACGCGTTGCAGAGAATGTCCCCTGGACTAGCAACACCACCCCGAGATCAAGGGCTTACAGCCACATCACATTCAAAAACCGGTTCCAGTACGATCACCGAAGTTAAGCAACGTCGAGCCTGGTCAGTACCTAGCTGGGTAATCGCTTGAGAATACCAGGCGATGTAAGCTTCGATATGCGGATGGTGTAATAGATAATGTCACGGAATTGTCAATCGGAGAGCGGAGTTCCAATTCCAGTAGGGTTTGTTATATTCACTTACGCGTAAATATCCTTAGGAAGCTATGCATCCCCCTTTTCTCCCCCATCTATGGGTTTATTAGTAAGAATTGCGTCACCAAAATAATAATTATCTCCAAAATAATATAATAATAATAATAATAGTAATAATAATAAAATTGCATGAAAAATATTTAGATTTCAGCATTAAATAACCCATAGAGATGTTGATATGTCATTAAACAAAAACAGCCAACCAACAGAGATCAAGAGAGCGACTCTATTTACCGGGAATTTCCAGACAAAAATAATTTACAAAGGGAGCTGCTACTGACTTTCTAGAGCTGCTCTACTGAGAGGGGGCTGGCGTACACCATCCCTGTTTGGCATGCCAGCTACTCGACAGCGGACAGGAGGGCCCCTTCTCTCCAGAGGGTTATAGGTGTTGCCCAGAATATAGCCATCGGTTTATTGTAGCGCTCCGTGGAAGACATTTCTAATTCTCGATGTCACGGCAGAACAGAAAACAATAAAAGACAGCACGCATCCCGGGTACGACTTGTTTTGATCTGTTACCTGCAGGGTGATGTTTTACATGTATATCTATAAAAGACAGCTTTTTATCCTTGGGCACTGCGCAAAATAGACGCTGCCGTACGCTGCCAATTTTAACCGTTATTTCTTCATTCATTTTTCAGTATGCTTCAAATGGTCTGCATATATATATATATATATATATATATATATATATATATATATATATATATATATATATAGGCAGCAATTTTTCATTGATGCATATTAATTAAATAAATCTACACAAATATTCTTAAATGCCTATAATTGATAACAGAAGCCATTGGTTAATACCAACGGCTCCCCATATTTAATACTTCTCATTTTCACTGTCGCGTGGTCATGTCTGACGTCACGAGCTGCGACGCGATTTTCGCTTCCGCGTCTCGTATACACGAATTAGGCGTTGCCTTGAAATTTTTCATGCAACAAAAACAGACTATCATTATTGTTTCGTCCGTGTATTATTTGATATATTGAAATGTAATTGTCATTTTTGATAATAGCTTATGTAAGCCGAAAGCTTAGATTACATTTAAACATGTATCAATATGGTAATTTCCTTTCGTCTATCAATGATAATGTTATTAAGCTTATCAGACAATATGAAAGGAACTTATTTAAAATAAATAGACAAAACTTGTCTATATTATCTAATGAAACATGCATCAATATATATATATATATATATATATATATATATATACATATATATATATATATATATATATATATATATATATATATATATATATATATATATATACCCACACTAGAGTTCAAAAGTTTGAGGCCACCTCTCGTAATCTTTTTATAATTAGTCCCCAATGTAGTTATTTTGTACTATAAATAAGAGAAAATTATTACATATGGTTAACAAAAAATTGGATATGATTTTTTGTTAAAAATTTTATTGAAACGAAAAAATAAATTTTATGATTAAATTATGCTCTCGTCAAATTATCCTCCTTTAGCCTTGATTACTGCAGCACAAATATTGGGCATTAGTTGTAAAGGTTTCTCAAAGTATAAATTTGACAACGGATTCCATTTTTTTCAATGACTCTAACATCTCTTTGTAATTTTTTTTACTCTTCTGTCAAGTTCATCCCATGCTAATACTGCCGGTGTCTTTGAACTTTTGTATTAGCTCTTGAAAATAAATTTTCAATTGAGCACTGTTGAACAACAAGCTAATTCTAAAAACAACGGCCACTTGCGTAAATGCGAAGCTCTTCAGTAAAATGAATGGAGCAATATGGCTGCTTGGCGTTTGTTTAAGTTTGTAAAAACAATACGCTAGATTTGGCTGATTCGTTCTGTCGACTGAAGTTGGATCAGTGGTAGAAGATCTGACTACCACCAAATCGTTTGGGTTTCGTTCCGTCGATCTGGTCTTGAGGCATTCGGTTTTCTAGTCGCAATGAGGAGCAGTTATACAGAGAAACAGTAAAAAAAAAAATTCAGCGTTGCGACCGCACGTTCCAAAATTTCTCACAAATAACACAATGTATTATGATTCATTATTTAAATATACACGGACATTCCTTTTTTTCGTTTTTGGATCTGATGAAGCCTAGAAAGGTGAAACGCGTAATCAAATATAGTTTCAATGAAACGTTTTTCATTTGTCAAATTTCTTTGTCTTATTTTAAATACACTCACTCACACACACACATATATATATATATATGTATGTATTTTTGTGCTGATGCACCTGTCACTGTGCATTAAAAAAGAATTAAAGAAACAAATAGATAAAAATAAACTCAAGATACCCGGTGATGATAAGTTAATTCCGAGTTTCCAGGCTGCAAATTAGATGCATAAATTCTTCTATCGCGTTATTAAATATTTGAGATTAAAAACTTTAACAAAATATTGCAATAACAATAATAAGTGTGAATGCAGGTCATTATTTAAAGAAGTAAGAGGGTACAAATGAAAAGATTTGAAATTGATTTTTCATTTCACTGAAGCAGACATTAAACATATGAGAGCGTTATCACCTCCTCTTTCTTTCTTTCTTTCTTTCTTTTCCTCCCAGAGTATCTGTGAACTCATTCCCATCTTTCCTTGCGATCAAAACGGAATAGTCCATTATTTATGATGTATTGGCAAGGCGTAACGTACGTGCGAACTAAATAAGTAACTATAGAACAAACATAATAATAATAATAATAATAATAATAATAATAATAATAATAAGAAGAAGAAGAAGAAGAAGAAGAAGAAGAAGAAGAAGAAGAAAAAGAAGAAGATATCACAATTCTACAGGAAGATTGAAGCAAATAGGCTGGACATGATTGTCAGAAACCGAAAAGAAAATCTTGCCTACTAATTGATATGGCTTGCCCAGCGGACTATAACAACCAAGGAATTTGAAAAACTATCGAAGTATAAAGACCTGGAAATCGAAATCGAAAATATGTGAAGGCAGAAAATAAAAATAGTACCTCTCATAGTAGGTGCGCTTGAAATGATAAAAAAAGAACACAACAACATATTGAAAAAAAATCTCTGGAATTCTCATCTTAAGAGAAATACAAAAAAATTATCTTGATAAGTACAGCCCACACACTGAGAAGAACTTTGTAAAGCTACTGATGCTATGGTAGTTAGAAAAACTAATAATGAAATGTAGCCATAACAACACACAACTACCTGCCTTAGATTTTGGCTTTAGTAGAAATCGAAATAGAATGATGATAATAATAATAATATATTATGTTAACTCGAAATGCAGATTCTGTGAAAAATATCCAGAAACAATTGACCATCTTGTATCATATTGCACGGTTTTAGCACCCACTGAATATAAAACTCGGCAAGATGGAGTCGGCCTTATCTGCACTGGAAAATCTGCAACAGAAAGGAAACTGCAAGAAACTAGAATGGACATCACTCAGACACGGTTACAGAGAAGATAGGACCTGTAACAATTTTATTTGAGTTTGCAATCCACACAGACAGAACAATCAAAGCTAATCGCCTCGAGATCGTGATCAAAGACCACAAAAATAGAATGTGGTTTCTTATTGAGATGGTAGTCCGTGCAGATTGTAATGTATCTTTGAAGATTTTCAAAAAACTGTCAAAATACAAGGATATTGAAGTGGAAATCTAAAAAAAAAAAAAAAAAATATAGCACACGGGGCCATCCATAATTCCAGTTATAGTTGGAGCCCACAGATTGATAGGCTCCGATAGACTGACTGAAGGGATTCCTGGTAGCCTACGCCTTAAAAAAATATAAAAAAGTTATACACACGAGTACAGCTCACGCATTACAAAGAGCTTTATCTATGTAAAATGTGTGTGATCGTAGGACTTTTTTCTTGTCCTTTTTACAAAAATAATCAGTGACAAATGTCTGATCTTAGGCCTTTGGTCAGGACTGGGAAAGAAATGTGTACACACCAGAAATCGAAGGAGATAATAATAATAATAATAATAATAATAATAATAATAATAATAAAAATAATAATAATAATAATATGGGAAGGAAACTGGAAGAAATTGGTACGAACACCACCCTGACCCGGTTACGGAGATAGGACCTGTTACAATTCTATGGGACTACACAATACACACTGACAGAACAATCAAAGCCAACCGCCCAGACATTGTTATTAAAGACCACAAACAAAATAAGTGCCTCCTTATTGATATGGCAGTCCCTGCAGACTGCAATGTGTCTTTGAAGATATTCGAAAAACTGTCAAAATACAAGGACCTTGAAATAGAAATCTCAAAAATGTGGCACATGGGAACATCAACAATTCCTGTTGTACTTGGACTGGTTGGAAAAGATTCCAGTAGGCTGATTGAAGGGATCCCTGGAAGTCCATGCATCAAAGAGATACAAAAAATTGTTCTGACAAGTACAGCCCACACTTTACGAAGGGCTTTATCTATGTAATTATTATTTTTTTTTTTTTGCAGTGGGAAGTGTCATGATGCCATTTCTAACCTTAGGTCCCTGGGCGGGACCCGGAAAGAAATGTGTAAACGCCAGATATCAAAGGAAATAAAAATAATAATAATAATAATAATAATAATAATTGATGATGATCCGTTTCATCTGAGGTTCAATGGCCAATAAAAATACCTTAGTTCATAGTGAACGATGAGGATAGTTCCATCTGTAGTAACTTCGAGGCTCGCACCAGTTAGGAGGTCAAGCCAGAGAGGGTAACTACAGTTGATTTCGACCGGCAATGGAATAAATCTGTACATGGGACCGAATTATGACACTATAACCAGGGCAGTGATGTCATAGCATCACTGGCTTGTTCCTAGATTGAAGTCAACGGTCAGTGAGGAGAGTTTTAATCCGAATCAACAGGTATGTGTCCGTGACTAAAGCGAGCTTTCAAGTCCGAGAACATTGGAGAAGATAGACTATTATCTATCTATCTATCTATCTATCTATCTATCTATCTATCTATCTATCTATCTATCTATCTATGTTCATATATTTATTTCAGTCTGTTCATATCTATCTCTATTTCAGCCTGTTCATATCTATCTATCTATCTATCTATCTATCTATCTATCTATCTATCTATCTATCTATCTATGTTCATATATTTATTTCAGTCTGTTCATATCTATCTCTATTTCAGCCTGTTCATATCTATCTATCTATCTATCTATCTATCTATCTATCTATCTATCTATCTATCTATCTATCTATCTATCTATCTATCTATCACTCAGTCTCTGTCTCTTATCTATCTATCTATCTATCTATCTATCTATCTATCTATCTAGGTTCATATATTTATTTCAGTCTGTTCATATCTATCTCTATTTCAGCCTGTTCATATCTATCTATCTATCTATCTATCTATCTATCTATCTATCTATCTATCACTCAGTCACTGTCTCTTTTCTATCTATCTATCTATCTATCTATCTATCTATCTATGTTCATATATTTATTTCAGTCTGTTCATATGTATCTCTATTTCAGCCTGCTCATATCTATCTATCTATCTATCTATCTATCTATCTATCTATCTATCTATCTATCTATCTATCACTCAGTCACTGTCTCTTATCTATCTATCTATCTATCTATCTATCTATCTATCTATCTATCTATCTATCTATCTATGTTCATATATTTATTTCAGTCTGTTCATATCTATCTCTATTTCAGCCTGTTCATATCTATCTATCTATCTATCTATCTATCTATCTATCTATCTATCTATCTATCTATCTATCTATCTATCACTCACTCACTGTCTCTTATCTATCTATCTATCTATCTATCTATCTATCTATCTATCTATCTATCTATCTATCTATGTTCATATATTTATTTCAGTCTGTTCATATCTATCTCTATTTCAGCCTGTTCATATCTATCTATCTATCTATCTATCTATCTATCTATCTATCTATCTATCTATCTAAATCTGTTTTTTCTTTTTTTCATAACATTCACCGACCGACTCATGAGGTGCGATTTGTCTGTCAGAGAAACCAGAAGAAAGTAAAACTCACGAGGACATGGATCTATCTATCATCTCACATATAACCCGTTACGTGTCCCTCGCCATTTCCTACCCTCATTTTCTTTTGTCTCAGACACGGAAAGGTTTTTGGAATTCACTGTGTCTGAGGTCATTTAGAAGTAGAGACACATACCGTTTTAGAAATAAACTCCAGTTTTCAAAGTAAAGAATGAAGACCTCCAAGCAATTTATATCGACGAGAAAATTAATTTGAAAGATTAAAAAATGTCATAGTTTGATTATAAAGTTTATAATTGTTCGTTTGGGATATGGCTGATTTCATTCTTTCTCGATGAATCATTTTTTTTCCGACGCTATTTCTCTCTTTTTCACTGTCTCCTTCTATTCTTCTTTTCCCATCTTATTTCTCTCGTTTTCTCTTTCTTCCTTTCTTTCTTTCTACCCCCCTCGCTCTCTATTCTACTTTGTCTCTTTTTTCTTTTCTGATGACTTTTCATTTTTCTCACTATTCTTCTCTCTTTCTTCTTTTTCTCCATCGTCACTTTCCTTCTTCTTCTTCTTCTTCTTCTTCTTCTTCTTCTTCTTCTTCTTCTTCTTCTTCTTCTTCTTCTTCTTCTTCTTTGTATTTCCGTCCATTTCTCTCTTTTTTTCTTCATTTATTTTTCTCCTCTTCCGTTTCTTTTTATTTCCTTTTTCTTTTTTTGCCATAACTCTCTCTTTTTCACCGTCTTTTTCCCTTAGTCTTTCTGTCTCTTTTTCTCTTCCTCTCCCTTTTGCATCATCTATTTTCCACTTCCTTTCTCTTCTCCGGCTCTTTTACCATCCCTCTTTCTCTCATTCACTGTCTAATTTTTCTTCTTCTCCCTTTTACCCATTTTCCTCTCTGTCTCTTTTTCTTCTTTCCCCCTCTCTCTTTCCCCCATTTATCTTCCTTTTTCGCCGTATCTTTTTTCCCTCGCTGCTTTCCTCCCTTCTCTTCCCGTCTTTTTTTCCGCTTCCTCTTTTTCTCCCCGCAGATTTTCCTCTTACCTTTCTCTCTCTCTTCTCCATCTCATGATTCCTTTCCTCTCTCTTCTTTTTAGTCTTTTTTAAAAATCTTTTCTTCTCTATTTTTTTTTATTATCTTCGCCTATTTTCCTCTTTCCTTGTCGTTTTTCCTTTCCCTTTCATTCTTTTCGTCTCCGCCTCTTTATCTCCTTTGCCTCCTACTCTTTCATTCCCCTCCTCCTCCTCTTCCTCCTCTTTCTTCGAGTCTGCAACGGAAAACTCACAACCAGTTGTTTTGCTTCGCTACCGCCACCAGTACGAATCGACACTACCACTGCATTCCTTAGTGTCATCACTCCTCCGTCTTTTCGGCTGCCGCCCGAACCGTCGCTCCCCCAACCGCCGCTGCCATCCTCGCTACAGCCATTACCATGTGCGATTTTGTTTCTGCACAATACATGTAGTTCTTCAGCGCGTTCGGCAATAATTGAGCCCCAGCTCTTCGTTAAACGTTCGTTCAATTGTCAGGATTATATTGAAGATATGTGAATCAACAGTCGTATATTTCTGCGAAGGAGAAGAATTTTTTTTAAAAAAAAAGAAAGAGAAAGAAAGAAAGAAAGAAAGAAAGAAAGAAGAAAACACATTCTAATCGCAATATCGTAGCGGTATCAACATCTTCTTATTAACCCTTTCCATCAAATGCCTCTTCACGGTTCCTGACAAGTTAATATCATTTTCAACAACTGGTAAGTAAATCTGAAAACGTAATTTATTTATTTCTTTATTTTATTTTTTTGTTTCTCTTATAAACACTATTTGCTAAGATAAAAACAAAACAAAACAAAAAAAAAACTTTTGTGAGTTGTCAAAGTTGAAGAATTTTGGACTGTATACAACGAATCAAATTATGTCTTTCAGGGTGGAGAATTTAGTAAGTTGTTAATACTTTTTGGAAAGATATCTAAAGATGATCGTAAAAAAAAAAATAACTTTAATAAATGGACCATCCATGTTTTATATGCATGATCAAAGTTTAATTGACACACACCGACATGAACGCATATGTATAACGTATATACATGTTGCATCAGATTAATAAACTCTCTATGCACACACACACACACACACACACACACACACACACACACACACACACACACACACACACATATGTATATAAACATTAATATTTTTATTTGCATTAGAAATATATTTTTTAATATATATTGTATATATTGGTAAACATTAGATGTAAACAGTAATATATATATATTTATATATATAAATATATATATATATATATATATATATATATATATATATATATATATATATATATATATATATATATATATATATATATATAAAGATATTTTTGAAGGCACAAAATTTTATCACAGCAATAAACGTATGAAGCTTGATATTACTAGACATATTAAAAACGGGCGAAGCAACCGGTTTCGCTCCCGCTCATCAGGCTTACAGCTGGAGATTTAATTTAAATTAGAAACACAGAAAATGTACAATAAAAGGAAATATGGAGGAGGAGGGGGAAAAATGAGCAAAAGGAGCTAGAGGAAATTACAGCGATCCCCAACAAACACCGAAACCGGTTGCTTCGCCCGTTTTTAATATGTCTAGTAATATCAAGCTTCATACGTTTATTGCTGTGATATATATATATATATATAATATATATATATATATATATATATATATATATATATATATATATATATATATATATATATATATAGTCTATTTAGAAATATATATCTACTTATCTATCTCATTCTGTTCATATCTATCTATCTATCTATCTATCTATCTATCTATCTATCTATCTATTTATCTCATTCTGGTCATATCTATCTGTCACTGAGAGAAACCGATATATAAATTTCTATAATGAAGATGTAAACATTAATATGTATATTCAAATTAGAAATATATTTCTTAATAAATATTGTGTAATATATATATATATATATATATATATATATATATATATATATATATATATATGTGTGTGTGTGTGTGTATAGATGTATAAAAATGTAAAAATATCTATCTATCTATCTATCTATCTATCTATCAATCTCAATATGTTCATTATCTATCTATCTATCTATATGCATGCATGTAAGAATTTGTGTCTGTGTGCCTGTGTGTGTGTGTATATATATATATATATATATATATATATATATATATACATATATATATATATATGGCTCTAACAAGAAATCATTTATATTTTTATTTGCATTAGAAATATATTTATTAATATATATATATATTCTCTAATTAGAAACATCTGTTCATATCTGTCTCATTCTGTTCCTATCTATCTATCTATCTATCTATCTATCTCTTTTTCTCCTTGTCTCTATCTTTCTATCAGTTTGTTCATATCTATCTATCTATCTATCTATCTATCTATCTATCTATCTATCTATCTATCTATGCAGCATGTATGAATTTTTGTCTGTGTGTTTGTGTCAGCGTGTGTGTATATCCGAAACTTTATCATGGCATCGGCATTGGATATAAGTAAAGAAAACAATGTCTTATAATTTATAGGAACAAAAAAAAAATATGAATAAAGAAAATGCATCAATATATTGGAGTTTGTATATAATAAAATAAACATTGGAGTCCTGCGTAAAATATTATGAAAACCGATAACAGATATCTCGACCTCAAATCGGAAGCAAACCTTCATCATTTCCTAACTGATATGTCATTCTTTTAAGAGCACAGTTCGTATATTGCATATCGAACATTCAATCTTTAGGCCATGTGTCTGAAGATTCCCATGGTTTGAAGATGACCTGAAGATTGCGTCTAAGCATGGAACGCACAGTCGCCGATCAATGTCCACTTTTATTTAGCCCCCAACCCACTTATATATATATATATATATATATATATATATATATATATATATATATATATATATATATATATATATATATATATATAGTATTTTCTTTAGATATAGTTAAAAAACCTTTTTAAACAACATCTAAAATACTATCGTTAGATTTACGTTAAAAAATTCAAACAGTTGCATTCCACATCACGTGATGTCTGCGTCTAACGACGGACGCTGTAAAGTGTAAACAAACTCCCAAATACAGTAATTCAATTAATTTCTGAGGAAGGACCGAGGTAGTCTGAAATATTAAATATATATAAAAACATATAAATAAATACTTTCGCAAAAAAACACCCAATTTTTTTCAGTTATTTTATCCATATATTATATATATATATATATATATATATATATATATATAAAAAAGTGGACATGGAAGTCAGCACTTAGAGGCATTTTGTTTCAACACTTCTGGTGTTTTATGAAGTGATGGTGTTGAATGTAGAATAAAGGGCTTTTCATAAGCTTATTGAGTAGGTTACTCGCTATTTCCTGCTTGTTTTCAATATGTCCTGGGAGTGTAAATTCTCCGAGCCCACTTTCCTCATTTGGGGTCCAGACACATAATCTTTCTTTTTTAAACTGAATGTGTCGTTTTAGTCCACAGTTTTATTAAGACGTCCCTATTGCTCACATGTCCAGTATAGGGTATTCTCAGCATCCTTGTGTAGAATCACATTTCTGTTGCCTTAAATTCCTTATTCATCTGTGAAAAAAATGCAATACTATATGGCATATTGAACAACAAGCGAGAAAACTATTTCTTAATTTCTAACGAAATTTTCCTATTTTTTATACTTTGCTTAGCTTTTGGAAGTCATCTTTCGTTATTCCAATGAACTTTCGGATGTCCATGTCACATTTCTGTACTTTCTTGATTTTATCATCTCCAATTTGTAGTTCGCATTTCATGCTGTCTCTTTTACTAACGACCAGACATTCTGTCCGCTTATAATTGATTGTTTGATTCTTCTAAGAGCTCATTAGTCAAGAATAGGACTAATACTGGTGTCAAATATCGAAAAATTGGAGGGATATGTCGGGGTGCGAATCAAAATTCAATAGAAAGAAATAATTAAAAAAAAAATGTAAAAAAAAAAGACAAACTGAGAGAGAAACAAAGAAACACGATCCACTATCTATCTATCTATCTATCTATCTATCTATCTATCTATCTATCTATCTTCATTTTAGCCTATTCACATCTATCTATCTATCTATCTATCTATCTATCTATCTATCTATCTATCTATCTTCATTTTAGCATATTCACATCTATCTATCTATCTATCTATCTATCTATCTATCTTCATTTTAGCCTATTCACATCTATCTATCTATCTATCTATCTATCTATCTATCTATCATTTCAGCTTGTTCATATCTATCTATCTATCTATCTATCTATCTATCTATCTATCTATCTATCTATCTATCATTTCAGCCTGTTCATATCTATCTATCTATCTATCTATCTATCTATCTATCTATCTATCTATCTATCTATCTATCATTTCAGCCTATTCACATCTATCTATCTATCTATCTATCTATCATTTCAGCCTATTCACATCTCTCTATCTATCTATCTATCTATCTATCTATCTATCTATTCACAAATCCACATATGTCTGATTATACTGGTATTACAATCTATTAGAATCAATATGTGACCTTTGACCAGATTCAGTTTGACCTGTTAATTCGTGCCATGACAGAGCATAAACGCTGTCATTTGAACTTGCTACTCTGTGTATCCTCGACAGATGAAGATAAGACGGAGAAGCAACAGATGTGGGGATTCGGCCTTCGAGAGCCGAGGATACCATAGAACATTCGAGTAAGGACCGATTTTCAGGGTACATTAGGCTAAAACAATGCTCTCAACAATCAGAAAAGACTGTCAAAATCCGAAAGCATGAAGAAAAAAATGCTTTCCAGAAGATAAGCCAAGTATGAAGACGTAGGAAATATCGTTAGAAACAAAGAAGAAATTGCTGACATTCTTATGCAATATTTAACCTTCTCGATGCCAGTGAATGTCGACGAATCTCCTTACCGATGAGGAAGAAACCTAAATGTGATTATATTCTTGAGAATACCATAGATAAAATATTCCATTAACGAAAAAATTAGCAGTCTAAACGATATTTTTACTGGCAAGTTTTAAAGAAAAAGATATCATGATAAAAAAAATAAAATTGGTGTGCGTCTAGGGGCGCAACTTGTTGCTTGGAATTGATTTTTAAAATGACACAGTTATCTTCTTGTTCTGATATGCATGATAAAAGACAAATTATAATCTTACACCTATCGGTTACAAATAGTAATTGTTACTCTTAAAGATTAAGCCATATCGCAGGAAAGAGGTAAACATCTCTTTCCCACGCGAGGGACAAAATTTATTTTCGGCGTCAAAAATTTATCTTGAGTTAAATTTAAAATTAGGCATATCATTAATTTCATTTACGTTGTTCAGACTGTTGTCCTCGTCTTTGTTTACATGTTACCAACATTTCGGCCGTTGTACGCTACAGCCTTCTTCATTTGATTAGAATGTCGAACCGAACCCTTTATTTCGTCCACCGGCCGAAATGGTGTGAATATGCCAATAAAGATGTGGACAACAGTCCGAACAATGTAAATCGTGTAAATAGTTGCAATACTTTATTTAAGAAATATAGACAGGTATAGGCATATTATGTTCGGGAGTTATAAAAAAATGGCTTCACCGAATAGGCAAACTATATCCAATTATATATATATATATATATATATATATATATATATATATATATATATATATATATATATATATATAGTTAAATTCCCAGATCAATTCTGTGGACAAGACAGATTGGTATAAAGTGACAATTGGAAAAATCTTGGATTTTGCCGACGCGTTTCGTCTTCCGATTTTT
The DNA here is from genome assembly GCA_964036315.1 of Acanthosepion esculentum. Classification (NCBI taxonomy): domain Eukaryota; kingdom Metazoa; phylum Mollusca; class Cephalopoda; order Sepiida; family Sepiidae; genus Acanthosepion; species Acanthosepion esculentum. The sequence continues at coordinate 26,437,480 of OZ038496.1, forward strand.
TCAAGGCAAAAATGAAATCGAAATATCTCTGTTGTTATATTTACATTAAAAATCTAAATTTAAAAAGATAGACGCTTCTGTCTACGGCTTTTTTCTGCTTAATGTAAATTACCTTTATAGTAAGAGATTTTTTTTTTCGATGTCGACAATACAGTTAAATTCCCAGATCAATTCTGTGGACAAGACAGATTGGTATAAAATTGATCTGGGAATTTAACTGTATTGTCGACAGGGAAAAAAATCTCTTACATTAACTAGAAAAAAGCCTTGGACAGAAGCGCCTATCTTTTTAAATTTTGATTTTTAATGTAACTATAACAACAGAGATAATTCGATTTCATTTTTACCTTGAAAAAGTCGGAAAACGAAACGTGTCGGGAAAATCTAAGATTTTTCCAATTGTCATTTCATATATATATATATATATATATATATATGCGCGGTACTTATTGGAAGCAGCTCCATATTAGTGTTAGAGCTAACATAATTAGCTGCACTGGTGTGAGTTTGTGATCCTGGGTTTCACGTTATATGATATCGTCAGACAAACTAATAAATGTTTTCCTCCCACTACCATAAAACCACCGATATACGCAACCATATATAAATCCAAAGTTTGAAAATGAATCAGTTTGTCTGTCGATCGCAAATGGCGTGAAACCCAGGGTCACAAACTGACACCAATCCAACTATATATATATATATATATATATATATATATATATATATGTGTGTGTGTGTGTGTGTGTGTGTGTGTGTGTGTGTGTGTGTGTGTGCAAATATATAGAAAAATAGGAAAGAACATGTTAGGTAAATAATCTTTAGTATTTTTGTTTTTATTTTTAATAAAAAGTGCTCAATACAGCTTCTGTAGTTTATTGATGCCTATCGCATCTACTCCTCCCTAGCTATTGTGATGATGGCCAAACCAAGAGTCCTCCACAGGAGCTAGCTTAAATGCCGCTTGATAGGGCGGATTTTACGCTAGTCCATAATAAAACGTGCACTGCAATTTTGGATACAAAAGGCAAATAAGAGTTACATCCCTTTAATCATGAAAGCAACGATAATGGCTAGTATAATATATTAATATATATTTTTAACCTCGCATAATCTGGTAACCCTGAATCTGAGTTCAAGGAAAATCGTTCCCACCGCCTAACTTTTCTAAGGCTTTCGAATGAGCTATGAATCATTGAAATCGGACCAGTGGGAGCCGAGGAATTGCTTGGACACGCACGCAAACACACACACACATATACACTGTACTTTATATATAAGATTATTCAGTTGTGTTAGCTCGGACATTGATACGTCTATAACGCCAACCATCACGGTCATGCATCAAGGTCGGAAGGTCATTAGGCTGGCATTCTGTGTCATAACATATCTGGTCAATGTAGGTGGTTGCTGTGTAACCTATTCGTCCTGGTCCATGGCTGGGTGTCCAGAACAGTAGATCACTCGCGAATTTTTTTGGTTTGTTCGCTAGCAGTGATCCATTCTGCGTTCGCGTAAAATTGTAGAATTACCATGGATGGTTCCATAGAGCTTGTTGAATATTGGTTAGCTTGCAAGCATCAAGTGGTCTGACACACAAGTCGGCTGGTGTAGCCAGCAAGTTCAGACCACTGGCAAGCTAACCAATATTCAACATGGCGCCGCGAACAGGATCCGATGATTGGCAAGAGCTCCTTATCAAAATTGGCATTCCAGCTGACTCTGCCAGGATTTATGCAGAATCTTTTGTGAAAGGAAGCATTACCAAAGATAACCTCTCTATGATAGACCGGGAAATCCTCAAGGAACTAGGTGTCACAACCATGGGACATGCCTTATCCATTCTGAAACTAGCAAAGGAGCAGCCTTTGACATCAGACAGCTACACGAAGGTCCCTGCAGTTAAACTCCCCCAGCTCCATTCAGAGATGACATCACAACAATCCCGAAAGTTCAGAATTGACTGGGAGGTATTTGTACGAATGACAAACATGCTCCGCCTGCACAGACCAGCATCCAACTGTGTTGATGAGACTGTCCAAACATCAATTATAATCACATACCCCAAATTTTTCTCCGAAAAACCAAATAGACTTATGGACATGTTGGAGGCACTAGTCACACAAAAATCGGACCCCATGGTTCATAAATTGTCTTTGCCTCAATTTCTCAAGGGCCAGGTGAATCGGTCCAGCAATTTGTCGTCCGCCTCAGAGATACAGGCAGGATTTTGACTTCACATGTCCTATTTGCAGTCACGGCCTATCTGATATCTATATCAAAGACAAGCTGGTCAGAGGCACAGCAAATAATGCTCTCCAAGATGACACATGAAGGCAGCCATCTTAGGAGGTAAGTCATTTGACTTCTACAGAGCTGAGATTTAGTTGTTGTCTCCAAGAGATGTTAAGTATAGCTCTCAGCATCCGAGCATAGATTCCATCAAGTTTAGACTCTTAGGATTTAGTTAATGTCCAGGCAGTGGCACCATACATTAACACCGCCTCTAAAGAATCTCTGCTTGAAGTTGTGTTGTGGAGTAGCTAGCACCCCTTCAGCACTCTAACTGATGGCCTGGCTCATAGCCTTAAATGGTCTACGATTAAGGATTTCAACAGTTGATTAATAATTTAATAAGGTGATACTAAGCTGATTAATATTCGCTCTGATCTTACTTCATTTGGCTATATAGCATTTGACCCTCTTCTATTCCTTGTAAGTTGTCTTGTTAATTGTTTTGTAACTTATTGTTCTGTATTTTTTTATATGTATCCGTTAGCACCGGATACTGGAGCCATATAAATATATGAATCGCTATTTCTTCCCCGTGTATCATTCCCCTCGACGATACAACAGATTGTCTTGTAGATCAGATTTCCAGATTATATACATTTTATTTAAGGAGGCCCAGGCTTCAGCTATGTGAATTTTCACCCCCTTCAGTATAATTTATCTTACTTCCTAGGTATGTAAAATATTCGACAAATTTTATTGATTCACCTGAGACAGTTTGTATTGAGCTTGGTGGTGGAAGCCTAGGAATTTAGTTTTAGAGGACTGGACATACATTCTAACTTTGTTGGCAGCATTTTCTAGATGATGTCGGAGAACTGTGGCATTGGTAGTGGTGTCTGCAGTGATAACTAGTCCATCTGCATAGTCGATGCCTCAACCTTTTTGCAGGATATCGACTTGAGGGTCTTGGTGATAAAGTAAAACCAAGATGTTGACGTTTTTCAAGGGAAGTTCTCAGTACGTAGTCAAGAGAGATAACAAAGAGAGAAAAGTGCAAGGGTTTCATCTTGATGCCTCCCACATTTGATGTCGAAGAAGTTAGCTTCTTTGTCTGGGGACCTAACCAAAGATTTGGTAAGGACCATATTGAAAATGTTTCACGTCAAAAGAACAGCAGCGTTCTCGACAGTGTGGATTCGAGAAGGGGAAATTCTGCCTCACGAGGCATACATACTGTTGTAGCATACCTACGGCCGATAATGGGTATGCCTCCGTACACATAAATACAGTAGTAAATAAGGTATGTTGGTCTGCAGATGGAGATTCGTCTCCAGCTGTGCTGGCCAAACTCTCTTCCTCCGGGCAGAGAGGATCCCCAGACGAGGCTATGTCGAAGGGCAAAGTCCCATCTCGGGAAACAGCTTCTCCACCCCGTTTTATACGGGGTTTAAGTGGAATTTTTGGCCGAGCGTATGGGCTCGGATAGCCCACATTAAATTCGGCCTTATGCCACATCTGACCACGTGGGGCGGTTGGTAAATATCCTGCAGATGGAGATTCGTCTCCAGCTAGTGAATGCTGGACAATCTCATCAGAGATGAAGAGACTTGAAGGTAACAGAAATGTGGTTCTACAGAAGGATGCTGAGAATAACATGAGAATAACATGAGCATGAATAACATAAGATCCTCGCCTGGGGATCCTCTCTGCCCGGAGATGTGGAAGGGCAGAGTCTCGGCTCGGGAAACAGCTACTACACCCCGTTTTATACGGGATCAATGACGAATTTTTGGCCGAGCGTACGGGCTCGGATACCCCACATTAAATTCGGCCTGACCGCGTGGAGCGGTTGATAAACATCCTACAGTTAGAGATTCATTGTGGAATATATTTGAATCACTTCTAGCAGTAGACTGCTTCTCCGTGCCGCTGGCGAATCTTATATGTGTTGTTCTTGTCCTAAGTATTATCGTTCATTACCAACCTTTGTACGATTATTCTATTCAGCAACCTTCCCTAAGTTACAACACATACTAGATGTCGTCCTAACGGTTTATTACTTGTCTCGATTGATGTAACATTCTACGACCCAATTTTTCTCAACAGACTACAGGCCGAAATTGAAAAGGTGATCGGAAAAATGCAAAATTGTCTAGTCAAAATCTTCAACATTTATAGCCAAAGATGGAATTTTGAAAATATTTACTGAACTCTGTACAATTTAGAAACTCTTCAATAGTTATATATTTAGCTTAAAACGAATTCTTAGTCTGAGCATCAGGAACAGCATCATTTTTCTTTGAATATTGGATATTATTATATCGAAAAAAAAAAAAAAGAAAAAAGTCGGCTTCCAAAAATGAAAAAAAACAAAAAAATTCTCAGCAATGTTGGGACTCGACGCTTTTTCTCAGAAATAGAAACTTGACAAAGGGACGTAACTCTTATATCGAGTGCAACAGTGAAATGCTCATATTAATGTCACCACCTGTTGACTGACTTCAATACAGCATCTTTGTTGTAAGAGCAACTTATTCAACGTTATAATAATAGCTACATGGTCCTCATAAAAGAAGAATCACTTCGTAGCATATTCTATAGGGACATGGACTGACAATCTTGAATGCGTTCTTTCGAAAATAAAATAAAAAAAGAAAGAAAGAAATTTCCACAATTGTTTATTCTATTTCTCAATGCCGTGTCTCTTCAGGACATGAGCGATTATAGCTCTCTCTATTTTCTTATCATTTGTAGATGTTACTTTGTCCTTTTGCAATCTCTCCTAATCTCTGTTCTGCCGACAATTTGTACAAACTCGGTAGGTAGCATTCTTCAGTTTCACTTGCCTTCAATAAGTCTTGCGAGTGTCAAATTTTCCAAGCCCTCTTTCATCGTTATTTGCCACAGAATTTTCTTTCTGGTTCTAAATATAAGTCTTCTTGTTTGCCTTTTATCTAAAATTTCGTCTTTGCTCTCATGTTATTCTCAGCATCCTTCTGTAGAACCACATTTCTGTTACCTTCAAGTCTCTTCATCTCTGATGAGATTGTCCAGCATTCACTATCATATAGAAGGACCAATATTGCACAACATTACATTATTTCTTTTTTGTTTCTAACGAATGTTTTTTTAGGTTTCTTAATAACTTGCTTAGCTTTCAGAAGACATCAGATTTCGGTGTCGCATTTTCCGTCCCCTGTTAAAACACTTCCGGGATATCTAAATTGTTGTACTTGAGCAATATTGGTATCTTCAATTTGTAATTTCTTACGCCACAACCGTACATTGTTTATTAAGTAAAAGTGAAGCTTACTTAAAATATTTTATCATCATCATCATCATCATCATCATCATCATCATCATCATCATCATCATCATCAGTCATTGACTGAGTATGGTCGAAGGGTCGTTGTGTAACTGAGCACCTCGTCGTGGCTATGGCGATATACTGCATCCGGCAGCAAGGCCTCTGATCGAGAGGTTTTGAGAAGCGTCGAACTACCTCTTAATTGCCGCTGTTCCCAGGACTACCCTGACCCGGGTTGGCAACACCTGTTAGGGTAGTTAATCCCCAGAGTGGGAACCGGACGATAAGCAAACCTATTGGAAGAGGAAATAATAATAATAATAATAATAATAATAATAATAATAATAATAATAATAATGATAATAATAATAATAATAATTCTTGAATAAAATTCCAGGTTTCAGGCGGAGAGGTCAGGAGTATACAGTTGAAGAAACCGGAAACCCAATCCTAAACAGGAAACAGGAGATAAACCTCTATTTCTGTTAAAAATAAATCTACACCTCCCTCTCTCTCTCTCTCTCTCTCTCTCTCTCTCTATATATATATATATATATATATATATATATATATATATATATATATATATCTATATATATATATATATATATATATCTATATATATATATATATATATATATATATATATAGCTAGATAGCTAGATAGATAGATCATGAATATAATGAGATGGCTATCTATCTATCTATCTATCTATCTATCTATCTATCTATCTATCTATCTCATTATGTTCATGATTTATCTATCTATCTATCTATCTATCTATCTATCTATCTATCTATCTATCTATCTATCACATTATATTCATGATCTATCTATCTATCTATCTCATTATGTTCATGATTTATCTATCTATCTATCTATCTATCTATCTATCTATCTATCTATCTATCTATCTATCTATCTATCTATCACATTATATTCATGATCTATCTATCTATCTATCTATCTATCTATCTATCTATCTATCTATCTATCTATCTATCTATCTATCACAGTCTGTTCAAATCTGTCTATCTTTCCATCTCACTGTTTTAATGAATCTCCCAAGCCCATTTTAATTGTCCAATGCATAACCTTTTTTCACTGCCATCCAGTGTCGAGATAGGAGCTCCCGATTGCAGACCTAGGCACCTGGGAGAACTGTGCCCGTGTGTCCGTCTATTGTCATATTAACTATGGCGTTTAGCGTATTATTTTTTTGTGGGGGGTGGGGGAACGCTGCGCAAACGGAAACATTTCTTAGAGTCAACAGCGTGTGGCGAGATCTAAAATTCAAAATTCATTCGCCTAAGATACAGCATGAAGTTACCCACGAACACACGGAAAGAAAGAACGAGCCCTTTATATATATATATATATATATATATATATATATATATATGTAAAAATAAAAAGAAAGAACAGTAAGATATAAAATCCGGTGTTCTTATAGATATTTTTATTTTTACGCAATAGTGCTCAATGTAAATTTACAGAGCATTAATATTATAAATTAATTGATTTAAAATATGGTTTTTTCGATACACAGTGATAACCATGTTTCAGAAATGGAAGCTAAAGCCCCTGAATTTAATTTTGTTATTAAACCAAAGACATTAGTTCCATTTCCTCATCAAGCGAATTTTGGAAATGGAACTAATGTCTTTGGTTTAATAACAAAATTAAATTCAGGGGCTTTAGCTTCCATTTCTGAATCATGGTTATCACTGTGTATCGAAAAAAACATATTTTAAATCAATTAATTTATAATATATATATATATATATATATATATATATATATATATATATATATATATATATATATATATATATATATTTGGGAACTAGCCATAGTCTTATTGAAATCTATTTTTTACATTTCCTATCCATTTTAGTTGTTCTTACTCTTGACGTCCACTCTGTTATTTCGTACATTTTTTTCGATTGTGTATCGCCAGTCCACAAGGATCGATGAAGGATTGTCCTCGCTAAGACCTACAGGTTTCTTTAGCTCGAAGCTATTTGTAACCAACGATCTGAGAAAGCGGTTGTATATGGCTGACAAATATCTCTGAATGAGTGTGGTTCTATGCCTGTCACCCATATGATTATATCTTACTAGGTGCTCCGTAGTTTCAGCCTTGTGCCACATCTAAACTACGTTTAGAAAATCACTGGTCACCTTGATGCGGAGCAAAAGTTAACAAAGTTGTTTCGCTCGAACAATTACGACTGAATAATGAGTTCGATCCTCCCTGGGTGCTCCAAACTTCAGGCCTTATGCCATATCTAAGCTTCGCTTAAAAAAACCCTTTGAGCACCCTGTCGTGGTGTAATGGTTAGCAATCTTGTCTCGGTAGAACAATTACAACTGAATAGTGAGCTCGGGCTGCTGTAGGGCATGTCTCAAGGTTTTTATGTTAATGTTTTGTTTTTGCAACAATTTGCGGTATTGTGTGAAACTACCCAAGCGCAGCCTTTTATATATTCTATTTGTTTATATCCATTACTAAGTCATTTATGGCCCGGGAAAATATTAATAATAATAATAAGTTCACAATGGGGCTTCAAATGGGCGAAGAAATACAAGTAACGCATAATACACCGACTGCAGCTGCAAAATACTTAAAAAAGAAAGCAAAGGCAAATGCAACCGACCAGATACAGAAACAATGGCAAGATAAACCGCTTCATGGCCAATACTCTGCCCGTACCAAACAAGCTGACGTAGACAAAAACCGTACCCATCAGTGGCTACGTAGTACAGGGTTGAAAGCTGAAACTGAAGGTTTTATCCTTGCTGCACAGGACCAATGTTTGTTAACTAGGAATTATCAAGCAGACATACAGAAAAATTGTTAATCCAAAATGCAGATTCTGTTATAAATATCCAGAAACAATTGACCATCTTGTATCAGGTTGCGCGGTATTGGCACCCACTGAATATAAAACACGGCATGACAGAGTGGGCCAATATCTGCACTGGAAAATCTGCAACTATTTCGGAAAGGAAACTGCAAGGAATTGGTATGAACACCACCCAGACCCGGTTACGGAGATAGGACCTGTAACAATTTTATGGGACCTTACAATACACACAGACAGAACAATCAAAGCTAATCGCCCGGACGTCGTGATTAGAGACTGTAGTG
>OZ038496.1:26451176-26456176 GCA_964036315.1 Acanthosepion esculentum
TTCTCTTATGTGTCGTGTCCTTTCCGGACGTTGGCGATCATGGCTCTCCCCAATTTCTTGTCTTTTGTATCTCTTAATAAATTTTGTCTTTTTGTTATCTCTCTCAAACCCTGCTTCGTCATATATTCACTCAAACTTGTTGGTAGTGGTTTTCATGTCTTCTGGCTTTCAATCAGTCCTGTGAGTATCAAATTTACCAAGCTCTCTTTCCTTATTATTTGTTGCTCGGTCCGTGGTATGTTCATCATTCTTCTAACGAATCACATTTATGGTATTGCACGTCTCTTCTTTGTTTGCGATGGGATTGCCTAGCATTCATTGTCATATAGGAGGACTGATATTGCATAACATATTAGAACTCATTTCTTTGTTTCTAACGAAGTTCTTTTCTGTTTCTTAATACTATCCCAATACTCCTTTGGATTTGTGTATCACACATTGCCTCCTCTGTTAAAACACTTCCCAGATATTTTACTGTTTCTTAATATTTTGCTTAGCTTTTGGAAAGCATCGTTCGTTATCCCAATACTACTTTGCATTTACGTGTCAAAATTTGCGGCTTCTGTTAAAACACTTCCCAGATATTTTACTGTCTCTTAATACATTGCTTAGCTTTTGGAAGGTATCTTTCGCTATAGCAATACTCCTTTGGATTTACGTGTCACACGTTGCGCCCTCTGTTAAAAAACTTCCCAGATATTTTACTGTTTCTTAATACTTTGCTTAGCTTTTGGAAAGCATCTTTCGCTATCCCAATACTGTTTTGGATTTCCGTATCACACATTGCGTCCTTTGTTAAAAAAACTTCCCAGATATTTTACTGTTTCTTAATACTTTGCTCAGCTTTTGGAAAGCATCTTTCGCTATCCCAATACTGTTTCGGATTTCCGTGTCACACATTGCGTCCTTTGTTAAAACGCTTCCCAGATATTTTACTGTTTCTTGATACTTTGCTTAGCTTTTGGAAAGCATCTTTCGCTATCCCAATACTGTTTTGGATTTCTCTGCCACACTTTGCGTTCTCTGTTAAAATACTTCCCAGATATTTTACTGTTTCTTAATACTTTGCTTAGCTTTCGGAAAGCATCTTTCGTTATCCCAATACTACTTTGCATTTCCGTGACACACATTGCGTCCCTTGTTAAAACGCTTCCCAGATATTTTACTGTTTCTTAATAATTTGCTTAGCTTATGGAAGGCATATTTCGCTATCTCAACACTTTGGATTTCCATGTCACACTTTGCGTCCTCTGTTAAAATACCTCCCAGTTATTTAAACTGCTGTAACTGTTTTATTTAGGTATTTTTAATTTCCATTTTCCATACTCGGCTGTTCCTTTGTCTAAGAAGAATGCATTCTGTCCTTTTTGCGATTAATGTTTAGTCCTTTCCTCTCGCCTTCCTTCATCGCCTGCTCTAGGCGTTCTTGTAGTTTCCTTTCTGTGTCTTCTATCAACAACTGTCTCATCTGCATATCTTATGCTGTTAAGATTGTGGCAGTCAATAATGAATCATAGGAGGACTTCTGATTCTCTCAGAATGACCTGTCTATGTAGGTTAAATAATTAAAACCGCATTCCTTAAATCGAAATTACTCTCAAACCCCTTACGCTAAATGCCTAATTCAGCGCGTCCATTGTTTTTGTAAAAGATCCTTTTTTTGTTGATATAATCATTTATTTGAATCCCCAGGTGGTTCATCGATGTATTTTCTCTGTTGTAATTTCTTGCTTCAGGAGCAACGATTTCTCTTCTTTTTTTTTTACGAAATAGTTGTGCCAAATTTTATATTCACTTTACAAAATTATTTACAATCTTTGTCCTTATTCGTGTAGTAGGAAGTATTAGGCGCCTAGTGTTTTCACTCTTTGCACTGTTATTGATCCTGACCTGGCATCCCTGCTTCACTCACTTCCCCACCGCCGTAACGTAGCTTCGCTGTACTTTTTTCAATAAATACATTCATGGTAATTTCTCTGATGAATTTTCCTCTACTGTGGATTGAAAACCCCTATCCCCCTTTTGGCCTTGTACCATATTTGTTTTATTATACTAAAATAAATATTATTTTTTCTATGGCGTTTCATTTTAAAAGTTGTCTATCCCCTCCCCCGACATTTTGTACATATGGGAATAGTTAAGGCTACATAGAGACATGAGGTATTATGGTGACTGTAGTAAGAATGGTAAGTAAGAATGTGTTATTTTAGTTTGGTTCGGTTTGTTTTGTTTTACGGCATATCAACCTCAATGGGTTATTTAATGCTGACAGAATTTTTATTGCTGTTAATATTTTTTCCCAAAAATCTAATACTGGTAATATTTTTTTTCCAAAACGTATTGCTGGTAACATTTTTTTTAAATGTATTGCTGGTAATAGTGTACTGATAAATCATCAGTTACCTCCCCTTAAGATCTAGGTATTTTAAAATGCACCCTGAATCCGTCAGTAGACGTGTAGTCAGAGTAAAGGGCAATAAAGCTTTGGAATAAGTTTATTCACTGTCTATTTTTTTAATTTTTTTTACTACAAATGTATTTCTGGTAATAATTTTTCCCTCGAAGTATTTCTGCTAGTAAAACCTATTTTTACACTTTCATAGTATTTTCACCCCAGTTTGGGGGGGGGGTAACTATTTACCCATAGCTGGGACTCTAACAGGTGCTACCCACCCTCCTCAAAACTTCCTGATTAGAGGCCTTGCTTTTGGACGTAGTTTATCGTTTTACCCAGGACGCGGACGTAGTTTATCGTTTTACCCAGGACGCGGATGTAGTTTATCGTCATACACAGGACGGTGTTGTTTTGGTGTAAGGAATACTGTGGTCACTAATCGAGGCTAGCTAAGTTTAAGGTAAGGTAGACGGAAGACCAGTCTTCCCTATCTTCCCTTTTGGCCTTGTGGCACATTTTTGGACCTTCAAAATAAATATTACTTCCTTCTCTGGTAACTAGAATTTATGAATTTAAATACTAGATTGGCGGCAGGTTTTCATCACTTTACAGTTGAAATGAATCGAAATGAAATCAGCTAGAAAGAAAATTTAAAAATTAAAATTTCCCAGCATGCCTCATTCGTGCGCATGTCTTAAAGGACGAAACGCGTAACAAGAAAACTTTTTTTCGCTTTGTCATACATTTTACCCCAAACTTTATATATCCTCCTTATCCTGACAAACTTCAATTGCTACCACATTCTCTTCCATTGATATCACATAACTAAATCATCATAAAAATGTTAACAGCGCCTCTCCACCTTGAGGGAGTGTCGGATTTTGTTTTGGATGGATAAAGAAATGAATAGAAATTTCTGAGATGATTTTGTTGATGGTTTTTCGATAGGCGTTAAGTTTGTTGTCATCAAACGGTTTAAAATTATCGCCGTAATTAAAATTCCTTTCTCCTTTAATCAAACTGAATTCTTAAAGTTAAAATTATGATCCGACCTATTACGATGAAGGAGTAATGCGTCTTGTCCATTTTTTTTTTGTAAAATATCTATATTGCGCGTTCACGTAATGCTTTATTTAAATTGTCACCTATGTATTTTTTGGGATTGTTTTCTATTGGCTGTATTTGTAAATATCTGCTTCGAGTTTAATATTGTTGTTATTTTGTGTTAATCAAATCTATAATTGTTGAGTTGTGACAAATTTTGCATGTTTAGATAAAGTCTTTTCAACTGGAGCCATTATTGAATTTATAAGTCTTACTGTGTGCCTATTTTGTATCGAGTTTACTTGTCATTTCATTTTCTTTTTGTAAGAATTTGGTATGATTTCGTTAGGCTTCATAAGGAATTCAAGTCTATTTTCATTGTTTTTTTTTATCTTAATGATGTAATGTCTGAGGGCTGCAAATTCTAGGTGCTTTTAAGAATAACACCTGAAGTTATTCTGGGTTTTATTTTGAAGTTTACGAAATCATTTTTATGGTTGGATTTTTAATAGATAGTTAAGTTAAAATCATTATCGGCACGGCTTAACATGCTATCGAGGAAAGGTAATGTATTGTCAACTTTTGCCTTATAAGTGAATACGATCAGATCACATAGAACACATCGGTTCTCATTCGATCACCAAAGTTAAGCAACATCAATCCCGGTCAGAAGAACCGTATGGGAATATTGTAAGCAACTTCATACACTTCGAAATATGCTTCGTTTTTAAATAACTAACAAAGGGTTGATAATTCGTAAAAAATAGCAATAAGTAAATTCAATTATATGTTCAATGTTGTTTAGTATATTTACGAGAAAAGGTAATATAGATTTGCGGGGTAAATTAAAAAAAAAACATTATCGATATATCGGAAATGTGATGTTTCGTTCGTTAAAATATTTTTGAATAGGTGTAGATTTAAAAAATATATAAGAAAGGCTATTCTAATACATCACTAAGAGGTGATCCCATTGGTAAACCAAAGTTCTGTGTGTGAAAATTACCGAAAGTCAAATAACATTGGTTTGTAAGTCGTCGAATCATTAGAATTTTTCTATCCGTAGACAGTGACTATTCTTTAATTTTAGTAGGCGTATGTGGCAAGGGTATTAGAATAGTCCAGAATCTATACAGGCAAAAATCTGTTCCACACGTATAGGAAATGAGTTCAGTGAATATACAAAAATGAAAAGGATACGTCTTCTCACCAGACATTTTCAACCTATACAGCGAAGCCATTCTGAGAGAATTAGAAGTCCTACCAGGATTCATTATTGGCGGCCAGAATGTTAACAACATCCGTTATTCAGATGACAGTATAGATAGCAGACACAGAAGGGAAACTACAAAAACTCCTACAGAAGGTGGTGAAGGAAAGCGAGAAGAAAGGACTAAATATCAGCTGCAAGAAGACAGAATACCTGGTTGTTAACAAAAGGTAAAGCCCAACCGGCAAATTAGAAATTGGATATACCAGAATCAAACAACAATTGAAATATCTAGAAAGTGTTTTAACAGAGGATGGAAAGTGCGACCCTTAAATCCGAAGGCGCATTGGA
>OZ038496.1:26461176-26471176 GCA_964036315.1 Acanthosepion esculentum
TGACAGAATTATTATTATTATTGATATTTTTGGTTCTGATCATATCCCTAATAGTTTTGGGTGTGGTCGTAATGATTTTGATATTGTTAAGGTTGGGTAACTGTTTTTTTGGATAGTAAATGTTAAGGAGTTAGTATGTAATACTATTTGTCTGTTTTATCTAGTTTATTATCATTGTTGTTATTATCCTTATAACAACAACAACAATACCAATAAACTAGATAAAACAGTCATATAATACATATATACATTTCTTTTCTTTTTTCTTTCTATTCTATTTGTTCTTCCTTTCTTCCTTTCTCTTTTTCTTTCTTTTCTATTTATTGTCTTTCTTTCTTTCTTTCTCTCTTTCTTTCTTTCTTTCCTTCCTTCTTTCTTTCATTCTTTCTTTTCCATTTATTTTCTTTCTTTCTTTTCCATTTTTCTTTCTTTCTTTCTTTCTTTCTTTCTTTCTTTCGTTTCCATTTTTCTTTCTTTCTTTTTTTCTTTCTTATCCATTTTCTTTCTTTCTTTACCATTTTCTTTCCTTCTTTCTTTCTTTTCCATTTTTCTTTCTTTCTTTTCCATTTTCTTTCTTTCTTTTCCATTTTCTTTCTTTCTTTCTTTCTTTTTTCTTTCTTTTCTATTTTCTTTCTTTCTTTCTTTCTTTTCCATTTTCTTTCTTTCTTTTCCATTTTCTTTCTTTCTTTCTTTCTTTCTTTTTTCTTTCTTTTCTATTTTCTTTCTTTCTTTCTTTCTTTTCCATTTTCTTTCTTTCTTTTCCATTTTCTTTCTTTCTTTCTTTCTTTCTTTTTTCTTTCTTTTCTATTTTCTTTCTTTCTTTCTTTCTTTCCATTTTCCTTCTTTCTTATTTTATTTCTTTCTTTTCCATTTTCTTTCTTTCTTTCTTTTCCGTTTTCTTTCCTTCTCTCTCTTTTTCTTTCTTTTTTGTTTTCCATTTATGGTCTTTCTTTCTTTTCCTTATACGTTCTTTCTTTCTATCATTCCTTCTCTCGAGTTTTGTCAGTACCGCGATGAATACCTGGTGCTGTAAGTTTGGGTGTGCGGCTGGTGTAATGGTTAATGTCTCGGAATTGTTAATCAGAGAGCCGAGTTCCAATTCCAGTTATATTCCCTTACGCGCAAATGATCTTAAGAAAGGTAAGAAACCGCCTCTTCACCCTTCATAGAAATTGCACCAGAAAGTCATTATTATCACTAAAAGAACCTCTTACAAATTTAAAAGCGTTTTATGACTTTAAATAACCTGCAAAGGGTTGATAAGCCTTAAAAAAACAAATAAATTAATCTTTTAATCTTTCTTTCTTTCTTTCTTTCTTTGTAATATTATATATACAATATGCGGCAGAAATAACTCCTACATATACCTCATTGAAATACTTCCCACGTAATGCTATGACATTATTGGCAATGGTGTCTTCGTCTAGTTAATGTCTTACCATTATGTGAGATGTACTTATGGGAGCTACAGAAAGATTGCCTCGATTTCAAAGGTTAATAAAAAAGAAACATATGAACGTATTTCTATAAAGTGTATTAAATGCCATTTATTTTCTATTTCAGGTCATACCCCAACATGGCCTGGAGGGGAGAGCAAAGATTTATTCTCTTATGATCATGTGTTTGATTTTATTAACCTTTGAAACTGGGGCAACCTTTCTGCCGCACTGTGTATTCATAATGTTATGGTCCAGGTTAGGACCAATGAAGAACAACACGAACACAAGAGTAGAAATAACGAAGATATATTACACGGAATAATAATACAAGATATGGAAGGTGTTAGTATGACTGTCAGTCTGATTTGGAGTGAACTACTATCGGCTCGACTCGATTCGTCCCTCTCTCTTGAGAGGCGTAGTATACATAGTGTTAGGAAGAGTTCATTCTGTAGTTATAGGTAAGGACCCATAACACATAATATTACAAAGAAAGAAAGAAATCACCTGTATAATATATTTTTATTCCTTTTGTTTATATACAGATACGTCTGTACTGTATATACATATAGATCTATATATTCACGATTTGTCTGTGTTGTCAACACCCGTGGAATTTCCACTGGTCCAGCCTCTATTTCTCAGTACATTGGTAAAATGTATTGTTCGGTATCTATTTTACTAACTCAAAATGATATTCTTAACAAAAAGCAGGTTCGACAAGCGGGACATGATTGCATTACCTTTCATGCAAATATGCATATTGTCTCCCGAAGCAGTACCAGTACAGGATGCACAACATGTCAAATGCAGTTTGTCGACTTGCCATTCACGTCCCGGACAAATAGAAAGAACGTAATCGCACCAGCGCATCAGAAACAAGAGAAATAGTTCGCAGCATAGTTCAGGTTCAACCATGGAATTAACGCAATTTTTAATACAAACGTTCTACCATTAAAAGGCTCGAGAGTCACTCAGGTTTTGTTTGGTTTTGTTTGGTTTGTTTTACGTCATATCAATCTCAATGGGTTATTTAATGCCGACAAAATTTTTATTGCTGGTAATATTTTATTTTCAAAAATATATTGCTGGTAATATTTTATTCAAAAATGTGTTGCTAGTAATATTGTTTTCCTTCAAAAATCAATTTCTGGTAATATTCCTTCCTTCAAAAGATTTATTTCTGGTAATATTTTTTATTCAAAAGTCTATTTCTGGCAATATTGTTTTCTTTCAAAAATGTATCGCTGGTAATATTTTTTTCAAAAACGTATCGCTGGTAATATTTTTTTCCTTCAAATTTTATTAGTGGTAACAAAATATTTCTGGTATTAAAACCTATTTTTACACATTCATAATGTTTTGACCCCAGTTTGTAGGTTAAGTATTTGCCCATAGCTGGGACCATAACAGGTGCTACCACCCCGGGTCAGAGGGGACCTGGGAACACCAGCAATTAAGAGGTGGTTCCATGTTGCTCAAAATCTCCTGATAAGAGGCCTTGCTGCTGGATGTAGTTTATGGTCTTACCCAGGGCACGGATGTAGTTTATCGACACGCCCAGGACGGGAGCCACTCAGGGCAGAAGGTTTCTGCTGATGCTGAATAAAGGGCAGTAAAAATAAAAGAGCTGCTTTTTGGAAGTGAAGGCCATAAGTAGAAGCAGAATAGATAACGATTGACCCTTGATTTGAAACGTTAAACTGTATTTAAACCAGGCATGGACAATGTTTTTCCGTCTAGTGGGCCGCATAAGATATGGTTCGGACCGCACTACTAAAAAGATTCAAACTAATTTTTCGCTCAATGTGCCTCAGCCATTTTCACTACAGAAGACCATACGCGTAATTATCTGCATTAGAAATAGGGGAATGGTTGATTTTTATTTTTAGAAAAGGTCTGTCAATAATTAAAAAAATGAAAACTTGATAAAATATTATCATAAATAACAGTGATTAACACACTGTCGCATTAGATTTGTTTCTTATTTATTCATTCGAAAATACAAGAATAAAAAAAATGAACGCTGTTTCTAAGATAAAAGATGTTTACACACACAGTCTTCCTTAGTGAAAATCGCCAATGGTTCAAAATTATGACAACGTTACCTTCAACGGAAAATTACTAAATTCAAGAAACATTGTACTTAATCATTGTTTATACATGTGGTGAGGTTGTCGGAGTTAGCTCCTCCTTAATTCCCTAATTGTTCACTAGGGGTCGTTCTCCCTACACTATAAATACTGGGCGACTTCTTGCCTCGTTCTCTATTCACTTTGCCTTTCAGCGGACACATTTAAAAAAGTAATCTCTCGTAGAATTCCGCGTTTTGCCCACTTGTGGTAACAACGCCACGAAACACACATACACGTACGTACGAACATTCACCAAAATACAAACTCTTTACATCCACACACAAACACAAATGTTGATGTCTTATGTCACTTGTAAATTTGTTGTTTAATATATATATTTATTGACATGTATACATCGGTCTTGTTTGTTTTCTTACATCTTCGGTTGGACTCAAGTTGAGTCCGCTATTTTCTTGTAGTTGTACCTTCTGGCAGGAATAAACAGCACGTGTTCCGAATTTAACAACACTCAAACCCACACGGTCCTCTACAAGGTATGAGAATCTGTGAGTGAACAGGTGAAAATGAAAGAAGACTTTTAATAAACATTATTTTCCACATGAAATTATGCATGCTATTTAGAAAGCAATATTTAAAACGCAGTTTGCCTATGACTGATTTAGACTATAGCGCATGAAATGTTTTCTCTCTTGTAAACTTGGATTAATGTGTAGTATCTGAATTCCTTAGAATTAATGAAAAAGAAACGCGGAACCGGAGAGTTCAATTCATCGTGCTAAAAGTGAGACGACCAGTGGATTATCGTTGCGTGCGTGGGCATTTGTCGCGGGGACTGGGCAATTTTTGGATTGGCCGAAAGCAGGTCGATATTTTAAAATACTTCTTGTCACATCTTACTACCGTGAGAAGGCGAGTAAATAATCTCTTGTGGACTGTCATTTAATATACTATATTCAAAACCTTCATCTAAGGCGTTCCCAAGAAAGGAAGCGCCGAAAAGGTTTGAGAAATATTTGTCCTTAATTCATTCACGCGTGGGTTTCCAACCCACTGTATACCCGCAGCTTGTGTCACCTTCCCTTTATCAAGGCGTGCGGATAAATAGCATTTTTTAATCTGTCCATTCGATGACCAATGCATATGGAAGCTCAATGGAGTCCTCAAAGTTAAATCGTTTCGGTTTCTGTTCCCTATTTCTTGTACCGGCGTTTCTTTTATGGGGAGATAATCCCGACTGTCACTCTAATAAAAGAACTATCTCCATGGATACGCGCTAAGTAAGAAGTCATTTCAAATGGATACCATAACTGTAAATTGAACAGTATCAATTGAATGTCTAGCGCTGGCAACAATCCCTGTCTGTCTGCGATAGGGTTAGAAGACTAACAAAAACTATCTTACATAGTTAGATCGCTGTCTCATATGGCCTGCTGCCATTTCTAGTTACCTTGAGCTCCTTGATAAAATCCAAAGAATCAGCAATACTATTGACCCTGATCTGTGTTCACCGTGTTCCTCGTAGTCTTTGAATATAGAATCCAGCGCAGTAAGTAATCTGTTCAATGAAACAACGCCAATACCACTAGCAGCGGCTGTTCAGTCTTCGATATCAGAGGTTGGCAGTGAATATTTGGAAAAAAAACATGGCTGCCTTTATACACGTCGAATTGAATATTTTAAGCTTTCTGATTGGTTAAACTTTCTATTGTTCAACTGTAAGATGAGTCAACTCATTTTGGTTGGCTCACTAGCACATAGGGTACCCAAAAACTCTAACAATCTCGCGACTCGGCTTCAGTCACTTAAATACCGCCATAAGGTTGCCTCACTGTGTCTTTTCTATAAATACTCATGGTAATTTTCGGATGGCCTCTTCGCTTTTTGAATTTATGCGCAGTACTAGACTGGCGTCGAGATCTTATCAATTTACAGTTGAGCTGGCTAGATGTAACCGTAAGTTCTATGCTAACTGTTTCTTTTTTCCGATTATGGAACTCCCTTCCGGTTCCATGCTTTCTAGTCAACTTTAATCTGCAAAAATCTAAATGCAATGTCAATCGCTATCTACTGTCCTCTTGATTACTCTTCTTTTGTTTTTGCCTCTTTCTAATGTTTCTATTTTCTAATTCCTCCACACCCAGTATCTGGCTCCATGGATTCCAGTCAACTTTAATCTTCAAAAATTTAAATGCAATGTCAATCGCTATCTACCGTCCTCCTGATTAATCTTTCCTCTTCCCGGTCATTATTAATGTTTCCGTTCCTAATTCTCCCACACCCTGTAAGCCCTTGTGTCTTAGTGACTTTACTGCCTTGCCTAGTGTGTTATTGATTTAAAAAAGTACTTTTTTTTTATAGCAGCACTATGAAAAATTGGTTACTGTTGAAGGAGAGATTATTCCGGCTTTCATAGATGCTGGCGCGTGACGAAGACTATGAGAAAATGGCGTTGAAGGAGATTAAATGCTGAATTGACATGTGCTGTAGTTTTCTTTTTTTATATCATCATTCCCGATACTTTTTTTTTTATCAGACCTATCTTCTACGCAGGAATAGTCCTCCAAGAAATCGTACTTCGCAAACAATAAAAAACGATGTTGCAGAATCGTTTTCTTGTAGCCTCACCGCAACATGCTGGCATAACGTTGCAAATACCTTGGCTTGTAGCGTTGCATAAACAGAAAATAGATAAAGTTAAAGAAGATACTAGAACGTGCATTCGTCATCTAAATTACTGACTATCGATTAAAAAGATAAGAAATCTTATACATTCTATACATATTCTTAAGTCACTTTAGGTGGTATTTTTTAGTGATTACTCGTATCTGAATAGACGCTCAAATTCGAGCATCTATTAAAAATAACTTTTAAAGTGATACAAATTAATAAAAAATGCATTGTAAAAATTCCCTTTCTTTACGTTTTGGATACGAAACTATGTGCAGATATGAGAAAACGTCGAGAGTTCTATGAACGTCTTTTCTTTTGTTGCCAAGCCGTAGGGCGCGCCGGGCTAAACTGTCGCTCCCAGTATCCGGCTCCAGGCTAAGGATATTTAATCGTTCCGTGTTAGCTGGGATATAATTGAATTTCAAATCAATACCTCAACCAAAAAATGAGCAGTATCATTTCATTGTTCTACACCTGCAAAAAGTACCCTCCCTCACTTGGGAGAGGGTTAAAAGTCCCCCGATTTTTTTTTATAGTAGATCTATGAAAAACGACAAAATTCCGTGAGGGACGCAGGTTCGATTCCTGCCGAAGGGCGCAAATTTTAAAAAATTTCTTTAATAATATATCACGAATATTCAGGCCGGTAGGTGAAAATAAATAAATATACTGTTTAATAAATAAACAGAGCGGCTAATCAAATACGAGTTTAACGTTTAAAGTGATAGAAATCTGTCAAATTATTAAAAATTGCAGTTATGAAAAAATCTTCTAGGTATCTATAATGGGGAAAATTTCATTTGAAAGCATGAAATTGGCTACTCCTGACCGTCTGCTCCATCGTGGCCAAGCGGTAAGGCACGTCGGTTTAAACGTTGGTTACCTCTGCTATGATGGACGTAATTTATTCTTTAGTAAGATGTTATGATCTAGAATGATGATGATACTTCATTCTAAAAATAACCTTGCCATCAGTGATGATAGAAAATAAGGCTATTTCATCATTTTATGAATAACTTTGCCATCAGTGATGACAAAATAATAAGGATATGTCATCATTCTAAAAATAACCTTGCCATCAGTGATGACAAAAAATAAGGATATTTCATCATTCTAAAAATAACCTTGCCATCAGTGATGACAAAAAAATAAGGATATTTCATCATTCTAAAAATAACCTTGCCATCAGTGATGACAAAAAATGAGGATATTTCATCATTCTATAAATAACCTTGCCATCAGTGATGACAAAAAATGAGGATATTTCATCATTCTAAAAATAACCTTGCCATCAGTGATGACAAAAAAATAAGGATATGTCATCATTCTAAAAATAACCTTGCCATCAGTGATGACAAAAAATGAGGATATTTCATCATTCTATAAATAACCTTGCCATCAGTGATGCCAAAAAATGAGGATATTTCATCATTCTATAAATAACCTTGCCATCAGTGATGACAAAAATTAAGGATATTTCATCATTTTATGAATAACTTTGCCATCAGTGATGACAAAAAAAATAAGATATTTCGTCATTCTAAAAATAACCTTGCCATTACTGATGACAAAAAAATAAGGATATTTCATCATTCTAAAAATAACCTTGTCATCAGTGATGATAGAAAAGAAGGATATTTCATCATCATAACCCTCATTTTTATAAAAACGACCCTTCCACCACAAGAGTGTCAGTAGAATAGAGAAGAGTAAAGTAGACTCTAGTACCAGTAACAGTAGTCAGTAGATGAGTAGACAAGTAGCAGTATAGGAACACATGTCTAGCCAGCGCCCCGTGAAGATCGAAAACAAACGATTTCAAACGCCATCCTCCAAAACGAAATTCTCGGAACCAAACTAAGTAAGCACTCACTTTTAAGCAAAAGAGACACTGGGAAATTTTTTACACACACCATAACAATATTCTGTAATTTGCACCACAAAAAGAAAATGCAACTTCTTGTTATTTATGTCAACACGTGCCTCAAGTTTTTATTGTTGTACGTATTTTAATTTCTGTCATTAATATCCACCACATTACAGTAAAAAAAATATTAACTACGGGGAAAATAATACATCAACACCAACTTACCAACATCGTTATATAAATTTTTCAAAATATCAGGCCGGTAGGTGAAAATAAATAAATATACTGTTTAATAAATAAACGAAGCATCTATTCAAATACAAGTACTCATTAATAATAACGCTTAAAGGTATACAAATTTGTCGGATGAATAAAAATCCATTGTAATATATTCTTAAGTGAAGAAAACGTATTTTGATGTTACTTGACCGGTCTGAATCTTTTCAGCTACAGCACTTCGCATTCTTACCCATAATGTTTTCACAGCATTGCGGATCAGCTGTCAGTTTTGTGTCAGGAAAATAATTGATTACAATGTTAAAGTAACGTTGCCACATCACATATTCCTTAACCAAGATGCGCCATTGCAGGGAACGTTCCGTGTTAGCTGGGATATGTTGAGTTTCAAATCAATAACTCAACCAAAAAAATGAGCAGTATCATTTCATTGTTCTACACCTGCAAAAAATACCCTCCCCCACTTGGGAGAGGGTTAAAAGTCCCTTGATTTTTTTTGTGGTAGAACTATGAAAAATGACAAAATTATTCCAACATTCAAAGATGATGGCATGTGACGAATGCTTATGAATATGAAAATACAGTAGAGGAAGAGGAGAGGTTAACACTTTGGAATGACGTTAGAACTCCACGTAATGGCTGTTGCAATTTCATTTTTATTGCTATCTTATAAATGTCATGCACCATTGAAATTCCTGTAAAGATGAAATGATAGAAGAATTTGCATGGAGAATGCAGCTCTTGAAGCAATAAATTCAGTTTTCATTGAAAAGGGAACAATTTACCGAACAAATGATTTACCAACAGCTCGGAGAGATTTTCGGTCAAGAAATGAAAATACAAATGACGTCATTGACATACATTTTTTTTTTCGTTCTATCGTCCGGTTCACACACCTCTCCGTTCTTTTGAACAAGAGTAGAGTATTATCTCTTCTTTCCTGTTTAAGTTTGGGTCTCCAGTTACTTTAAAATTCTTTTCATTCCCAGTAGCCTCTTGTTATTATCGCTTTGCTTGGAGGGGAATTAAAAAATACAAAAAAAAACAGAATGGTTTGGGTAAATACAAATAAAATCATCTTATTTTCCATTTTTTGATTTTGCAATTTTGCACACACCAGCATAATTAAAATATTTATTAAATTTGATATTTTCTTAAATTTGATATTTATTAAATTTGATATTTCTTAAATTTGATGTTTTCTTAAATTTGATATTTATTAAATTTGATATTTTCTTAAATTTGATATTTAGCATAGTTCGAATCTCAAATTAGTATATTAACTACAAAATGAACAATATCAACCCTTTCAGAAAGTGTTACATCGGACGATTTTTCTTCGTCTGTCATAACACTTCCAACATAGTGAAATTTCAGTACTTGCTTGATATTGTCGTCTCCAAATTGTAGGTTGCATTTCGGGCTGTTCCTACATTCTTGTTATTGATATATGTCTATATCTCTGAGATTAGGTATTATGATTACTTTTATTTATTTAAACTATTCGAACTTTTATCCTAATCTTCATTACCATGTTCACAACGTCTCGGCCATTGTGCGCTCCGGCCTTTTTCAGGTTATTGGAATTTCAAACCAAACACTTTATTTCGTCCACCGGGGTAGATAGTTCTAGTTCACACCCCGGTGGACGAAGTAAAGGGTTCAATTCGAAATTCCAATCACCTGAAAAA
>OZ038496.1:26473676-26503676 GCA_964036315.1 Acanthosepion esculentum
CGTGTAAACTGACATATATGAGATTACGCACACACACGTATATATATAAGGGTCATATATATATATATATTTATATTACACGCATATATATATTTTTCGTTTCAACCTTTGGAAATAAAATCTGATGATCCGCTGTCCTTTAAAAGGGCTGTGGTGAAATAATTTATCATATGGAACCTTAAAGTGGTCTGTTTTTATTTAATATATATATATATATATATATATATATATATATATATATGAAGATAAATCGAAGAGAATGATAAATTCTATATATCAAATTAAAGGTGGGTAATTGAATGACAAAATGGAAAGATGATTGAAAGACGAAATGGATTTTTTCATGAGTCGAAATATAACGCAAACTTTAGTATCCTTGTTTCTGTTTCCCACGAGAATCTCCTGTCTTAATACTGTACCTAGTTCCTGTCATGGTAATTTACCCACGCACGCATGGACTCTCCCAGCTATGAATACGAGCAGGTACTGCCTTTTGGAGGGTGAAGTTTCTGGCAGTCGGCTCTGACAGTCCGACCGAACATTCTTGCTGTACTGTAACCCTCTCGTTTTTATATATGTGGTATTACTGATTCTGTTAATATATTTGTTTCAATCAAGTCCTCTCTTTGTGCCTTTATTTCTGGCCCTAACAAGGCCACAACAGTCAAGTATCGAAATATACATAATTGCCTAAGAGTGTATCACGCATGGCACATAACTGACTGATATTCACTTACGTGCTAATACCCCTGGGAAAAATATGAATCCTCTTCTTCTCCCCTCAGCTATGGGTAAATAGCAGACAAACCGAGTTCTATAGCAACTGATCTACCGCAGAAAGAAATGGCAACCAACTGCGGGAAAGAATCATAAAGAAAGCGCTAGAATAAAAAAAATGTTTAAATTAGAAAAGAAAAAAACGTTGTTTCTGTTCATGAATAATTTCTAGATACGAAACAATGCTACATTACAAATATTAAAAAATAAATCTTTATTGGCTTTAGAACTGCTTCCCAACTTATCATGATGACAATCCGTTGCAAAATTGAGGAATTTCTCAATCACCCGAAGAAGGCCGGAGCCTATAACGGCCGAAACGTTGTGAAAACGGCAATGAAGATGGGGATAACAGCCCGAATAATGTAAATAATGCAAATAAACATAATACCTCATTTCAGAGATCCAATCACCTGAAAAAGGCCGTACAACGAACGAGCGGATTCACAGACGAGGCTATGTCGAAGGGCAGATTCTCGTCTCGGGAAACAGCTACCCGACCCCCGTTTATACGGGGTCTACGGTGAATTTTTGGCCAAGTCTTCAAGGTTGGATACCCCACATAAAAGTCGGCCTTGTGCCACATCTGACCGCGTGGGGAGGTTGGTAGATATCCTGCATTTGGAGATTCGTCTCCAGCTGTGCTGGTCAAACACTCTGCCTCCAGGCAGAAAGGATCCCTAGATGAGGCTATGCCGAAGGGCAGTGTTTCGTCTCATCTCGACATCGTTTTATAAGGCGTCTACGGGGAACTTTTGGCCGAGCCTACTGGCTCGGATACCTTACGTGAAATTCGGCCTTGTGTCACATCTGACGGTGTGGGGCTGTTGGTAGATATCCTGCAATTGGAGATATAATTTTCTTGACTACTCCTTCGACACGCCGCTGGCTAATCTTATATGTGTTGTTCGTATCCTAAGTATTATCGTTCATTACAAACCTTCGTTTAGTAAACTATTTAGTAAACTATTTAGTAAACTATTTAGTAAACTTCCTTAGTTAACAACAGGATTAAAAAAATAAAAATTCTTCAGAAATTAATTTGTTTACGTTTCGAATACGAAACTGGGCATTACTCTGTGTTTATTTCTAACACTTTCTAATACATTCGCCCCAGTCCCTCAACCTCTGACGTCTTACACTCTGGGTTGAGGTGTCTACTCAGTTTTAACTGAACTTAAGGGAGTGACCGTAGGTCCCCTGAGCATCCGTAGATCACTGGTTTAATCCTGCTTTCTGCCCATGTTGTGTTTGGTTTGATCCAGAAAGCAGAAGTGATGTTCATCCATTCACGGTCGACTGAAGATGTAGACACGGCCGGAGAGTCTGTGCTAAGAAATTTAGAATGCACAATATATATATATATATATATATATATATATATATATATATATATATATATATATATATATATATCCGCAGAAAGCCGGACAAATGATTGAATTGTTTATGTCTTTTATATAGCAGAAAAGAATAGTATAGAAAAGAAACGGGATACAGAAAAGAAAATAATTGACGTAAAAACTCATACACTTGATAAGAGAGAGAGAGAGAGAGAGAAAGAGAGAGAGAGAGAGAGAGAGAGAGAGAGAGAGAGAGAGAGGTTGTGATTAGCTTGTGAAATCGTCTCAGAACGATATACGACTCTTGCGATGGAGAGATAAAGATTTCTGTGCGCGGCTTAACGTTTATAGTTGCGTTCCTCCTCAGTGGTAGTAACAGTAGTAGTAATCTTTGTGGTAGCAGAAGCATCGGT
The DNA here is from genome assembly GCA_964036315.1 of Acanthosepion esculentum. Taxonomy (NCBI): domain Eukaryota; kingdom Metazoa; phylum Mollusca; class Cephalopoda; order Sepiida; family Sepiidae; genus Acanthosepion; species Acanthosepion esculentum. The sequence continues at coordinate 26,476,210 of OZ038496.1, forward strand.
ACTTATATTAACAATACATGTTAGTGGGGCTTTTGTTTCAATCCCTGACATCACTTCCAGTCTCCGATATCACTCCACCCAGCTCGACTGCACTCGATGACAGACGAGTCCATAAACAACCTTTTGATTATTGTAGCTTGTTCGACGTTTCCGTTTCCAGTGGTAGTAATAATAGTAGCAGTAGCAGTCTTAGATTGTTGGAGGAGTAATTCGCTTCTTCGTACTTATATCAACAAAATATGTTAGCGGGCGTTTGGTTCCAATCCCTGACGTCACTTCCAGTCTCCGACCTCTTTCTACCCAGCTCGACTGCATTCGACGGCAGACGAACCAACCAATCTGTCAACAAATTTCTGTGCGCGTTTATATAGATAAACCTGGCTGATCATAAATCGACCCTTGGCCCGCACCCGATTATGACGGGTGCTGAGTAAGCTCTATTTCAAATTTTAACCGATAAAAATTATCTCGATCATCTTTCATTGTCTTCCTAATGACCCAATTCCAAATGGGCTAGATCAGATTCCCAACAGTAAACAAAATTGTTCTGATCTAATTTCGCTGTTCAAATCTACTCCAATTTCAACAAAAAAAAATTATATGTGTGTGTGTTTGTGTGTGGTTCCCAAACTCTCTCTGTTACATATTTATGAATATGTGTCGTCCAAACTTGCCACGTGATTGAGAGAGTTCCCTATTTTTCTATCGCATGGGAAATAGTCGCCCTTAATCTTCTCGCTAAGATCACTACTGCATTTGGACTTGTGTCAGTCCGAGCTAAGTTTAGTTAGTATCTAAATGTTTGGACACTTACGCCATTTTTTTCTCCATTAAAAATAAAGAACAATGTTTCTCTCTCTTTTGTTTCTTTCATGCATCTTTCTGCGTATATGATATGGATAGGTGGTTGACGTCTAAACCAGCTTTTCTGCTGGTGAGAAGAGTTTCATGTCACCTAACAGGACCAAAAACAAAACCTGTCAAAGGGCGGAGGTACTTATACGGCCAGCACATACACACATATATATATCGACGATGACGATAAGGCTTACGTGCCACTTGAACGTTCATAGTTAAATCTCAGAACATCTAAAGGAACACTCATGTCCACATTCACAGTTTAGACAGATAATAATCGAAAATACATCGGTGCTCCAATAAAATAATAATAAACAAAAACTTAACATTCTGGAAGTCCTTTATATAAGAGAAATTCGACCGAAAATGAATAAAGACATCTACGAGTATAGCAACGAATTTCTTAAATGCGTGTAGCAGCAAAGTGCTAGATAATATATACTAGATTAAAAATGCTACTATTAAAAAATCGTTTAAAAATAAAAAAAATATTTTAAAAATCGCATAACTTACCTCCCCTGCATAGAGTTAAAAATATTTTGAATTTACGGTGTTAATGCATAACACATCGATATATATATATATATATATATATATATATATATATATATATATATATATATATATATATATATATAGTGTAAGAAAAATGTGCCCAACGACTGAAAAATAACAGAGCTATTTAATATATCAAGAAATATGCATAATATCTTAAAATGATTGCACAACTCGGAATTTCCGACATTCTGCATTCGTCGTCAGGTGCAATTTTTTTTTACCAAAACAAATTCTTAATATATATATATATATATATATATATATATATATATATACGCGAGGTCTGATCAAAACGTTTCGGGACCTCAAGTAGCCCCCTTCTGAAGCCACACATTTTGTCCATCGTCGTTTTGCATTGATAGAAGCATTCTCCTGTCTCATTGCATTCTCTTGGATTTCTTCGGCGTCTTGAAATCTTACTCCTTTCAAGTGGGACTTGATTTTTGAAGAAGATAATGTCGCAAGGAGCGAAATCTGGGGAATGTGGTGGTTGTCGGAGCTGAGGAATGTTGTTCTTGGCCAAAACCCGCTGCACGAGGCCTGGTCACTGATGGAATCTCTGCGGTGTGACGAGGCGACCACACTCTACAAACTTTCCTTCTAAGTACTGCTATAAACAACGGAAGTGAACGAGAACTTTATAACTTAGTGGGCATGCGCGATAGGGTTCAAGGTTAATCTGCGCCAAGCGGCTTCACTTACTTTGCATAATTTAGCTTTCTTACCATAGCGACAGACCCGCTACTTTTTAAAAAATTCAAATCTCGTATGTATGTATACCTGAGTTGATATATACGTACACCTGAACGCTTGTGTACTCAGAATAACATTGAAAAGAAATAAAAGGTGTTTGCTCACATCTAGTAGTCTAAAGATGAAAATCTAAAATAATTGGAGCGATAGACAGTAAAAGTTTTTTTATTATTTTTCGCTTAAAATGTGAAGAATCCTGACCCCTCCCGCCACATTACTATCTCGAGTTCAGCTATAAAAGAAAGAAAGAAAGAAAGAAAATGTCGGATGTAAATAGGTCGGTAGATATTAGCACCGAAAATAACTGATATCTGATAGGGAGTGCTAAGCAAGCGTAGACCATAAATACATAACAGTAAACAGCTGCCCCCACAAATTCGACTTGACATGCAATCGAAGTTTTCTATACAGGCGAGATGTCAGTTTTATAATTAGAAGAATAGGTAGCGTACATGGATTTTTAAAAGCGTGATTTTAGACATATACACCGATGATACATAATGTATTAATTGCATACACCGGGAAATGACTTGAAGCTTTTGTTTAAGCATTGGCGCCTCGGGGGACAACGACGCTAGGGTGGTTGGTCGTTAATCCATCCGCACCGGGTTCCCAATAGAAAAAAAATTCAACATTAAGTAAACCAACAAAATTTGGCATGTTGTAAAATCAGCGAATCAAACTTGATATTGCCCGTTTAAATGTAATGGCCAGATAATATCTGGCAGAGAAAAAGATCACAGAATTGGAGTTGCATATTAAAACCGCGTTAAAAAAATGAAATAAGAAAATTATTTGCAAATAACAGGGTTGTACATTTACCGACAGAGGTCTATGTTCGAGCCGAAGTAAAACTACAGTTTCGAAAGCTGATTGTCAAGGGAAGCAGTTTGGTTTAGTTTAGTTTATTTTGTTTTACAAAACCGACAGGATTTTTAAGATAGGTTCGTATGAACAGAATATGAATTCTTTGTAAGAAATCAGTTTGTAGATCAGGTTTGGTTCATTTTGTTTTACGGTAGATCAACCTCAGTGGGTTATTTAATGCCGACAGAATTTTTAAGATAGGTTCGTATGAATAGAATATGTATTTTTTGTAAGAAATCAGTTTGTAGATCAGGTTTCATTGATGTATTTTCGTAAAGAAGGTTATTTTAAAAAAAAAGTATTCCTGGTATTTTTACTATAAAAATCTATTTTCATACTTTCAAAGTGTTTTGACCTCAGTTGTGTGTGTGTGTGTGTGTGTATGTGTGTGTGTGTGTGTGTGTGTGTGTGTGGGGTAACTATTTGCTACCACCCAGGGTTAGGGTGGATCTGGGAACAACACCAATTAACCAATTCAGAGGCCTTGCTACCGGGTGTAGTTTATCGTCATACCCAGAAACGCTGGAAGCAGTTTTCCAACACACGTTTGAAAGATTGGCGCAATATAATCTTTCTATCCATATTCTTTTTTTTTTTTTTGACAACTGATATAAAAATCTGCGCATACGACATTTAGCTTTTTTTAAAAGACATGCTTTTATCTTCAAAGATTTTCTTTAAGGCTTCTTAATCCTTCGTGGGCCGGGTGTGGGCCGGGGGTTGTCGATTCCTGATATAGATATTCATAGTTTGGATGAGAATGTTTTTGAACAATTAACATTTTCTACCGAATGTTCCACGAAGTAGTGATTCATAGAAGCACAAATCACAGAGGAAAAAAAGACAGAATTGTGATTCAACTGACGAATGCTGAGAATGTCATGGACAGAACATGTAACTAACGAGGAAGTTTTAAGATTGGAACATAAAGGAAAATGATACAAAAGGAAACATTTGGTATTCATTGGCCGAGCAGGCCGTACCTTTTTTCATTTGAAAATTATAAAACCTTTCTTTTAAAACAATTTTTCAGGAAATCAGGTTTCTCAAGTCCAGTAACTGTTATTGTTCTTTCCAGTACAAATGCGGTTTCCTTCCTAACCTTTTGTCTGAAGTAGTGTGGAATATTAGCATCTTGATTATGTCATTATTTTCTCTTCGAGTTACATGTGCTATCCATTTTAGTTGTTACTGTTGTTGGTAGTCCTCAAGTGATGTCGTTTCTGTTAATGGTTTCTCCGCTGGTGCGGTTCTTTGATTATGAAAGTATGGAGCGCCTAGTGAGGATCGAACTCACTATTCGGTAGTAATTGATGTAGCTTGTAAACAACCTTGTTAATTATTATCATAAGTACTCCTAAGTAAGCGTGGCTTAGATGTGGCACAAGGTAGAAAGTTTGGAGCGCCCAGTTAGGATCGAACTCACTATTCAGACGTTCGTCGTCTATATTATAAGTGGAGGACAGCTTGTCTAATGCTCCGCGAAGCTACTGAATATCATATTATAATTTTTCTTGATTCTTTGTTAGTAAACATGTGCGTTATGCCCTGCCATTACCTCAGATAAATAATGGACCAAATAATGACCCAGAGAGCAAAAGGTTGTCAGTGATCAGGAAGAAAGGAAAATATTACTCTCAAAATAGGGTTATTATTGTTGTAATCGGAATGATAATGACAATATTAGCCGTTTCCTTATAAGGAAACATTTGGCAATCATTTACTGTGTAATACTGAAATACTGGATTTTAAAATTAAACACATATAAACTAGGGTTAAACAAAGACTTGGGTATTTTAAATCTGTATAAATATTTCAATAGTTAAAAAATTTCTTTAGATATAGTTAAAAACCTTTTTAAACAACATCTAAAATATTATCGTTAGATTTACGTTAGAAATATTCAAACACAGTTGCATTCCACATCACGTGACGTCCGCGTCTCGCGACGGACGTTACTTGTAAACAAACTTCCGAATACAGTTATTTAATTAATTTCTGACAAACGATCCGGGCGATCTGAAATATCAAATATAAATATATAAAAACATATAAATAAATACTTTCACAAAAAAACATTCAATTTTTTTTCTTTTAATTTGCAACTTTTCAGTTGTTTTATCCATATTTTATATACATATCAAGAAAGTATACGTGGCTTCTCATTATGTTATATATATATATATATATATATATATATATATATATATATATTTGAACTTTATTTCAATCTTTCATGAGTTTCCGATCCCAAACTATGATTAATTAATGATGAACATGTCATTTTCGTTTATGATCGATTTCATCACGATTCTTCTGTTAAGCTTGGAGAGTAATTATACATTCTTATTGCTCAAAATACAGTCTTATAATGTTATAAAAACCTCGAAGACTTCCAGTAAGTTATCTTTAATCATTTCTAAGATAGAAGTGTTCAAAGCTTAATCGAAAATTGGACAATTTTGCTGTTAACCTGGAATATATACAGGAATTATATTTCAGTGGTTTTAAAAGCATCGATCCGATTTGTTTCATTCAATGGATTAGCGTTCCCGCTTCGGTTTGATACACGGGGAATTCGAATTTTCCACTTTTTCGTTGATGCAGAGAAATAATTATAGCGAAGTCAAGCTTAAGGTACTCGTCGCTGCTGGATAACAGTTAGAAGCGGCGTTGAGTACCAAACTTAGAGCGTGTCTTACAGGGCATAAAACGTGCACCGTCTTAGAGCCAGTTTCATTGACGCATGCATTTAAATTATCTTTCGCATTACTTCCATTATTATAACCTTGAACAAGCACACTTGGTAAGCGAATAGATATGTGGTTCCGCAGAGAGACACTGAGAATTCCGTGGACGGGTCATATGAGTAAGGAAGAAGTTTTATGCAAAATCGAGACAAAATGGTCGCTTTTAATTAGAACAATAAAGGGACAAAGAGAATTTCTGGACACAGAAGGAGAAAAGGAGGCTTGGAAAATTTGATACTGTTAAGGGGTCTCCCCTTTTTACGCAAATGGACTCAACCGAGGTATACATATATTACTACCAGTGAATATCCGGGGAGTCGGCAGCACGTTAAGTGCTGGACGGTCGAACTCTCTGCCTCTGAGCAGAGTGGAACCCGGACAAGGCTCCGCCGAAGCGCAGAGCCTCGTTCGGGGAGGTTGACCAACCCGATCCCATTTATACGGGACCTACGGGCATTTTTTGGCCGAGCCTACGGGCTTGGGAATACCCCACTTTAATCCCGGCCTTGTGCCACATCTATCCCTCTTGGGGGGGGGCAGTAAATACCGTCGGCAGTACGTTAAGACAGTCGAGAAGTCAGTACGTTGAGTCTGTATTAGTGTAGTATTAGAGGAGGGTAACACAAAAGTCACCGTCACAGCACCTAGACTCAGTGAGGAGTCATACCGCGATGCTTCAATACAAAGACTGTATATATATTATTGCTACTAACCCGCATTCCAGGATCTACTAACCCGTATTACCAGTTTGTATTATTACGTTAATACGTTTATGTTCCTTATCTATTCCTGGCGTTTGTTAGTCATTGATATCGGATTTCATCCCGGAATCCACAACAGATACTCACAGGACATATTCAAGAAAAGCGGTATAGAGAGATACAGCGGGTAGCCTGCCTAACTAGATCGTGTAAATGGGTAGCAGAACAGGGATATTAAAATATCCCTGTTCTGCCACAAACAAAAAAGCTGCAAAGGATAGGAAGTTGTTGATGATCACCCTAAGCTATACAGAAGAAGAAATCCATTCATAAAAAGATGAAATATAAATTTTCTACAAACTTGAAAACGATTTTCGTTTTTGTTATCACTGTACAAGCTTCCATAGACCAGTGGTTCCCAACCTATTTTGGGCCATGACCCACTTTGGTATTTCTAAAATTCTGATGCCCTTCGTAATATTTAATTCTTACATATTCACAATTTTACTGCAATTTACATGAAGGAAGCTTAAAAGGCCATTGACTTGGTTTCTAAACAAACCTCCAAAGACCATGGCGTCCATGAAAGAGAAAAGTTTAAAAAAAAAGGACAGTTAAATATATATAGTTTCAAAACATATAATAGAGAACTGAAAGGCAGAAATATAAAATATTTGAATGGAAGCTTATTCTGTAATATACTTTGAATATTTTAATCATGAAATAATGAAATTTGAGCTCATGTTGGTATAGTAAGCCGAAGGGTGCACGTCATACGCATGCTCCAACAAAATATTACCCTGCCCCACCGAAATCAACCGGATTCCAAACTCGATTTCTCATTTTGAGACTCTAAAAATTATAAAAGCTTGCCTCTACAACTAATATTGTTTTTTCTCAAAGGTCGTCAAGTAGGTTACTTCCGTTTCCCGATGTCTTTCATGCTTATCAGGCCGCCTTTCAGAACCAAATTTATACTCACATGTTCTATTATTCTCATCATTCCTCAGTTAAACTTCAGATACCTAGTACACGTTCTAGTTGTCTGAAGATTGCGAGAGCGTGAAACTCGAGTAACGACCCAAGCTGTCCTTTGGTAATATATGTATATATATATATATATATATATATATATATATATATATATATATATATATATATATATATATATATGTGTGTGTGTGTGTGTGTGTGTGTGTGTGTGTGTGTGTGTAAGTAATTTATACAAAGAATTAGCAAAGTTAATGAGATTAATACCGAAATCAGTTTGCTAACAAGACTTAATGAGTCATTAACTTACTATCAATTCCTTGAATAATACGATCCTTATATTGGAGTTGTTGTATATTTGAGTTGTTGTCAGATGGAATTGGCGAGTCAAGTACTTTCAACAGTTTTAGATGGTCATCTTCAGGGCGCAATTTTCCAAATATACAACAACTTAAATATAAGATTGTATTACCCAAGGACTTGATACTAAGTTAATGTCTCATTAAGTTTTGTCAGCGAAATGATTTCGCCATTAATCTCATTAACATTGCTAATTAATTCTTTGTATAAATTCCTTCTTAATAATATAATATAAAAACTGCACATTCTAATATATATATATATATATCATTTAATATTTTTTAGTGAATATTTGTATTTAAATAGGCGCTCCGTTTTTTATTCTTAAATTTCTTCTTATTTATTATTATATTTTATATACTATATTGTTATTAAATTATATCATTATATTATATTATATAATATATCTATAATTATATTATATATTATATTATAATATATATTATATTATTATATTATATTATTATATACTTATATAACATATATATATAATTATATTATATATTTATTATTATTCATTAATATTTATAATTTATTATTATTTATTATATTATATATATAATTATATTATATTATTATATTATATTATTATATTATATATTATATTATTATATTTTTTAATATATATTATTATATTATATTATTATATTATATTACTAAAGAAAAATATGCGTCTGTTTTTAATTAAACGATAATAAATATTTTGTTTACAAATAATAACAGGGCGTCTACTCAAATATGGACATCCTTTAAAAATAATGTTTAAGCAATAAAAATCTATCTGATTAATAAATAAAAAATCCATTACCGAAAGTTATCCGGGATTGTACTATAAATGGCCAAGAGGAGTCGCACTGTGCGGCTGAGAGGATGAAAAAAAAATGTAGCTAACGGAAGGTACAGAAGTCGATAGCCGATCAGTATCGGCTGGGTCCCCGCGGAGAAGGGGTATGATGCTGAAAGACCCGAAACCTCTAATGAACCCCTCAGCTAGAAACATCCCTGATGATGTGTACCAACGCATCCAGTAGATGTATTTTACGAAAGAAAATTACATTGTCTGCGTTTGGATACAAAACTGGAACAGATATAAATACTTCGAGAGTCTTTGACGAGAAGAATGTCGGTTAAAGGCATTATTCAATCTTCCTTGATCGGCAAATCTCAGTCGTGGCTGAGTCGTTATAAGAACATCGGATATAAAGATAGTTTCTCCTATCAGGGGGAGCACAGGATCAGATCCTGCCGGAGGGCGTATATTTTTATTTAAAAAGATTTCTCGGATATTCAGACGAGTAGAGAGAAATAAATATAGTAAAAAAAACAACCAAATAAAACACCCCCCCCACAAAAAAAATCTAATATGGATATTCATTAAAAATATCATTTAAGTGATAAAAATCTGGTGGATTAATGAATTGAAAAAATCTATTACTTCTTTAGAGATATATATCAGACGGTGGCTACTATTGTGAAGAGCTACGCAGGTTCGAATCCGACCGGGCGTCAGCACATTTTGTTTATTAAGTTTTCTCGATTATACAGGCTGGTAGACGAAATAAATAGTGTTTAAAATAAACTGGGTGTCTACTCAAATACTAGTATCCACTAAAATTAACATTTAAAGTAATATATCTATCTCTCTCCCATCTCTCTCTTTCTATGTATATATATATATATATATATATATATATATATATATATGTGTGTGTGTGTGAGTGTGCTTGTGCGTGTGTATGTGTGAGTGTGCGCGCGTGTGTGTAAGGTATGTTCAAAAAGTATCGGAACTGGAGCTATAAAAAGTAAACTACAACATATATCAATTCAGCATTTAATTCCCTTCGAAGTAGTCCCTTTGCGAAGCCTCACACTTTTATCCAACGTCGTTTCCATTGATGGAAGCATTCCAGGAACTCGTAATTCGGGATAGCGTGCAACTGCCTCGTCACATTCTTTTGGATTGCCTCGACGTCTTGAAATCTTCCTTCTTTCAAGTGGGATTTGATTTTTGAAGATAAAAAAATCGCAAAGGGGCGAGATCTTGGGAATATGATGTTTGTCAGAGCTAAAATCTAGGGAATATGATGTTTGTCAGAGCTACTTGTCCAAAAACTGCACAAGCCATGATCAGTGACATGGGGAGACGACCACACTCTATACACATTCCTTCCAAGCACAGCTATAAACAACGGAAAAGAGCGAGAACGTTATAACTTACTGCGCATGCGCGACAGAGTTCAAGGTCAATTTGTATCAAGCGGCTTCGCTTTGTGTACATTAGCTATTTACCAGAGCTACAGTCCCAGCACCTTTTTGATCAGACCTCGTACTTATATAGCAAGAAATAAAATTAAATCAGTTTAAAAGAAGGAAAGTCCTGAATTCCAAATTGTGGAGAAGAAAGAATCTGTGGAGAGCCGTGTTCGCCTACATCCTCAAGGGATATAACATTTTAAAAATCTAAATATATTATTACATACTCCCAGATAGATGGAATTAGAAAAAATTTTTATTCGCGCCGGGCAATTATTTCAGTTATACGTGTGTATGTTTGTAATATTAATTTATGTCATGATTCCCAATTGATTAATGTAGGCTTGTAAGAAAGATATTTATTAATCTTGACAGTATCACATTGGCTTAGTGACAATCACTTCGATATTTTTTCACAAATTTTCGCGATGATATATATATATATATATATATATATATATATATATATATATATATATATATTTGTGTATTTAGGCAGCAATCCTTCTTTCATGCACATTTCATTAAAAAAGACTGACAAGGTGCTTTTATTTAGTTTTTTATATAATTTTTCGTGCGATCTAATAATGTTTTTCTTTTCAGATGATAAGTTATATAAAAACTGTCCGAATGTTCTTTTTATCCGAGCGCTTTCGGCTATACATTTAGCCATTTTCAAGGATTATATTTCAACTGTTAGAATTAGAAATACTTTGTTATATGTATGTTTTATAAAATGATTCATTTTTTTGTTTCGAAACACGGTCAAGATATTATGTCCATGTTCAAAGTTAATATTATTAAGTGTTGGCTTGTTTGTTTTTATTAGTAAGGCTTCCATTATTTTTAGCCTTTTTTTGCAAGTGGATAATGCTATAAAAATATATATATATATATAATTGATTAAAATTATCGAAAATCGGTAGCGAAATCACCTGTTTTTCTAATTTTTAAAGTATATATATATATATGTATGTATATATATATATATATATATATATATATATATATATATATATATATATATATATATATATATATATATATCATTTCAATACACATTGACATCTACCGAAAATCATTCGCAACATATTCGTTGACATACAAATATAATAGCCTCATCCACTTGTAAAAAAAGGATAAATATAATGGAACGATTATTAATGAAAAAAAAATCAATCAATAACATCAACTATGAACACGGCCACAATGTGCTGACCGTGTTTGGAAAATAAAACGTTCTTATAACTGTAGATACATACATACAAAAATTAGTACACTCAACTAAAATTAAAAAATAAAATCATTATTAATAATGGCTAAAAGTATAGCGGAAAACCCTTGGACATTCGGACAATTTCCACATTAATTTTTGTCTAGAAAAGCATTATATATATATATATATAAGTTTAACATTCTTTTTAAAGATACAAATATTTAAGTAAATAAACAGTATTAAATGACATTTACCGGCCTGAATGTCCGAGAAATTTTCCTAGAAAATATTCGTCCTCCGACAGGATTCGAACATGTATCCTAATTAGGGAGTTTTATGTTTTATTAAAGATATTAGATCTATTATAAAAACTCCAGTTTGAAGTTTATGTAAAACTAGAAAATCACTTTTGACTTTAATAACAACACAACGGAGCTGTTGTGGACCCAGAATAGATCCGAAAGAAAACTCGAACTCAGCAATTTAGTGAAAACATATTATTAAACGAAAGAACGAATACAAAAGTGTTGCACGTCCGACTGACGGCACAATCTCCCCGTATATATAGTAATAGGACGAGTCCATTTAGTCCATAAAGGTAGGTCCCATAACAAGAACAAATAACAAACATATATGATAAGTCATTGAAGGATTTACATCTTAATATCGTCACCATTTTTGCTCAATGAAAGCCAGCAATCTATTATCCATTGATTTTGTCATTTTTCTTCTTTACTTCGGCAGTTTCAATTTTCATCATTGTGATTTTTATTGCTTCCCATAGATTTACTGTGCTATGCCATCTTTCTATAATTTCATCCTTGCAGTTGACCATAGATTTTCGATCGGATTTAGATGGAAACTTGATTCCTTTACCTTCTCTTCTGTAAACATTTTACACTTAAAAATTTACAGGTAACCTTTGATACAAGAGCATTGTCAGGAATAAATACACACTTGACCTTGAAATTGCGTGTCCGGGAATTGAGAAAGAATTGTCCATGACATCACAATAGTTAGCACTGTTCAGTTTAACTCCTCCATTAACTTTGAATGGTTCAATAATAGTCTGGTCAACAATTCTATATACCGCACTGCCGTTTCCTTGCCGTCTTTCTTTAGCCACAGGCACATCTGACTCGGATAAAATCCATCCTTTCGCCCCTCGATCAGGTTCATCGTGTTGGAGTTTTTGGGTACTTTGGTATACTAGTGAGCCAGATAAAATGAGCTGACTCATTTTATAGTTCACCAATAGAAGTGGTAACTAATCAGAAGGTTCAAAATATTCAATTCGGCGTGTATAAAGGCGGCCATGTTTATTCACTGCCAGCATTTGGTATCGAAGACTGGTATTGGCGATATAGTCAGATTCAGTAGAGTGTCTGACTCGGGAGTGTTAATCTTTAACGTTGTTTCATTGAACAGATTACGTACTGCGCTGGATTCTATATTCATAGACTATGGTGAACATGGTCAACACATCGATTGTCACCCAGATTTGCCCGTGAAAATTACTTTAGAAAAGTTAATTATCATGTATTTCTTGGCCCAGTTCTGACGCTTTAAAATGTTAGTTTTACTGAAAGGAATTTGCCGAGGCTATTCTACAGGTTTTGTCTTTCTTGATTCAATTGCAGCCTGTTCAAAGATCTGGGCACTTGTCAAAGGCGGTTGTTTTAGTATAACTTGTTTTTATTTACGTTTCCATCGAGGAGAGAAGTTCTTAAAGCCTTTTCCCCTGCTTCTAGTTATCAACTTAGTTATTTTTGTGATGTTAACAATATTTAGCGTTTCTTATGTTTTTAATTTGAATATAAAATATCTTTTTAATTGAAAGAAGTAAAGCATTTGTAATTTAGGATTTATGTAATTATATAATTTAATGTTTCATGAAACTTCACAGACTGCTTTCAATTCTTCTTCTTCTTCTCATTATTATTATTATTATTATTATTATTATTATTATTATTATTGTGAAATTAAAATGTTTTAATTAAAATGTTTTAAAACAAAAATAGTTTTTGTTTTTTAATTAAAAAGTGTCTGATTTTGGATTGAAGATAATGAATTTTATAAGTGTTTATTCCATTTCGTATTGATCTATGGAGAGGCATAATTATCTTCATTCTGAACAAACACGTAGTGAATAGAGAGTAAATGAGAGAGAGAGAGGGAAAGAGAAAGAGAGACAGACAGAGTGACAGAGAGAGCAAGAGAAAGCGAGACAGAGAGAAAGAGAAAGACAGAGAGAGCAAGAGAAAAGGAGAGAGAGAAGGATAGAGCAAGATAGAGAGATAGAGAGCGAGAGAAAAAGAGATAGAGAAAGAGAGGGGCAGAGCAAAATAGAGAGAGAGAGCAAGAGTGAAAGAGGGGGACAGAGCAAAATATATAGAGAGAGAGCAAGAGAGAAAGAGAAAGAGACTGAGAGAGAGAAAGAGATCGATTAGAAAGAGAGAGAAATAGTGAGAAAGAAAGAGAGACAGGGAGCAAGATAGAGACAGAGAGAGAGAGAGGGGGGCGAGGGAGAGAGAAAGAGAGACAGAGAGCAAAATATAAAGAGAGGGAGTGAGCGAGTGAGGAAAAGAGAAAGAGAGAGCAAGATAGAGAGAAAGAGAAAGAGAGAGCAAGATAGAGAGAAAGAGAAAGCGAGAGCAAGATAGATAGAGAGAAAGAGAAAGAGAGATTATTTTGTTATTTATTAACTAATGACATTTTTAACCATAGCTTAAAGCTATTGGATGCTGGAGTGTTTGATGGAGGCTGCTCTGAGGTTAAAAAGATGAGAATTATTCGCCCCGATCAGTCACGTCGTAATGCGTCATCTTAGAGCTTAAGATGCGAACAGAAATTAATTTTTTTTCTTCTTTGCGTCGCGTCCCTTCAGGACATGGGCAACATGACTAAGTTAATCTGCTTTTAAAATATTTTAAGTGAAAAAGATTTAAAAATACGTGTTGTTTATACAGTAAGTATTTTTATTTTAGCTTTCTTCAGACCAGATAGACAATTTTTGAATGCTGAAATCTTTTTAAGTTAAAGACAGACAAAAAGAAATCCTACTTTGCTGTTTCGCCCGGATGTTTGTAGAGTAATTAGTTATATTTAAGCTTTCTTCAATCAAACAATATTTTACATATTCAAAAAATATTTTTTGGCATATTTAAAAAATACTTTCAAATGAATATGATTTAAAAATATATTTTGGCATATTAAAAATATTTCTAAGTTAATCTGATTTAAAAAATATTTTAAGTGAATAAGATTTAAAAATATGAGTTGTTTGCACAATAAGTATTTTTATTTCAACTTTCTTCAGAGCGACAATTTTTTAATGCTGAAATCAATTTCAATGTTTTATAAACAGAACTGACAGTGGACCCAGCGGATGACAGATAGTTTAGTCTATATATTAAGTTCTGTGATTTCCGTTAATCCGTCCGTCATACCCTGTATTAACCGATCGAAACCAAATTTTGGGGAGAAGTGCAAACAGCTAAGGAAGTACAAAGTACAATTGGTTTTAGTAGTGTGCGTAGCTTTGTACAATAAATTTTCATTATTTTTTTAGGGGAAAAATTAAAAGTTTTATTATTTAACATACAGAATATTCCCGCTATTTTAAAATACAATCTAATAATTAAAATATATACTTCTTTAATAAAAATGCAATATTGTTTTTTAAAAAGTTTTTGTATATACAGGAATCGAGTTTCCAGTTCGGCTTGCATTTGTGAGAACTATAAAAAGCACACAAGGTCAATTGTTTTAAAATTTGGTTCCAGAAAGAAATATTCACGCATGGCCAGTTGTATGTTGTATGCTCAAGTGTAAGAAATTCTAAGAATTTATTCTTCGCTGTTAAAAAGGAAAATAAATCTTAAAAAGTACTGTTTACCATAAAGTCCTATAAACTTAAATTAAAGAAATTCTTAAACCGTGAAGTAAGTAAGTATTATTCCAAACAAATCAGTTTATTAAAATTTCATCGATTGGTTTGCGAAATTGAACGAAACGTAGAGTTAGTAAATCTAGACAAGAAATGTTAGCGATAATTTTAACAAGACTAAATTCTGTCAAAAAATTCTAGTTTTAAAAAATACCTCGTCTAGGAGGCCCTGTATTTTTATTTCCGTGTCAGCCATCAACTTAGTGTCATCTGTGGATCTTGATTATTGTTGCATAAATCGTTTTCTGATAATAAATCGAATAATTTATGCACCATATCCTTTCTGGGCGTAGTACATCATAACCCACCACAGCTTCCTGTCACTTGTAGCTCTAAGCCACGATGTTGACCCTTTAGTATCCATCTTTGTTCTCACTCTGTTATGCATTTGCACTAATTATTCGCCTTGAATAAGCGGCCTTGCAGGGGATGAATTGTTTTGCATCCGGAACTCGCTACCCTATCGCCAGTTGCATGGCAGATTGTTATAAAGCTCACAGTTCTCGTTAATAATATTCAAAGGATAACACTGAAACAAAAGATCAGTGAAGAAACTGTTTAATCACACAGATTAATACAATAATCGCGAATGCCGTAGTTCGTGCGACAAAGTTTTTGCCCCACTTTGGTTTGGTTTATTTTGTTTTACAGCATATCAACATCAATGGGATATTTAATGCCGACAGCATTTCCAGGATAGATTCGTATGAATAGAATATGTATGGTTTGGTTTAGATTGGTTTGGTTTATTTTGTTTTACAGCATATCAACATCAATGGGTTATTTAATGCCGACAAATTTTTTTAGGTTAGATTCGTATGAATAGAATATGTATTCTTTGGTTTAGATTGGTTTGGTTTATTTTGTGTTACGGCATATCAACCTCAATGGGTTATTTAATGCCGACAACAATTTTTAGGATAGATTCGTATGAATAGAATATGTATTCTTTGGTTTAGATTGGTTTGGTTTATTTTGTTTTACGGCATATCAACCTCAATGGGTTATTTAATGCCGACAACATTTTTTAGGATAGGTTCGTATGAATAGAATATGTATTCTTTGGTTTAGATTGGTTTGGTTTATTTTGTTTTACAGCATATCAACCTCAATGGGTTATTTAATGCCGACAACAATTTTTAGGATAGGTTCGTATGAATAGAATATGTATTCTTTGGTTTAGATTGGTTTGGTTTATTTTGTTTTACGGCATATCAACCTCAATGGGTTATTTAATGCCGACAACATTTTTTAGGATAGGTTCGTATGAATAGAATATGTATTCTATGGTTTTGATGGGTTTGGCTTATTTTGATTTACGGCATATCAACCTCAATGGGTTATTTAATGCCGACAACATTTTTTAGGATAGGTTCGTATGAATAGAATATGTATTCTATGGTTTTGATGGGTTTGGCTTATTTTGATTTACGGCATATCAACCTCAATGGGTTATTTAATGTCGACAACATTTTAGGATGGGTTCGTATGAATAGAATATGTGTTATTTGTAAGAAATCAATTTGTAGATCAGGTTTCATAGGGAAGTCAAATGTTTTTATTTTTTCAAAATTGTTTTTCGAGATAAACTTTTTTTTCTAAAATGTAATGCTGGTATTTTTACTATAAAAATCTAATTTTTTTTACTTTCATAGTGTTTTGACCCCAATTTGAGGGTTAACAATTTGCCCATAGCAGGAACCCTAACAGGTGCTACCACCCCAGGTCAGAGTGGACCAGGAAACAACAGCAATTAAGAGGTGGTTCCACGCTCCTCAAAACCTCCTGATCAGTTGCCTTGATGTAGTTTATCGTCAAACCTAGTACAAGTGACCTACTTTGCGACTCCTGGCCCTATGTGCTGACGTTTTTCTCAAACTGAATGGAAGAGTCTATGTTCAACAATTTAATGTAGCGAAGGTCGATCGTCTTTCTGCACAACGGACATGTTCATACGAACTATATTCGTTCGTTCCAACAGTTCAGACCTTCCCAGTATAGACTCGACAAGCTACGTACAAAGGCTCGAATCATCCTCATTCCCTTCGTATTCCATCGGTAACAAGGAAGTTACATTCGGAACATTTCCTCCAAAGATCCATTACGTTGCTTGTATATATAAGAAGAAACAAGAAAATTAAATTTTCTATTACAAAAAATTTAAAACAGCTAAGCTTATCAGCAAAAATAACAACACACCCACAAAATCTAAGCTAGAAAGAACCAACATTATTCACGAGTTCAAATGCCCCTTAAGAAACTTATAAATAATTACATTGGTCATATTACTACATGCTTATCTAGACGACTCGCGCTAAACCTACCTGACTATAGCACAATTAAAACTCATTTAAATACACACGAAAACTTATCAAACTCCGTCGGAAACATACTAGTAAAAAAATTCACATATAGTAGCCCCATCCACATGTTAAAAAAGATTTTTAAATAATGGAAGCACTAATAATAAGAAAAGGAAAAAATAACACTCAATAGTATCAACTACGAACACAGTCACAATGTGGTGACCGTGTTTGGAAAATATTACATTTCCATAACATCAAACACATACATAAAACTACACATTAAGTTAAAAATGAAAAAAAAATCGCCTTTGATATTGGCTAAAATAATAGCCAATGGATAATTTTTACACACTTTGTGTCCAGAAAAGAAAACACTTGTATGACACATGAATTAAATAAAAAGCTTAATCATAGTACCTTGTCTGTTGTCTTTAACGGAAACTGTATAAAAGAGGGATTAATGTCAGATACACAATATATATATATATATATATATATATATATATATATGTGTGTGTGTGTGTGTGTGTGTGTGTGTGTGTGTGTGTGTGTATAATTAGTACATTAAATTAAGAATGCCACGTATGCTAAACAAATAATGGAAGGAGGATTTTTTAATCGCTGTTGCATGATGGTTCTTTCTCTTCAAATGTCATTCTCAACTTTTTACGCATTTCGTTTTGCTTTTGTTCTTGAAATTTTTTTAAACGAAAGACACTTTTTAACTCTGCGTGCGTTATTGCAATCGTCATAGCTGAATGCTGGCTTTCTTTCCATAAAACTGACAACCTTTTCAATCGCTTTTTCAATTTCAGTCCAGGTTTCATCATAATCATGTTTTTATTTCCTTGTTCATTGTGACAGTGTGAACATTGGAGAAGAGTTTCTTTGGAAGATTTTATATCATACAATGTTGACTTTCCTATGTTGAACAATGAACTTTCACCAGCGTCTAGTCTGTTTAAAATTTCCACTTTTTGCGATAACTCCAAAGTTGTTCTTTCCCTCTTATTCCCATCATCTTTTGCACCAATACAAGCCATTAGGGTGAAATAAAAATAAGCAATTATCCAAAGTAAAGTTCCTGAAAAACAGAAATTTCAAATCAGTTACAGATAACCCAAATAGTTCAAATATACGCATCAAAATCATGTCCGGATATGCGGGATTCCGGATATGAGGCACTCCGGATATGAGAGATTCCGGATATGAGGAATTCCGGATGTGAGGAATTCTACTATAATTGGAAAAATCCGTTAGAAACAAAGAAAAGAAAAAGTACTGAACTGCTGTGACATATTTGTCCGCCTGCATGTCAGTGAATGCTGGACAACTTTTTCGCAGGTAAATTATAGATTGATTTGTTTTTTACATTTCTGAAACATAATATTTGTTTTGTGGACACCAGTTATCTTTTTCCCAGATACAAGCCCTACTATTTAACCCATAATTAGGGGAGAGAAGAAGGCGGATTCATACTTTTTACCCACGGGTATTTGCGCGTGGAGGTGAATTTAACGAACTCGACTGTAATTTGAACTTGGCTCTCCGATTTGCACCAACTGCACACCCACCATCAATAGATAAAGAACAGACCCTGAACGACAGAGATGCTGCGAATACCATGAACGGAACATGTGTTCAAAGAGGAAGTTTTAAAGAAAATGGAAACAAAAAGAACACTTCTACTTAGAATCACAAAGAGACAGTTAACATTTCTAGATATATTCTAAGAAAAGAGGGCTTGGAAAATTCAACACTCACCGGAGATTAAAAGCGGTCGGGGCAGAGAGAAACAGCAAGTAATCTACCCTATTTATATAGTTTTTCACTCAATATAAGACCCAAGAACCCCTCAAGGTAGAGGGTTATGGAATCAACTTGTTGGAAGTGCGAACTAGGATTGATTGGTTGAATATTTTTACGGCTTATCAACACTTTGCAGGTTATTTAAAACCAAACAGCATTATTTGATAGTAAGATTTTTAAAAAATAATAATGGTTTAGTTATATAAATCTTACTCTTTAACCCATAGCTGTGGTGAGACTAGGCTGTTTCATCCCATTCCCAATGGCATTGTCGCGTAGGTGAATATAAAAAACCTAACGGGAATTGGAACTCGTCTTTCCGATTAACAATTCCGAGCCATTATTCATTATACCACCCGCACATCCAATCTTACAACAGCTGGTATTCCCAAGCGGTCTCCATCTACGTACTGACCACGTTTGACGTTGCTTAACTTCGGTGATATGGCCGTAATCTGACGAACTAGCAGAGAGCAAGTGGTGCATATCATAAGAATATGTAGGCTGGATGACTGTTAACCTTAATTTGAAAAGTATCTCCTTGTTAATATTATAGTGTTGGGAAAGTATCCCCTTGGGAGTTTGATCTACGAAACAACAGTTCTAAAATACAAAGGAAAGGGCCAACACTGCGGTGGTTCCAAGCTGTGAAGGTCTGGTCTGGTCTGGTGAAACGAAGGAATATAGCTTGTCTGAGTATCTGTCATGAAAATACCGAAAAAAGAGTAGCGAGAGGCTAATAACGTTTCATCCCTGGGCAAGGGGTTGTAGAGGGTATAATAATTCATCACCCACAAGTCCGCGTAAAGGCTTTTGAATCTGCGCATATTATTGCGGAACGTCTCTGCAGATGACAAAATCGTAAAGGAAGCGGAGATACAGAAAACATGGATAGAGTATTGAGCAAAAAAGTTTTAAAGCCAGAAAATATTTCGCACTGTCATAATTTTTTTCTTGGTATAATAATTTACTGATAAAAGTCTTACAAATTAACCCATAGCTGGGGAGTGAAGAGGTGGATTCATACCCTTCCAAAGGGTATTTGCGCGGAATATAACGAATTATAATAGAATTGGAACTCGGCTCTCTGATTAAAAATTCCGAGCCGTTACACCACCCAGACATCCAAGCTTACAGCACCTGGTATTCCAAAACAGTCACTCATCTAGTTACTGACCAGTTTCAACGTTGCTTAAATTCGGTATTCATACGAGTACTAGTGTTCCAACGTGATATGGCCGTAAAACCAATCATAAATGGTTAAGTATCCAATATATGTACACGGAGGGTTTTGTGGCGTTATTCTGGAATTTTTCCGAGGAAGCATCCACTTGGGAGTCTATTTCACGATGTGACAGCTGTGGGGAAAAATCTGTTTGAGTGGAATATGAAGGGGAGGGAGTTAAGCCGATTTTGTGTAGATGAGATGGCGGGGGTCCAAACTGTGAAGGTTTCGCCTGGTCTGGTGAAACGAAGGGCTGTAGCTTGTTTGAGTATCTGTCATGAAAATAGTTATAAAATAGCATGGCCAGTTGTATGTTGTATGCTCAAGTGTAAGAAATTCTAAGAATTTATTCTTCGCTGTTAAAAAAATCATGTTCATGAAAATAGTTATAAAATAGCGAGAGGCTAATAACGTCTCGTCAATGGGGAAGGGTTGTAGGGTGTAGAAATAATTCATCACCCATAAAAAGCTTTTGCTGCAGATGAAAAAATCGTAATTCTTGGTGATTTTGATGCTAACATAGGCGACGGGTGGTCAGAGTGATTCCCAGAGTGTCTGTCTATGAATCTCTGGAGTCGGTATGCTGAAGGTATCTTCAATTAGCTTAGTCACAAGCCTTTTACATGTACTAAATTAAACTTTTTCCTTAAAATCAGTTCCGTTACATTTCACTCATTAGCTTATTTTGTTTAATATAAAACATTGAAAATAAATGTTAAGCCTGATTTCAGTTTTTTTTTTATTTCAATCTAAATATAAACCTTCATATCTGGATTTTGTAACCAATTCCTCATATCCGGAAGGCCTTCTTAGTCCGATTGTCAGGTATTCTACTGTAGTTAAAACTTTGTTTAGATTCTGAAAGACGCCTTTCGTTATGTCGATGCAGTTTCGGGTTTTTGTATCACACTTTAGTCTCTTACTTCATTAACCAGAATAAAGCGAGTAAGAATTGCAATTATTTTGTTTTATATGCCACATCCTTTCAGAATCATAACATTCGACAAAATACTGTCTTTTGGTCCACAAAGTCAGGCTTTTCCAAACATACTGAATCGTGACCCCCTAGTGGTGCCCTGACCACTTCACTCTCCCTTTGGTAAAAGAAATTCGGGTCCTCCTCTACTTGAGTGACCTTACGTTTCCTGTAAATTCAATCATTGGTGATTTTCGCTACGGAAGAGCGGACACGTAAATATCTCCTACTTTAGAAATTATGCAGGAGAGTTTTATTCGAGATAAACGGTGTCACTGTAACAGTTTCCTCTTCGTTTAAGAAAAATCTTTACAGTTAACACACTTTATTCGGGAATAATGTAATATGCTCCAATACAGCCTGCGTGCATACACTATGAAAGATTAACTTGACTTAAAATATGTTTGCCCTTCCTTACCTTTAAAGGAGTGCCCTTTGCCGTGCTGATGTTCCTACATGCCTTACTTCTTGCCTATCACACACTGTGAAACATTTCTAAGCTTTATACTAAACATTAAATCTGTTACAAAAAAAGAACTAAACAAAATGAACTCAAAACGATCAGCTTTAAAAAAACGGACTCGTAACTGGAAAAACCGAATGAAAAAAGAATGTTAACAACATATACTTTTTCACACCCAACACAGTTCTGCGGAATCAGAATCAACGTTGAGTTTAAGCAAGCGAATGAGCCAATTGGAGTAAAGTGCCATGCAGATTTAAATTTTTCCCACTTGTGACGAATACAGCTATCGATTTTTTTTGCATGCTAGCATGCTAGTTAACATTCGTGTCAGTCAGCTGTTGGCTCTCACGCTGGCCAATAGAATCTTCCTGCCTATTCGTGGCAGTCAGCTATAGGCTCTCACTCTGGCCAGTAGAAAATGGCCGCAAACTACATGAAAACTGCCGTAGAAGCATGAGAAAATCGATTATTTTCACTATCGATGGGAGTTGGGAAATTCAAAGTCGGTCTTGGCCTTTTTACTAACTTGGAGCATGTGCATGTAAATATTCGTGCAAATCCATCGAAAATTGCGGCCGTGCATTCGTTACACACACACACACACACACACACACACACACACACACACACACACACACACACACACACACACACACACATCCTGCCTTTTATAGATAGAGATTTTAATTGTCGTTGCAAGCACATTGAAATGTCTTTGTTAAATCATATGTTTTCCAATTATTAAAAAGTAATTATTGAAGAAAAACAATTCCAAATTGTCCAGAAGGAGAGATAACTGAAAATAATTTTAAAATATTTCCGTAATTAAACAAAAGAAAATACATTTAAAAACATAATCAACGACATTTTTCACAACCGTAGAATACTTTATTATAAACGGAATTAAAAACATTCGAAATAATACAAAGTTCTGGTTTTGTTTTCTAGCGCGGGGTATAATTTTACGCATCTTAAAATTGAGTTTTCAATTGATTAGATTTCTCTGCGGACTTATGAAAATACTAAATGTTAAGTGTTCAAATTATATTTTAAGTTTCCAAAAAAGACGGTTGATTCAATTTAAATTCCCATAGATTTTTCCTGGCAATTTTCTCCTTTCATAAATAAATTCGATCAAAAATAAATAAGTATCTCAAAATATGTGAGCTCAAAGGGCGGAGGGTGTTGTTAAGCGTTATTCTGCATTTTTTTCACCACTTGAAAGGTTTTATCATATTCAATAATAATAATAATAATAATAATAATAATAATAATAATAATAATAATAACAGCAACAACAAATAGCAGTAGTAGTAGTAATAATAATAATAACGAATAACAATAATAACAATTAATAGTAATCATAACAACGAATAATAATAACAAAACATGGCAACAACGAATAATAATAAAAGCATAACAACAACAATAACAATACTACTATTACTGGTACTACCAATATTGATAATAATAACACAATAACGACAAAAACAATGACAACAACATCAATAATAATAATAATAACAAGAAAATAATAATAATAATAATGTGTGTAATAAAACAATAATAATAATTATAATAACGCAAAAATCAACAACCGTAATAACAACTGCAATAATAATAATGATGTCAACAACAAATGATGAAATAATTATAATAATAATAACAAAAAGCAATAACAACAACAATAGTAATGATAATAATAAAAATGTAGCAAGAGCAATAACAAAAATAATTACAACGAATAATAACAAGAAAATAATAAGGATATTAATAAGAACAACACCAATAACAGCAACAGTAATAATAATAATGATAATACCACAATAACGAGGACAGTAATAACAACAACAACAACAATAATACTGCTACTACTACTACTACTACTAATAATAATAATAATGATAACGAAATTAAACCATTACTGCCTAAAGTTTCCCTAAAATCTTATTTCGTTTCAGCTAATCTCCGTTTTTGGCTAATGGTAATCTAAGGATTGATGGATTTACCGGTTCCTTGTAAGAGGAAGTACTTGATTCCTCGTGCTATGCGCTATCTTTATAAAAGACAAGTCAGGGCCAAAAGCGAGTATTTCTGTCATACCTGTGCTAGAACTGACCAATGGCCACTTTCCAGCTCTGACGGAATTCGAAAGCCTTTACGTGATTCTACATGCCCTATCGTACAGACCCTTCCCCAAAGACGAAACATCAAAAGTCTACCGTTATTTCCACGGCTAATATTAAGACGAGCTGCATTCATTAGTTCCAACAGTTCAGACTTTCATAGATATGGACACAGCGCTAAATCATTCTCACCCCACCCCGCATCACATTATTGGTAAGGAGGGAGTTCCACACAGACAGCTTCTTACATAAAACCGCTACTCGGACCTGGTCGTTTTCGTTTTCTCGCATTGACGCGCTGCCAATACCTCATAAATAATGAACCATTCCGTTTTGATCACGTGGCAAGACGGAAAAGACATATTAGAGACACTACTTGGCTTCAGTGAAAGAAAGAAAGAAAGAAAGAAGGGAAGATAGAGTAGTTAATGTATCCTGCCAATAACTCATAAATAATGGACTATTCTGTTTTTGAACATGTGGAAAGCCGGAAATGAAATATTAGAAACGCTACTTGGTTTCAATGAGAAAATGAAAGAAAGAAAGCAAAAAAGATTGGCAGACAGAAGTGTTTAACATATTTTTCCAAAGAAATTTGTCACTTTCAAATCATTTAATTTTTACCCCCTTACTTCTTAAAAGAACGAACGGCATCCATATTTATGACTGTTATAGCAATATTTTCTTAAAGTTGTTAAACTCAAATATTTAGTGATATGGAAATTTCTGCTGGTATTTTATTGTCGTGGACCTCGCCATGAGCTTATTCAATCATTAAATGAAGAATTAACATTCATCAGAAATTTAAAATAAGAAAACCGTAAAATTTCCACGGGTATTTCTAATACATGAGAAATTTGTATGTAATTGAGCACAAAGCCAATATAGTAAGAGGTGTACTTCAACTAGTTTAAATGAATTTAACTTACAATTCTTTATGTCAGTTGTCTGCTAAAACGTCATTACTTTTCGAATAGTGTAATATATTGCGAAAAGAAATGAGTTTGCCGGGAGGAAAATACGCAGGATTTAACGTATAAACAGTTCGCTTTCTCTCATCTGGACATTATTTAAAATCCCACATCTGATGCCTACCTTAATCTTTTATTATTGCAAATCAATTTTTCCATGTCAGACTCTTGAATGTTTAGCCTTAGTTTCTCTGGCGTTTTTTCCTTAACTCATACAATGTCTCTCCAGAAATATGAGGTAATTGCATCAAGCAGGATAGGAAGCTGATTCTGGATAATGATCACGTTTATGCAAGAAGAAATGACAGTTTTTATTTCATATGAAGACTTTGCATGTGGTCCGGCTATACAGGTTGCGAGCGGTAAATTTTCATCATTTTATATTTTTAATTTCGTGCATGCACGTTGTTTGTTTTTGATTTTGTCGACTGCACAGTATAGTAGTGTCAGTTGAGCACCACCTGTGTGAAAAAGAGCACCCTGACGCTATTCACGCCGCCAGAAATTTGGTAACGGCATGCTGTACTACTTGGCATTCGCGCCGGAATCTCCAATACGAACATTTCAGAGGGTTTGGGTGTCAATCTGAGGACAGTGCAGAGGATTCGGGAAGAGTTAGATGAGTCTAATGGGGATTACGAAGAGACGGCAACTCAGAAAAACTCACTCTGATCGTTCTGATAAGAAAAGAACTCCCAAATCTGTTGGTGAGGGCCTCAGACTCAACACGAAGGCTTACATCTACTGTATTGAGGGGTAGTGCTGCCCTGGGCCAAGAGGGTGTTTTGGCTTGTAAAACAAATCAAGCATTTGAATTAGGGTTAGGTTAGAAATAAGGCAAGTCAATTGATTTGATACTGGGATTTACTTAGTAAGTTTTAATGAAACAAAATTCTTGTAGATTATTTAAATTAATTGACTAGCAATTCTTTGTTGTCACCTCGCAATCATTTTTGACAGAATTATCCGGAAGGTGTCAGTTCTGGCAGTTTTGCGTCTTCACGCATTTAATTATTTCATCGAAAAGAAAGAAAATACATTTATACACTGGCCTAATGGAATTGCTTGTGAAGGAAGTTATGTTAGTGATTAATCAAATATACCATCTGCGTCCATTTTAATCCAAGCTTAAAATTTCGTAGAACCTGATATTTTGTTGAAGCAACATGGCGACCTTTTTTCTATGTTTATTGGAAACGAACAAGTTGTATGCGGACACATTAATTGTCTCTCTATGATAAATATTAAGATTTCAACTGTAAATTTTAATGAGAATACTTGTGCCGATGTTTAATGCAAATTATGAGTACGTAAGTTTATTCAACAGGGACTTACACACGTAATTAGATTGGATCTTGCATTTGGTGACGTAAATGTAATTGAGTATGATTACCGTAAAAATTTGAGTGAAGTCGACTTTAGCGTTGATACTACTTATAAAATGCGTTAAAAATATGATTTTATTAAAAAACATGATTTACCGAAAATAATTAGTTTACGCGTGTCTCTGTTGTGTCAGACACACAACTGGTATAATGATAAAAAAATCTTTTTGCTAAACAATATTCGATCTGAAGAGATGAATATAACAATATTCATGAAATAAATTATCACCGATATGGATTTTTAAGGCGTTTTCTTAATTTCTCATTATAAATTGCTCTGTAACTTACATTGAGCTCTCATTGTATTAAAGTCATCCCTTGAATAATCCCTTCCAATTACAAATCGATATTATATATATATATATATATATATATATATATATATTCGACTCTCTCGTCGAATCCGACGTATGAGGGTCAAGCAGATCAGATCACATGAGATTTGATTATAGTGGTGAAGGTTTTGTGCAGAACCATCCACACTTTCTGAAGGGCCGAATACAGAGATTTTTTGCATTACGTGCCACAGGGTCACCAAACGACTCTCCGCAGGTTTTGAATTCAGAGTTGTCCTTCTCCTAGACCAGATGCCATCCAAGGCTATAGAACCCAGTCTGTCCTGCTGGAGGGAAATGAAGAGGATTCACACCTTTCCCACACCTTACTTTCGTAAGTGAATGTAATGGATTCGACTGGAATTCGAACTCGGCTCTCCGATTCTTCAATACGAGCCCCTATCCATCGTGCCTTTTATTGATATATATATATATATATATATATATATATATATATATATATATATATATATATATATATATATATATATATATATATATATATATATATATCTTTGCTCATTTGGGAAAATATAGTGGGGATATATATATATATATATATATATATATATATATATATATATATATATATATATATATATATCCCCACTAT
>OZ038496.1:26506176-26516176 GCA_964036315.1 Acanthosepion esculentum
AGGGCTGGGGTGGGCAATTGTTTTGGCTGGAGGGCAGCATTGTCGGGGCAGAGGGCGGCGGAGGGCCGCACTGATATCATTCATTAGTGAACATGAAGTTTTATTTCTGAAGAGGTGTCATCTCAAGCATAAAATTCAATAAATAAAATTTAAACAATTGAGGGAGTTTCATTCATTTATGACCAACTTTTACATCACATATCATTATTGAATGGAACAAGTCTATCCTATCACAGCTTTTAAAAATTCTTTTGAAATCTGGAGTGAGGTTAAGATCCTCATTATTGCCTGCAAATTTATGTTTGTTAAAGAGCATCTATACTTATTCTTGTTAATTTTCATGTAAGAAAAACTATGTTCACAAATGTAAGTTGATCCAACAGACAATCTCCATCTATAAAAGGCAGGATATGTGTGTGTGTGTGTCTGTGTGTGTGTATGTAACGAATGCACGGCCGCAATTTTCCACGGATTTGCACCAACATTTACATGCACATGCTCCAAGTTAGCATAAAGGCCGAGACCGACATTGCATTTCCCAACTCCCATCGATAGTGGGAATAATCGATTTTTTCATGCTTCTACGGCAGTTTTCATGTAGTTTGCGGCCATTTTCTACTGGCCAGAGTGAGAGCCTATAGCTGGCTGCCACGAATAGGCAGGAAGATTCTATTGGCCAGCCTGAGAGCCAACAGCTGACTGACACGAATGTTAACTAGCATGCTAGCATGCAAAAAAAATCGATAGCTGCATTCGTCACAAGTGGGAAAAAATTAAATCTGCGTGGCACTTTACTCCAATTGGCTCATTCGCTTGCTTAAACTCAACGTTGATTCTGATTCCGCAGAACTGTGTTGGGTGTGAAAAAGTATTTGTTGTTAACATTCTTTTTTCATTCGTTTCTTCGGTTGAAAAGCACTCGTAACTGGGAAAAAACCCAGTTACGAGTGCTTTTTTAAAGCTGATCGTTTTGTGTTCATTTTGTTTAGTTCTTTTTTCGTTACAGATTTAATGTTTAGTATAGAGCTTAGAAAAAATTCGCAGTGCGAGATCGGCAAGAAGTAAGGCATGTAGGAACGTCAGCACGCGAAAGGTCACTCCTTTAAAGGCAAGGAAGGTCAAAAATATTTTAAGTCAAGTGATAGCGATTGCTGTATGAGTCGTACGATGTTTTAATCAAGCACGGGCAACGCCGGGTCATGCTGCTAATGATTTATAAAACTCAACTAATGTCCCAGCATTATACATTTCTTTCAGTGTATGATCAGTTTGTATGTCTATTAATACGAGCTGCTGATCCTCAGGTGATGCATCAACATCAATAGTGAATGGCTAAGACAACACATTGAATTCAGGCTCAGTTTTCTTGAAGCCCTGAAATCTTGTGATTTCTTCCTATAAACACTGCTAATAACCCCTGATCTTAGCAGAAACACTTTCAGACACTTTTTCGTTTCCTAATAAAGGGAAATGGCAAAGCTTACCCTCACCTGCTTGCCTTACAAATAAACCTACTTTTTCTTTGAAAGATTTTACATTTTCCACATTTCATGCGCAAATAAGCCCTCTCCCTGCAATGTCATATTGAGTTCATTCAGTTTGCCAAATACGTCTACTGTAAACATCGGCTCATATATCCACTCTTCATATTCCATTTTGGTCACAAAATCCCATGAAATCCCTTTCATATCTAGAAATGATAGAATGCCATTCTGTAATGCCCAGACTCTTTTTGTCACTTTACCCAGGCTCAGCCACCTCACGCCGTTGTGATAAATCATGCTTTCCTATTCTGACTCCATGGCCTCAAGCAGAGATCTGAACTGGCGGTGGTTGTGTGTACTTCCTCGTATTCTGTTCACCACATTTACAACTAGATTGATCACATACTTTAAGTCTAATGCTGCTTTACAAAGACTTTCCAGGTGTAAAATGCAATGGAAAGTCAATATATCACTGCACAAGTCTAATTTGTTTTTTAAAAGTTTAACCATTCCGATATTTTCTCCAGTAAAATCTCTGGCCCTATCTGTGGTTATGCCTGCCATCTTATTACATGGCAAACCACGTTTCTCAACACAATCCACAGCACATTCAAACAGGTCCTGACCAGTCCTGACCAGTGGTTGTATTTCTTCATAGATTCCAGACCAAATAATTCCTCTGTAATTAGGAAATTTGTATCAATTCCACGGATAAAGACAAGTAATTGTGCAGTGTCTTCATTATCCGTGCTCTCATCGAGAGTAAATGAAAACCAAAGGTTTTGCTTGCAGCGTTCAGCTGTTCTTTGAGTTCTTCACTTATTAAGCCAGTGCGCCATACTATTGCCCTTCTTGATAGAGAAATATTTTCAAATTTCCCTTTAACTTCAGGACACACTACACTTGAACAACCCACCATGCACTGCTTCATAAACTCGGCCCGTCCTGAGTATGACGATAAACTACATCCGCGTCCTGAGTAGGATGATAAACTGCGTCCAACAGCAACGCCTCTGATCAGGAGGTTTTGAGGGACCACCTCTTAATTGCTGGTGTTTTCAGGTCCACTCTAACCCGGCGTGGTAGCACCTGTTAGGGTTCCAGCTATGGGTAAATAGTTAACTCCAAAGCTGGGGTCAAAACGCTATGAAAGTATAAAAATAGGTTTTAATACCAGAAATACTTTGTAAAAAATTATTACCAGCAGTACATTTTTGAAAAAAAATATTACCAGAAATAAAAATCTTGTCGGTATTAAACAACCCATTGGCTTTGATATGTCGTAAAACAAAACAAAACAAAACAAATCCAACCAAAGTCGCCATCAGGAAATGGCTTGTTGCGTTTGGCGAGATTGTAAGTTACAATGAAGTTGGCCTCGGTATCACTATTAATGAAGACCAGCTTGCTTTACGAATATTGATTGTTGTTTCTTAAGCATCGTAACATACTCTGCAGCTTTTTTCTTACGTTCTTCCTCAGAAAAATGTTTGCAATATTCTTCATGTTTGGTTTGGTGGTGCCGTTTCAGATTATATTCCTTAAATATGGCAATTGTTTCATTGCAAATTAAGCATACTGCTTTATTACCTGTGTTGCAAAAGAAGTATTTGCGTATCCAGTCGTCATTAAATACACGGCTCGTCCTGGGTATGACGATAAACTACATCTGCGTCCTGGGTAAGATGATAAAGTACGTCCAGCAGTAAGGCCTCTGATCGGGAGGTTTTGAGGAGCGTGGAACCACCTCTTAATTGCTGATGTTCCCAGGTCCACCCTGACCCGAGGTGGTAGCACCTGTTAGGGTCCCAGCTATGGGCAAATAGTTAACACCCAAACTTGTGTAAAGATAGGTTTTAATACCAGAAATGATTTGTAATAAAAAAATACATTGCCACCAATAATTTTTTAAGGAAAAATTATTATCAGCAATACTTTAAAAATACCAGCAATACAAACAGCTATACATGACAAAAATATGACCAGCTATAGATTTCTTCAAGGAAAAATATTCCCAGAAATAGATTTTTGAAGAAAAACATATTACCAGCAATAAAAATTTTGTTGGCATTAAATAACCCATTGAGGTTGATATGCCGTAAAACAACATAAACCAAACCAATATATACTGAGAAAGATAGATAAAAAATATTAAATAATCCATTATGGTTGATATGCTTAAAACAAAACAAACCAAACTAAATACACGGCATTCATCACCAACCTTGCGCTTCTTTGAAGGATTCATGCTAGGAAATTTACTGGCTTAACTCTTACAAGGTCAAAATCGAAAGAGAAAAGAAAACGGAAAAATGTATAGGGTGACTGATTTCGCATGCGTAGCGCGTTGTTAAACACGAGTTCGAATCTATTGCAAAAGGCGGCATTTTGCTTTGACGAGGTTATAAAATTCTAGATTTGCTTTTTTTTCCCCAAATGTTTCGGCAGGCCGCAGAAAACTCCGCGCCGGACCGCAGTTTACCAAGGCCGGAGGTAGGGGATGACTCTCGTTTATTTTAATGTCGAGTTAGGGGCAAAGTTAATTGTCAAGTGTTTAGTCTTATCCAACGAGGATGAGAATCATAGAGTCATTTGCAGTAGTAAGCACTGACTGTTTGCTTCTACGGAGAATTTGGTTAGAGATTTTCTAGAAATCTCGCACTGAATGCGGACATCCCTGAATACAAGAGTATCTGTTTCAGTCGACTAGAAAATGAAAGTGAAAGTGAAAGTAAAAGTGAAAGTGTGTAATAAGATAGATATAAATATCTGGAAGTTATTTGAAATTTTAAGAACCTTCACAATATACAAGTAAACGTCGTGTATGTTATAGTAGTTTACTAAGCGTAGATTAGGTGTGGCACAAGGCTGAAAGTATGGAGCCCCCCGTGACGATCGAATTCAATATTCGGTCGTAACTGATCTTGCTTGTTAACAATTTTGTTAAACATTACACCACGTCGAAGTGTCCGCTAGTAAGCGTAGATTACATGTGGCACAAGGCCGAAAGTATGGAGCGCCCACTGAGGATCGAACTCACTATTCACTTGTACGTCTTGTATATTATAATTGGGGGACAGCGTACTATGGTAAATGCCCAGGTGAATCTACTGAATATCATATTATAATTTTGCTTGATTCTTTGTTAGCATGTGCGTTGTGCCCTGCTATTACCTCAGACAAATAATGGACCAAATAATGCCCCACTGGGCGAAGAGGCTATCAGTGGTAAGGAAGAAATACAAGTAATACTGACAAAATAAGGCGATCATAGTTATAATGGCAATATTAGCCTTTTCCCTACAAGGAAACATTTGGAATTCATAGACCGAGCAGCTAATACAGCTTTGGATTGAAATTTATAAAAACCTTTCTGTTAAAATAAATTTTCAGAAAATAGGTTTTTCAAGTCCAGTAGCTGTTATCGCTCTTTCCATTATTGTTGGAGGTTTCCTTCCCAACCTTTTAATTGAAGTGGTGTAGGGTGTCAACTATGTCTTTGTCTATTTTCTTTGAGTCATATGTCATTTGAGTCATACCCATTTTAGTTGTTGCTGTTGTTGGTAGTCCTCAAATGATGCTGCTTTTTGTTATTTGGTACAGTTCTTTGTTTGTGGTGCCAGTCCATACTGTTTACGGAAGAATGATCTCTGCTAAGACCCTGAGGCCTCACTCGTTCAAAGCATTTTTTTACTATTGACCTGAAAAAGCGGTTGTATACAGTTGACAGTTCAGATACTTCTGAATGGGGTTTTGCGCCATGCATGGATCCCTATGAACGTCGCGATCTGACGAGTTTATTTAAGAACCTGACTTGTTTTTTTCAGATTGATGTTTTGGTTTTTTTAGCAATGAGCAGAATTGGCCGAAACTATCCCCATCGCAGCCTATTCCTTTTCTCATATATTAAATTTGTCATAACTAATCGCTGAGGTATTTGAAGTGTTTAGTATTTACTAAATCCACAGGAGAAGGAGACACTGTGGAATAATGGATCGCAGGTTGAGAAATAGGAAGGCTGAGTTCGAATTCCAGCCGAGTTCATTCCATTCACTTATCTTGGGAAAGGCATGAAACCCTCTTTTTTCCCCAGACTGGGTCCTATAGCCTTGGGTGGCAACCGGTCTAAGATAAGAAAAAACTTTGAATTTGAAACCGGTCTGTCTATCTTGCTCAGGAAAAACCACTGCGACGGCAGTACGCGTGGTGACCCTACGACCCTGGATTTATGGGTTTAAAAAAAATTCACAACCAAAATTCTTATGTTGGATTCAGGGTATGTTCCATTACTGCTTTTATTCCAAACGCAGATGTTTTGGGAAATAACTTTTTGTTGATTAGGATTCATTAGACATTTCCTCGTGACAAGATATTTGTCTGAATCGAAAAATAGATTTTTTCAATCATTTTCGAAGTAGAATCTGAATTATAATATCGGCATAGTGTGAAATCGATTCTACACGTTTTACCGAGTTTTTGGATCAAGCTATTGTCAATACGAAAAATAGACATGTTTTTTTTTTACAAACAAAGATTTCTTTTAAATAACAGATATATACGTTTTTAATTAACGAAAAAAAATTGCATGTATTAATAAAAGTATATATCCGCTTATTCTTTACTAGCAGCATGGCCCGGCGTTGCCCGTGCTTGATTAGAAAAACGTACGACTCATACAGCAATCGCTATCACTTGACTTAAAATATTTTTGCCCTTCCTTGCCTTTAAAGGAGTGCCCTTTGCCGTGCTGATGTTGCTACAAGCCTTACTTCTTGCCTATCTCACACTGCGAGTTTTTTCTAAGCTCTATACTAAACATTAAATCTGTTACGGAAAAAGAACTAAACAAAATGAACACAAAACGATCAGCTTTAAAAAAGGACTCGTAATTGGAAAAACCGAATGAAAGAAGAATGTTAACAAATACTTTTCTACACCCAACCCAGTTCTGCGAAATCAGAATCAACGTTGAGTTTAAGCAAGCGAATGAGCCAATTGGAGTAAATTTAAATTAAAAGTAAATTAAATTTTTCCCACTTGTGACGAATGCTAGCATGCAAAAAAATCGATAGCTGCTATCGATTTTTTTGCATGCTAGCATACTAGTTAACATTCGTGTCAGTCAGCTGTTGGCTCTCACGCTGGCCAATAGAATCTTCCTGCCTATTCGTGGCAGTCAGCTATAGGCTCTCACTCTGGCCAGTAGAAAATGGCCGCAAACTACATGAAAACTACCGTAGAAGCATGAAAAAATCGATTATTTCTACTATCGATGGGAGTTGCAAAGTCGGTCTTGGCCTTCTCACTAACTTGGAGCACGTGCATGTAAATTTTGGTGGAAATCCGTCGAAAATTGCGGCCGTGCATTCGTTACACACACACAGAAACACATGTTGCCTTTTATAGATAGAGATTTAGTATTAAAAAAATACGCAATTTCAGACATAACATTTGTAAAAAAAATCGAAAAAGTCAGGGATCGATTTGATATTGTATCGATATTATGAACAGATCCCCAATAATAAATCAATCAAAAATGAATATTACTCAATTCTGATGAATGTTGTGATTTAATGATTTGGTTTATGGCGTATCAACCTCAATGGGTTATTTAATATTTTTCGGTTAGGTTTTTATGAATAGAATATGTATTTACACTACATGTTTCGCAATGTTGTTGTCATCTTCGTTGGCATATTCACGACGTTCCGGCCTTCTTCAGGTGATTACCACTTCGAACTATACCCATTATTTCGTCCACCGGGGTATTGTTCTAGTTCCACGAACCATGCCTCTTCCTGATGTTTCACTATAAGTAAGCTCCCTTTAACTCAACTTTCCAAGATTTTGTTCACCTCCGCTGTAGATATTGAACTCACAACCCTTTGGGTTAAGTCACTGGATTCAATCAACACTTTTATCCACTGGACCATGTATCCTTGAGGATGTGTATTCTTTGTAAGAAATCAGTTTTGTCGGAGATCAGCTTTTATTGACGTATTTTTGTAGAGTAGGGTTTTTTTTTTGTCGAGTGTCAAATGTATTGCTGGTAAAATTTTTTTTCAAATATGTATTGAAGGATTTTTACTATAAAAATATTTTTTTGTACTTTCATAGTGTTTTCATCCCTGTTTAGGGGGTTAACTATTTATCCATACCTGGAACATTAATAGGTGCTACCACCCCGGGGCAAGGTGGACCTGGGAACAACAGCAATTAAGAGGTGGTTCCACGCTCCTCAAAACCTCCCAATCAGTGGCCTTGCTCATCATACCCAGGATGTTAACAAAACAGGCGTACATCAGATTTTAAGTTATTGACCCCATTAAGTTTCCAAAATTTAACTAAGCAGGTTTGGTTTGGTTTATTTTGTTTTATGGCATATCAACCTCAATGTGTTATTTAATACCGACAAGATTTTTAGGATATGTTTGTATGAATAGAATATGTATTTACATTGTCCGTACAACATCGTAAATATGCCACTGAATATGAGGACCATATTGATTGGCATATTTACGATGTTGTACGCTCCAGGCTTCTTCAGGTGGTTGCCATTTCGAAAAGAACCACTTATTTCGTCCACCGGGGTATGGTTCTAGTTTCGCTGCCATATATGACGAACGATATTATATAACAGTCCAATACTCTTTTTTTGTTTCTAATGAAATTTTCCTGTTCGTTATTACTGTGCTTAGCTTTTGGAAGGCATCTTTCTCTGTCACAATCCACCTTCGGATTCCGGTGTCGCTCTTTCGTCCTCTGTTAAAACACTTCCTAGATATTTAAATTTTTGTCTCTTCTTCATCTGTGAGAAAATTGGCCAGTATTCATTGTCATATAAGGGAACATAGTTCAGCGTTGTTTTCTTTGTTTCTAATGAGATTCTCTTGTTTCTTAATACTTTGCTTAGTTTTTGAAAGACAGACTTCACTATTCTAACTCGCCTACAGATTTCCTTTGTCTCAGTTTTCGTCGTCTGTTCAAATACTTGGTTGCTTGATGTTGAGGTCTTCAATCTGGAGCTCGCATATTTAGCTATCACTCTCAGGTTTTTTCAAACTGTGGGCCCCGACACTTCTGTGGGTCGCGCGATAAATAAAATGGGTCCGATAAATAATACGCAAGTAAGAGCAAAAATCATAATACAAATATTATAATACAAATATATGCAGATCATAAGAAATATTCATATAAATTGTCAATTTATATATATAAAAGAGGATGTCTGTCTGTCTGTCTACCTTTTTGCTGTTAATAATTTTTCTTCAAAAATTTATTGTTGGTAATAATATTTTACAAAAATGTATTGCTGGTAGGTATTAAAACCTATTTTTACATTTCATAGTGTTTTGACCCCATTTTAGGGGTTAACTATTTGCCCATAGCTGTGACCCTAACGGGCGCTACCACCGCGGGTCAGGGTGGACCTGAGAACACAGGCAATTTAGAGGTGGATCCTCAAAACCTCCTGATCAGAGGCCTTGCCGTTGGATGTAATTTATCGTCTTACTCAGGACGCGAAGCATTACTAGATATTTCTTCTGTAGAGAATAAATCTATGTGCAAATATCTGTATTGAGAGTTAGTTACAAAAACGCTACGATATGTTGTTGCGACCCATTCTATCGTCACTTATCAGAATATGATTGAGATTCATAGTTCGTGTCTGGGTTTATTCGAGATGGTAACCTGCATGGCATTTTAATTGGAATTTCAGATCAGTGAAAGATGCGCTGTTTCAGTTAGGTATTTGAATTTCCTATGAAGCGTACATCCAACCAATTAAGTAAAATAGGGATCACGTTGGTCGCCCGCAGACACAGTGATGAACTCGTTGAAGCTGTCAATTACACGGGACTCCTCAAACCCTGTTCTGTGAATAGACACAGCTATGTGTTAA
Organism: Acanthosepion esculentum; assembly: GCA_964036315.1. Classification (NCBI taxonomy): domain Eukaryota; kingdom Metazoa; phylum Mollusca; class Cephalopoda; order Sepiida; family Sepiidae; genus Acanthosepion; species Acanthosepion esculentum. The sequence goes on from OZ038496.1 coordinate 26,515,564, forward strand.
ACATGACAAACAGATGTGGCTGCCTACTGTTGGAAAATGATGGACGAATAACATGCACAAGAAAGGAAGTGAAATGAAGCTGGAAAAAGTAATAGAAAAATGATGATTCCAGATAATATTACTTCTGCTAATACTACGAGGGGAGATAAAGCAATTGAAATGATGATGACAGAAATCCTAGTCGAAAATGAATAATTCTTGACAATGCTTCATCTAATCAAATTTTCGAATAATTTTACTACTGCCGAACTGAACAATCTACCCCAGCGAGCGAAATAAAGGGTTCAGTTCGACATCCCAACCACCTGAAGAAGGCCGGAGAGTAAAACGGTCGAAACGTTTTGATAAATATGGCAACAAGGGTGAGGGCAATAGTCCGAATAAAGTAAATACTGCAAAAAACCCTATTAAGTAACTAAAATTGAAAATCAACAAAAAAACTAATTGTTATGGTTCAGGTTGGGACCAAGGAAGGTGTTAGTATGACTGTCGGTCTGGTTTGGAGTGAACTCCTATCGGCTCGACTCGAATCGTCTCTCTCTCTCTCTCTTGAGAGGCGTAGTATACATAGTGTTAGGAAGAGTTCATTCTGTAGTTATAGGTAAGGGCCCAT
>OZ038496.1:26521176-26606176 GCA_964036315.1 Acanthosepion esculentum
ATAAACGCGTCGCCCTGAACTACAATTTGTTTTTTTTTGACGACTTCATAAAGGGTTTTTCTATTTAATGATTGGGTTAAGCTTTTAAGCCTTTTATTGAACTATGAAATTTAATTTTTTTTAAGCTAATTATTTAATGCCAAAATCTGTTGATGTCGGCAAAAGACCGTTAACTCATGTCTATAGTTTAATAAATTTTCATTATTTAGAAACTTAATAATGTGTCGTTTTTCATGTAGGCATAAAGGGCATGGGTCATTCCAGGTTTTACAAGTTCTTATTCTATTTATTATTTTCCATTTTACTTTTGGTGTTTTATTCATTTCTTTTAAATGCCAAAGATATTTGGATAGAGATGTCTAATTTCTATTTCTAATATTATTTAAGGAGCTTTTGTGTTGTTTCCATCTAATTTTAAATTCATTCTTCCTTGACCCAATGTATATCCTATCAGTATTAGAACTTTCAATGGATGAGATAGTGCATTGGTATACCACAGATTTTATGAGGCATTTATTTTCCAACGTGCAGTCTTCGGGTTTTCTACAATCACATAATTTTTCATTATTTTTGTCTAATTTTAGTTTAGGATTTTTATTAATACTCTTTTGGCATGCGTATTTTTCCAGGATTTTATTATTATGTTTTTTTTTTATGATTCTTTCTAGATTTTCAGTGCAGCTGTAACTTAAATTTAAGGTGTTTTTATTAAAGATCTCGCTAAGTCTGCTATTAGTAGGAAAGTATTTTTCAATTAAAGCAAGGAAAGTATGTCCTAGCTTAGTACTAACCATTTGGTCGAACGGAGGTGTTTACCAGATGATTTTTCTTTTTCTGTTTTTCTTCTTGTTAGTACTAATGTTTCTATAACTTATATTAGCGTTTTTGTATCGGCTATTTTTTAGGGCTGTGTTATAAAAATTACTGTGTTGTCGGAATATTTCCTTATAAGCGGAGTTCATGCTGATTCTTTTCTCTATCGAGGTGGGTATATATTTTCGCTTGAGGGTGAAACAGGGCTTGATACCTTAATTCAATGTAATTTTTAACGTGTTCTTTCCTATTTTTTCGGCTCTCGCTTTTGAAACATGAGAACTCTTATGTAGCGAAGGAATCATATTTTTTTAAAAATAATTATAATATAAGCTCTACTTCTGTATGGAGCACTGTTTGGTTTAAAAATAAAAACAAAAATACTAAAGAACTCCGGATTATTTACCTAACGTGTTCTTTCCTATTTTTCTACATACTCGCACACACGCACACACACACACACACACACACACACACACACACACACACATATATATATATATATATATATATATACCCGGCTTGAAGCGATCGGATCTCTAGCCACACTGATGAACTGTAATACAGCGAAATATTCTGTTTGTGGATGACTATATATATATATATATATATATATATATATATATATATATATATATATATATATATATATATATATAGTTAAGTCATACATTTTAGATGCATCAAGGGTGGTCTTCAGTGATGCACTGTTCTCATCGCCGATTTCGGTTTTTCGCATCATATCGGCTCCAACAGCAACCCCGACCTGATTCTAGGTGAAACAGGCCGCCTCCTTGAGAGCGTCGTGCTACGCACCGCGACATTGCAAAATACAGAAATTCACAAACTAGTAAGGCTGGACTTCGACCGTTCTTATTGACACATGTCAGTCAGCGTCAGCCAATGAAAACGGGGCTTTTCACACTCCTCTTCTATATAATGGTGTCTTATTACTACATCCGGTTTTTTATTTCCGGAATCCATACCGAGGTAAGCTGGTATCTTTATTACATTGTTTACGTCCTTGTTTTACCTTTTAAAATACTAATCCCATATCCATCCCAAATCTTTAACTAAAGCTACACTCATATCCAACTCAAAACTAATCTATACTAGAGCTTTCTCAAAATAAATTCGCTAAAGAAAAAAAAACAACAAAAAAACCCGTATACACATTTGTAATTTACCGACTAAAAAAATTCGATGGCCCACTAACAATAAATAATAACTAGATAATTATGCTATCTACTCGATTAAGTAACCTATGCTCATATTTACAATCTGATACATTCCAAAATAAATCTACTCAATTAGTGCCAGCATCAACTCCCCATTTTTCCGACTGTCATTACTAAGAAATTATATCTTTCTCTCCCGTTCCATTCTTAATAACTGCAATTAGATTTATGTATTGAAATAGAACCACGATCAGGCGTTGAAAAAAAAAAAAAATAATATCAATGCCAATCAGAAACCGAAGGGTCAAGTGGAGACCCCCCCAAAAAATCCCATCCCTCCCCACGTAACAATGCTTCTCAACATCTATCTATAACAGTTCGCCTACCCTAACTTAATACATTGTCTTAATATTCCCTTATAACGTATAATACTTCCCCTAATTATAATTGAGATTTCTTTAATTATAATTTGGGGACGTATTATACGTTATAAAGGAATATTAAGACATTAGTCTTAAGAGATTATTAATATATATATATATATATATATATATATATATATATATATATATATATATATATATATATATATATATATGTAGAGAGAGAGAGAGAGAGAGAGAGAGAGAGAGAGAGAGAGATAGACATTGAGGTCAGCACCCAGCAGCGACAGTCTATTTCATTCTTAAACACAATCTTCAGGCTATTACATTCAAGCAAGAAATAAAATGTCACCTCTGGGTATTGATATCAATGTCCACTTTTATATTTACATACGCTCTATCCCTTATATAGAGTACTTTAATCATTAAACATATTGTAATTTGGACTATATTTTTATCACACACACACACACACACACACACACACACACACACACACACACACACATATATATATATATATATATATATATATATATATATATATATATATATATATATAACTTTAAATATCAGGAGGTTAGTTGAATCCGCTATCTTGGTTTCAACCTTACGGTATCCTCAGGCGATTCAACTGACCGTCGGAATTTTAAATTTCAAAGCTCTATATATTATTTTTACTTTTACTTATATTTGTATTTCATTTTTTCATACGTGTATTGAGCACTTTTTAATTCAACTGTTTCTTGGTCTTTTCACCCCAAGCAAGGCTGGAAGCCACTAGCACGCAAGGGGTTACAGAAGATTTAGAGCGAGAGCAGATAGGAGTGAAAGAGGAAAGGATGTGTAGAAGGATAGTGGATAGATCAAGGTAAGGGGTTACAGAATATTTGGAGCGAGAGCAGATAGGAGTGTTAGAGGAAAGGATGTGTAGAAGGATAGTGGATAGATCAAGGCAAGCGGTTACAGAAGATTTGGAGCGAGAGCAGATAGGAGTGTTAGAGGAAAGGAGGTGGAGAAGGATAGTGGATAGATCAAGGCAAGGGGTTACAGAAGATTTGGAGCGAGAGCAGATAGGAGTGTTAGAGGAAAGGATGTGAAGAAGGATAGAGGATAGATCAAGGCAAGCGGTTACAGAAGATTTGGAGCGAGAGCAGATAGGAGTGTTAGAGGAAATGATGTGGAGAAGGATAGAGGATAGATCAAGGCAAGCGGTTACAGAAGATTTGGAGCGAGAGCAGATAGGAGTGTTAGAGGAAAGGAGGTGGAGAAGGATAGTGGATAGATCAAGGCAACTGGATATGTCAATTGACATTACATTTGAATAGTTTGAGATTATAGTTGTCAGGGAAACAGGAATAAGGAAGGGAGTTCCACAGGCGACAGGTGCGAGATATGGAGCTATTGGAGTAGAAGAGACGGCTACATTTAACAGTTTCAACAGTGAAAGGGTGAGAGCGGGATGCCAGCCTCGTAGTACGCTTGAATTCATGAAGCCTGAGAACCAGCGAAAGCAGCTCATCGGAGCAATTACCGTGAACGTATTTGTAAAAAAGACAGAGCGAGGCGACGGCACGTCTGTGAGAGAGCGACTGCAGACGAGATACAAGATCAGGGTCAATTACGTTGCATAACCGTTTCTGGAACTTATCAAGAACCCCGAGGCAAACAGAAGGGGCTCCAGACCATATATGGCAGCAATACTCCATGCAAGGGCGAATGGTTGATTTGTAGATTTGAAGGATCGATTCCGGGGAGAAAAATTTTCTGGCCCGGCAGAGGGAGCCAACTTTCCTTGCGGTGGATGATGCAATTGACTCAATGTATTTGCTCCATCTCAGGTCAGCGGACAGCATGAGACCGAGCAGCCGCGGAGTTTGGGCTTCAGACATTCTAATGGGAAGCAGGGAAGGATCCCTGTGGTGATTAATAGAGAGCAGTTCTGTTTTTGAGGAGTTAAAGTTAACAAGCCAATTCCTGCCCCAGTTCACAATCGATTGGAGGTCCTTTTCGAGACGAACTGCCAGGTTACATTTGTCAGCGACACTAGATTTGTTTTTGAGGCAGGAGTAAATTGTGGTGTCATCCGCGTAGATGCCAACTTGGGAATCTATGGCGTCAGGAAGATGGTTTATGAATATAAGGAACAGAGTAGGGCCTAGGATGGAGCCTTGAGGAACACCTGCGTTCGTGGGATAGGAGCTGGAGGAGAATCGGTTGAGAACGACCTTCAATTCACGGTTTGACAGGAATGATTGTATTACGTCAAACAACCAACCTGTAATACCATAACCCTGGAGCTTACGAAGAAGGCCGGCATGCCAAACCCTATCAAGCGCTTTGGCGATGTCTAGGGTCACGGCACGAGCTTCACCGTTATTATGAATAGCTTCGTAGACAAATTCAGTGATGGCCGTAATCACATCAGCTGTAGATCGGGAAAAGCGGAAACCATATTGCTTGTCTGAGGGCATAGGATGTAAGGTGATTAACCACTTCGGTGTTGATAAGGGCTTCGAAGACTTTGCCGAAAAGGAGTAGGAGACTGATAGGACGGTAATTAGAAGGGTCGGAGGGGTCGCCATATTTCTTAAAGACAGGAACAATGGATGAGGACTTCCAGCAGTCAGGAATTACCATTATCACCAAGCTTCAAGTTTCAATGAACGCAGAACTTTCAAACGGGCATTCCACTCCCGCTCACCACCACCACCACCACCAGTTGGCATGGGGTACTTGCATTCAATAAAAAATTAAAATCAACAGGGAGAAAGAAACGGCCAGACAATTCCACGTCGAAACAATATTTTTATCTAGCAAGCTGAAGAAACGGCCAACTAGAAGAACATGGAAAGTAGTGACGACACACAAACTTAATTCTCAAAGACTTTGTCCCTTCTATAGCTTCAAAGACGGATTTCTAACTAAACGAAAATGCAGGCTTACAAGTTAGGTTAGAAAAGTTAGCACTAAAATAAATATGTTAGGAAAGCCAAACAGAACGAGGGTTAAAAAAAAAATTATACAAAGAGAGAGAGAGAGAGAGAGAGAGAGAGAGAGAGAGAGAGAGAGAGATGTAGAGAGTGAGAAAGAGAGGGTGAAGAAAGAGAGAAGAGGAGAGAGAGAGTGAGTTTGTTTCCTCCTTTAAAAATTCTCAGAGATGATTTTTTTTCCAGAAAATTGGAATTATTTTCTCCAGCGGGAACAATTTTATCAAAAATGGTCTTAACTTTCCTGTTTAACGATATATACATGGCCGACTCTCCAACAAGTGTTTTACGATCCGGTATTATTATATATGAAGATGGGAAAAGCTGTTTTACTTAATGCCGCCTCCGAGCTATCCAAAAATGGCTCTGTTCGAAGGTCGTAGAACAGAGGTATATGGTTGGAGCTAGATATTTACAAAAGAAAAAAAAAACAGAAAAAGAAAAAAAAATCTGTAAAAGCCGACAGAAATAAATTGAGTACAACTCTCGATCGAGATTATTCCAGGATAGCAAATCAAGCAAAACAATTCACGTAAAAAAATGAATTTAAAAAAAAATAGATATTAGTTTTGTTTTTACTCATAAAACATCCCGCCCATATTGTATATTTATCTACCCCTGATAAATATTGGATGCCGTTTACTTGGCCCTGTGTCATATCGGGGTTCGGTTTGGTTGGTTGTTTTTGTTCAGCGGCATATCGACATCTTCATCGGTTATTTAATGTCGGAATCTAAATATGAAAGCTCAAACTTTATAATTAGAGAATGACATGATAAAATTTTAATTACTTAGCTGCATTTTTTATTTAACCAAATTATCTTTCAAAATTAAACGAGAAGTGAAAACTAATAAGAATTGTGATTAAAAATAATAAATTGCTTTTTGTTTTTAATATTTTTTGATAATGTATATCATGTCTTCAATTTTATTATAAAATTGTATTGGTCATCTTTTTTAACGTATTGTTTGGTAATTTTTTATAAAAGTATATTGATGAGATTTTTCCTATATAATATGTAATTTTATACTTTCGTAGTGTTTTGATTTTAGTTTGGAGGTGGGGTTGTCATTATTTGCCCATAGCTGATACCATAAATGTGCTACCACTCCGGGTCTGGATGAACCCGGGAACAACAAAAACAGTTAAGTGTTGATTCCACAATCCTGAAAAGCGCCAATCTCCCAATCAGAGGTCTTGCTACCGGATATAGTTTATCGTCATACCCAGAACAATAATCTCCGGGTAATTTACATTTCTTGCCTTTCGCTAAGATTGAATGCATGTTCCACCTAAACTTAACCTGACTTTGTAAGTAACATATATTTGATACATAAGTTGTCAAGGGAAATTAAAACCCAACCACCCTTAATCAAAATAGATTGAATTTTCCTTAACCGTAACAACTCAAAACATTAAGATTGTCTGTGCTTATAAATTAAGTAAATTTCTTAAAAAGTTATTCCTAACATCGCTTGATAATGGAACAAAACTCTGGATATTAAGTTTAATTCTTATAATTTAATTTACAACTTTAGTTCCAGTTTTGAAACAGAAATTTTTGTGTAGCGATGAAATCATATTTTAATAAAAGAAAATAATTATAATATATATATATATATATGAAGAAATATAGTCTTAAGTGTGCTATATTTATGGGATAAAGTGCTCAGAATCAGCGATAGAGCATGAAACAGATGAAACCTCTAAGTGTTGACTTCAATCAGAGAGAGAGAGAGAGAGAGAAAGAGAGAGAGAGATAGAGAGATAGAGAGAAGGGAAGAAAGAGAGAAGAGGAGAGAGAGAGTTTGTCTCCTTTAAAAATTCTCAGAGATGATTTATTCCCGAAAATTGGAATTATTTTCTCCAGCGTGAACAATTTTATCAAAAATTGTCTTAACTTTCCTGTTTAACGATATATACATGGCCGACTCTCCAACAAGTGTTTTACGATCCGGTGTTATATATATATAATATTAATGGCCAATATATATATATATATATATATATATATATATATATATATATATATATATATATATATATATATATATATATGAATTGTCAAGTGGATAGAATCCAGGTAGAGCCCAATGCCCATGACAGAGCAAGAATATAATATAAAAGGCTCAAAATACTAATATTCCATGGTTATAATTTATTACATTTGAATCATAATCACGATCCAATTCATCAGACTTACAAATTCAAAATATAATTTATTACATTGGAATCGTAATCACGATCCAATTCAACAGACTTACAATTCAAAAATTCTTTTTGAATTTGTAGGTCTGATGATTTGGATCGTGATTACGATTCCAATGTAATAAATTATAACCATAGAATATTTGTGTTTGAGCCTTTTATATATATATATATATATATATATATATAAAGATATATATATATATATATATATATATATATATATATATATATATAGAGAGAGAGAGAGAGAGAGCGAGAGAGAGCGCGAGAGAGAGAAAGTTAGAGAAGGATAGAGAGAAAGAGCGAGAGGAAATATATATTTGAAATTAAGACGACGATTAGCATCTACTTTCATATATTATCTGTTTCTTCTGGCATCGCCGGAGAGATGCGATTTCATTCAAGTGCATTCTCATTAGCGCCCGAGAACCTTATACGTCATTATCCTTGCATAAATGAAGTACGCGAAAAGTGAAGTCATTACACTTCTGTAGACGTTAACCTGGAGAGATAGATTATCAGACAACTGAGTTATAGGTGGAATTTCCTGATATACTCCATCAATTTGGCATCTAGTCAGGCGAATTTACTGTCCTATAAGTAGCTTATCGGATGAATTAGTTATGAAGAGTTCTCAGATATTTAAGAGTATTTCAAATACACGCATCGGTTCAAATATCTTCTTCGTCGTGTCTCTTCCCTTCGATCGTGTATCTCCACAACTTCCCATCTATTTGTAGCTATAGCAATATTTGTCTTTTTGCTATATCTCTCTCTTTCTCTGTTCGGACATTAATTTATCATTTTATCATTAAGCACTTTAGGCAAGTTAACACCTGTTTCCTCTATTGCCTTCAATGTGACTTGTGAGTGTCAAATTTTCCAAGCCTATTCTCCTCATTAAATAGAATAATCACACTTGGTTGCTAATAAACGATAATACTAAGGACAAGAACAACACATATAAGATTAGCCAGCGGCACGTAGAAGTAGTAATCAACTGCTAGAAGTGAGTCAATTCCACAATGAATCTCCAACTGCAGGATATCTATCAACCGCCCCACGCGGTCAGAAATGGTACAAGGCCGAATTTAATGTGGGGTATCCGAGCCCGTGAGCTCGGCCAAAAATTCCCCGTAGACTACGTATAAAACGGAGTCGGGTAGCTGTTTCCCGAAACGAGACTCTGGGGATCCTCTCTGCCCGGAGGCAGAGTGTTTGACCAGCACAGCTGGAGACGAATCTCCAACTGCAGACCAACATACAGTATTTACTACTGTATTTATGTGAATGAGGTAGGTACGCTGCAGCATTATATATCCTAGAAAGTATAAGCATCCTGTTTGTTTCTATTTCCCTGAAAACGTCCTCGTTGTTTCCATGCTTCCATTGTTGTTTTTAATTCGTAGCCTGCATCTTGGATTGTACCGCTTCCATGGTATTCTCAACATCCTACTGTAGAACAACATTTTTGTTGCCTCAAGTCTCTTAATTTGTGAGTAAATTGTTCAACATTCACTGCTGTATAGGGGGAGCGACATTAATTTGCAGTTCAGTACTTTATCTCCATTTGCTATTTCACCTTGAATAACAATGTCAACACATAATTTTATCTTACTTTTAATAAACACCCAAAGCAAGGCAATAAAGCCACTAAGACGCAAGGGGATACTGAGTGTGAGAGAATAGGAGAAAAAGAAAACATTATTAAGAGGGTACAGTAAAGATCAAAGATGACAGGGAAGCCAGAAGCCAGAAGAGAGTTCCATAAGCGAGAGAAGTGTGATAGAAGAAACTGTTAGCATAGAACTTACGGTTGAATTTCGCCATTTCAACTGTAAAATGATGAGGGCCTTGCGACCAATCGTACCTCGGCATATCCAATTTAAGCTTAGTACTAGATTTGGGTTTAGCACGGTGGAATAATGGATAGCGGCTCGGAGAGCCGAGTTCGAATTCCAGTCGAATCCATTACATTTAGTTACGTGTTAATACCCCTGGGAAAGGTATGAATCCTCGTCATCTCCCCCGCTAACTATGGGTAAATAGCAGGAAAGACCTGTTTCTTTGCCTTGGATGGCAACTGGTCTACCGCATGGCAACCTACTGCGGGAACAAATCTACCTCGTCAGTAATGTATCGAAAGATACACGATCGCCTAAGCGCCTATCATGCATGCCACATAAGTGACTGACTGATTAGATTTGCAGCTATGTCTAATGCTCTGTCTTTACAATAGTCAGACAGACCAGGTCTGAAGTAGAGTAGTGCGGTGTTCAAAAGCGTTTGCGCTCTCTTGTAGGCGATGAATTATTTATCATCCTACAACCCCTTCCCCATAGACATGTTGCTAGACTCTCGTTACTCTATCGCTATTTCCAGAGAAAAACGGGAAGCATTTCATATATCCATCAGTTCAGACATTTACACCTACGACTCGACATGCTATGTACATATAGACGAACCATACTCATTACCTTCGCATTCCATTGGTAAGGAAGAAGTACCATCCAGACAGCTTCTGCCCAAGAGCTGCTACTTTATGCAACTGACTCACGAGAGGATGGTTCGAACTCCATCTTACCTGTCGTACATATCCTCCTCATCCGCATTTACTCCCCCTTCCCCCTCCTACATTCATACAACATAGTAACATAGTATAACAACATAGTAACTCTCCACCTTGGGCGACTTTGAGCCTTGTAATGTGTGAATATATAGTAAAAAAAAATCAGAAGATAAAATTATATAAATTAAAATTATATTATATAAATTATAAGCTAAAATTATAAGCTAAAATTATATTATAAAATTATAAAATTGTGAGCTAAAATATAGTGTATAAATTAAAATTTCCAAGCAATGACAATTTCGTGCATACGAGACGCTGGAAGCGAAAATCGCACCGCAGCTCATGACGTCACACATGACCACGCGATATGAAAAGAATTTACATAAAATAAATAGATAAAATTTGTTTATATTAAGTAATGAAACATGCATCGATGAAAAAATGCTGCCTAAATACACACACACAATATATATATCTATATATATCTATATCTATATCTATCTATCTATCTATCTATCTATATATATATATAAAATATCAAATCCGTAAGTAGAAAGGATAATCCAAGTGGTTCTTTTTAATATAAAATAGATCCGTAGAGAGCTCAGTTTATAGATTACAGAGCAATATGATATACACCAAGGAAAAGCTTTTCACATCACGAAAATACGGTAATAGGTCATGATTTATTCCGACTAGTAAATCCCGTATATATATATATATATACATCCTATCCCTTGTGATCATTGGCAGCGTTTTTTTTTCTTACATACCTCCCTTCCCTGTTCCACCATCCATTCACATAATCCTGTCTCATAGATAACCCGCTGCTCTCTCCTATCTCTCTAGTCGCTGATACTCCCTGTGAGGCTTAAGTTTTCCAAGCCATACTTCCTCATTATAAGAAATTTCACTTGCACTTTTCTGAGTGAGTGTCAATATTGTTAGTATTTTCTTTAAGGCTTCTTCGAATGCTTACTCTTCCCATCCATGGGATTCTCAGTATTCTTCTGTAGAACCGCATTTCTTTTGCCTCCAGTTGTCTATTCATCTGTGTGGGTATTGTCCATCATTCACTGCCATATAAGACGATAGATATCGTATAACAATCCAGCACTTTTATCTTTGAATAGTTCTGTTTCTTAGTCATCTGTTTAGCTTTTGGAATGTATCGTCCCTGTCTCGATAATAAATCAGTTCGATATGGTGAAATTGGCAGGTGATCTGAAAAATGACCTGCAGTTTGTTGTTAACTGGGGCAAGGAGTGGCTTGTCAATTGTAACGCCTCCAAAATGAAACTTCTCTCTATTAATCATCTGAAAGACCTCTTTCTGCCTCCCATCAGCATGGATGATGCTAAACTCCATAAGAAGGACTCATTGCGCCTTTACGGTCTAACATTCTTGGCTGATATGAAGTGGAAAGAATATATTGCACCCATTGTTAAGACTTCACCTAGAAAAGTTTGTTCACTGTGTCGTGCTGGAGAATTTTTATCTCCAAAATCTATCTTACATATTTATAAATCTACCATTCGTCCAGGTTTTGAATATTGCTTCCCCTCTGGTCCGGTGTTTCAGTTGTATATTCAGAAATTGTTGATGAAGTCAAAAGAGGAATCAGCAATATTTCTGGTCCTGACCTAGCATATCGACTTCAGGTTACTGTCCTACCGCCATAGTGTAGCTTCCCTGTGCTTTTTCAATGAATATTTTCATGGGAATTGTTTTGATGAACTTACCTCTATGGTACCTAAAATTTATGGTACCTAAACTTTATGGTACCTAGACTTTATGGTACTTAAACTTTATGGTACATAAACTTTATGGTACTTAGACTTTATGATACTTAAACTTTATGGTAACTAAACTTTATGGTATTTAGACTTTATGGTACCTAAACTTTATGAATTTAAGAGTAGTACCAGATTCATCCTGAGATCCGATGATGTATTGGGATGGCCAAGGACACATTCCAAAAGCTAGGCAGAGTATAACGAGACAGGAGGATTTCGTTGGCAACAAAGTAAAGAGTACTGAAATATTATCTGATATCTCTCCTCCTTTACGGCAGCAAATGTTGTACGGTCTTCTCAAAGATGAAGAAGAGACTCGAGGCGACGGATATGTGGTTCTCCAGAAGGATGCTAAGGATATCACAAACCGACCGTGTGAGCAACGAAGGAAGCTTATATTTAACATTAGGAAGAGGCAGCTGAAATTTCTGGGACACGTAATGAGAAAAGATGGCTTAGAGAATCTGATACTCACATGGCGAATAGAAGAAAAGAGAAACAAGGGAAAGCAACGCATGATAGACCTGACGGGCTTAAGCAAGTGGTCTGGGCGGATTAGCAAAGGGACAAAACTTATTGAGAGCTACAAGGGATAGGGGCAAGTGGAAAGCCTGAAGGGATACGGGCACAGAAAAGAAGACGACTAGATTCATCAATTCACAGTTGAATTTTCTAGATGTAACCGTAAGTTCTATGTCAACAGTTTCTTTTCTCGCACTTCTCGTTTGTGGAACTCTCTCCTAGCTTCATGCTTGCCGACCAACTTTGATCTTCAAAAATTGAAATGTATTATCAATCGCTATTTACTGTCTTGATTCTTTTTCTATTTTTCTCACTCCCTAATGTTTCTCTTTTTGTTTTTGTTCTCCCCCCCCCCTTGTGTCTTAGTAGCTTTATTGCCTTGAATGGGGTGATATGATTAAAAAGAAAAATCTTTAGTTAATCCAATAGACCTTTGGATTTCAGTGACGAATTTTCCATCCTCTGTTAAAACACTTCAAGAAATATTCCAAGTTCTGTAATCGCTTAATTTTGAAAGCTCTAAGTAATTTTGACAGTTCACACCTTAGGTTATTTCTCTTGTCAACAACCATAGTTTCTGTCTTTTTACAGATGATGTATAGTCGGGTTTTTTTCTCACTTTCCTCATTTAACTTGTCTAAGATTGTCTGTCTGCCATCAGCACAGCACATATATGTGGATAAAAAAAAAAGCCCCCGCCGTCTTTCGTTGGTTAATTTGCCGTTCTGCGATTGTATAAACGAATAAAACTTTTAAAGAGACGTGACAAAAACTATTGACCTCTTCCTCTGTAGAGGTCAGAATAGGATTTAATTTCCTAGGAGAAGATTTATAATTTATCTTCTACATTTTCTCCTTGAGATGTACTTGTTAAAGACGTTGTTTGTGGCGCGCGGAAGCCGATTAAAAACTCTAGTTATCTTTGCCTTCGAGGAAAAAGAGCGTGTGGCTCAGCTGATAAAGATATCGCCGTTTCTCCAATAAATAAATAATAAAAAGAAAGAAAAAAAAAAGAAAGAAAGAGAGAGAGAGAGAGAGAGAGAGAGAGACAGACAGACAGACAGACAGACAGACAGACAGACAGGAAGTAAAGAAAAAGAAAAGGTTAAGAAATATATTTTGAAGGACAGTGTCTATTTTTAACCGGTACAATACAGCGGGGTAAACCGAATTTTCATGCCTCAGGTGGCAGTTAGTATAGAAGCATTACTCCATTTTATTTTTATGTGCCATGTCCTTTCAGGACGTTGGCGATCGTGGCTCTCCACCTCCCTCTATCCCTTGCAGCTCTCAACAAGTTCCTTCCCTCGTCTTCCTCCCCCAGACAACGTTCTGTTATCCACTTGCTTAAGCCCGCCAGGAATGTCACGCGCTGCTTTCCCTTGTCTTTCTTTCCGTCTATTCGACGCGTGAATATCAGCCACTATCTTTCTTAAAAGGAAAATATCAATTCACCCAAGCTGGGCAAAGGACTACTGGCAGTGAAAGAAAATGTGAAGACTTTAGAAGGAAGAGGAAACCCAATACTAAACAGGAAACAAGTGATAAACCGTTACTCTTGGTCAAAAGACCAAGGAGGAGTTTGAACCGGACGATAGACAAACCTATCTACTCTTATGGCATTACACAGATAATATAATAAAGAAAGGGAAGTCACGATCTTCTAAGTCCTGAAGAGACATGGGATAAAATAAAAAGAGTAGATGCATCTAGGGGGCAGAAGACATCCTAATAAAATTGTGAACATCTTCGACCATCTTATGATATTCTTCTTCTTCTTCTTCTTCTTCTTCTTCTTCTTCTTCTTCTTCTTCTTCTTCTTCTTCTTCTTCTTCTGCTGCTGCATCTTCTTCTTTTTCTTCTTGTGCTTCTTCTTTTTCTTCTTGTGCTTCTTCTTTTTCTTCTTGTGCTTCTTCTTTTTCTTCTTGTGCTTCTTCTTTTTCTGCTGCTGCTTCAACTTCTTTTTCTTCTTCTTCCTCTTCTTCTTCTTCTTCTGCTTCTTCTTCTGCTTCTTCTTTTTCTTCTTCTTCTTCTTCTTCTTCTTCTTCTTCTTTTTCTTCTGTTGTTGCTTCTTCTACTTCTTCTTCTTCATCTGCTTCTTCTTTTTCTTCTTCCTCTTCTTCTTCTTCTTCTGCTGCTGCTGCTGCTTCTTCTTCTTCCTCTTCTTCTTCTGCTTCTTCTACTTCTTCTTCTATGTGATGTGTCCCTTCAAGACGTAAATGATCATAACTCTCCACACTTTCCTGCCCTTGTTAGCTCTTAATAAATATTCTTTCTCTGTTATCTCTCCCAAACCTTGTTCCACCCTTCATTCATTCATGCTGGATTTGTTGTTTTCCTCAGTCCTTCTTGCCTTCGATCTGTCCTGTGAGTATCAAACTTTCCAAACCCTCTTTCCTTATTATAGGCCCTATACGTTCTTCCTGATGTTAAGTATTATAAGTGTTCTTTTCGTTTCCATTTTCTCAAAAACTTCGACGTTGCCCACATGTTCGGTCCATGGTATCCTCAAAATCCTCTGTAGAGCCACATTTTCGTTGTTTCAAGTTTCTTATTAATCTGTGAGGAGATTATTCAGCATTCACTGTCGTATAGGAGGACTCATGTTAGATAACAGTTCAATAGCGTTTTCTTTGTTTCTAACGAAATTTTTCTATTCTTAATACTTTGCTTAGCTTTTGAAAGGCATCTTTCGATATAACAATGCGACTTCGGATTAGATTGTTACACTTTCCTTTGTTCTACTTGTTTGATTTTGGTATCTCCAATTTGTAATTTGCATGTTGGACTGTTCCTTTTGCTAACAACCACGCATTTTGTCTTCTTGCAATTGATGCTAAGTCCTTTCTTCTATCTCTCCTTCACTACTTTCTGTAGGAATTGTTGTAGTTTCCTTTCTGTGTCTGCTATTAGCACTGTGTCATCTGCATAACTTATGCTTTTAAGAATTTACTCTATCACCTGTAATAAATACCACAAGGAATACATAGGAGAAACCTCAAGGAATTTAAATAAAAGGGATCTTTTACAAAACAACATACTCACTATATGAGTCTGGCCATAATTTTGATTTAATAAAATGCTACTGTAATTAAAAGAGAAAGCAATTTACTAAGACGAAAATCTATAGAAAGTGCTTTAATCGCTTGACCATCCACAGTAAATTTGCGTTCAGGTTCTTACAATATTTCGCCTTTCTTGGCAGATCTTCTATTAACACAATGCGGGATATTTAATGACAAAAGTGATGGAAACGGGAACAAAATAAAAGAAACTGAATAAAATCGGCTAAAGAATAAGCAAGACATATATAAAAAAAAAAAAATTTACAGCCTTGCCTTTCTTTCATGTAGATATATAATCGCATCAATCAATCAATCAATCAATCAATATATATATATATATATATATATATATATATATATATATATATATATATTGCTGCCGAAATATACACAATATATATATATATATATATATATATATATATATATATATATATATATATATATATATATATATATATAGTGTATATTTCGGCAGCAATTTTTCATTAATGCCTGTTTCATTAAATAATATAGGCAAGTTTTGTCTACTTATTTTAAGTAAGTTCCTTTCGTATTGTCTGATAAGCTTAATCACATTATCATTGAAAGATGAAAGGAAATCACCATATTGATACATGTTTGAATCCATTCTAAGCTTTCGGCTTACATAAGCCTTTATCAAAGATGACAGTTACATTTCAATATATCAAGCAATACATGGACAAAACAATAATGATAGTCTGTCTTTGTTGCATGAAAAATTTCAAAGCAACGACTAACTCATGTATATGAGACGCCGAAGCGAAAATCGCGTCGCTGCTCGTGACGTCACACATGACCACGCTAGAGTGAAAACGAGAAGTATTAAGTATGGGAAGCCGTTGGTATAAACCAATCGCTTCTGATATCAATTATAGGCATTTAAGAATATTTGTGGAGATTTCATAGTTTATTTTGTCTTCATGTTTAAGTGTAGTTGTGTTTTCAACAAGGATACGTATATATATATATATATATATATATATATATATATATATATATATATATATATATATATATATATCAACCTTCGCATCATTTTCGTCCGAAGAAGTTCTAAAAGACGAAATGCATTACATGAAAAACTTTCTTAACATTGTCATAGATTTCCCTAAAATAATTCTTCATCTATAAAAATGGCTATATCGATTTCCCAAACAGCAACACTCATATTAGTGCACTGTCTGTGTGTGAGCTTTAAATGGTAATGCATAATGCGATAAGTTTCATTATGGCGAATGTATCCATTGCAAGCAGTTATTATGCTATGGGGATTCACACATGCTACATTTTGTTCAGTTACAACCGGTTGAAAGGGGCCAGATTCTGGGCTTCCAAAGAGACTGGACGGTCATTTTTGTATCTGTCTATATTTCTGAGATAATGTATTATGTACACTATTTACATTATTAGGACTATTGTCCTGATCTTTGTCGCCATATTTATTACAACATTTCCGCCATTATACGCCCCGGCCTTCCTCAGGTGGTTGGAATGCCGAACTGAACCCTTTATTTCGCTCACTGGGGTAGACTGTTCTAGTTCCACGTGCCATGTCTAATGGATGTCAGTTATCAGTTATCTCCTGTTAATTCCCCTCAGCAAGTTCTCCACTGCCTCAACTGGGTATTGAACTCACACTCTTTGGGTTCTGTCATTGGATCTAACTAACGCCTTTATCCACTGTACCATGTGTCCTTGAGAAGACATGGCACAGTGTGCGAAATAAAGGGTTCAGTTCGACATTCCAACCACCTGAAGAAGGCCGGAGCGTACAACGGCTGAAACGTTGTATGGCGACAAAGATGAGGACAATAGTCCGAATAATGTAAATAATGGTAATTTCTTTTAAGCATTTCACCCCAAGCAATGCGGGAGTGCCACTAGCACGCAAGGGGTTACAGAGAGTGGGAGCAAGAGTAAACAGGCGTGATAGAGGAAAGGATTAAGAGAAGGACGGAGAATAGATCAAGGCATCTAGAGATGTCGACTGACATTGCATTTGAATGATTGAAGTTTATAGCTATCATAGAAGCAAGTAAGAGGAAGGGAGTTCCACAGACGGGAAGTGCGAGACATGAAGCTATTGGAGTAGAAGAGACGGCCACGTTTAACGGTTTCGACAGTGAAAGGGTGGGACTGAGATGCCAACCTAGTAGCACGCCTAAATTCATGCAGTTTGGGAACCAGCAAAAGTAGCTCGTCGGTGCAGTTACCGTGAAAGTATTTGTAGAAAAGACAGAGGGGCACAAGAAAGTGTAAGAAAGTGACTGTAGACGAGATGACCAATCACATTGTATATTCCCTAAAGTAACAGTTCTGGGAAAGAAGCTAAGTAGAGCTTACCCCTTAACAAAGAAATACGAAAGGAATGGGGATAATTTGCCTACTGATAATATTGCATGGCAGTGACAGTCTGAACTAGTGGGCCATAAGGAAAATAATGATATAATAATAAGAAAACCCTGTGGGAAAGTGTTTACAGAGGGGAATGTCTGATTGGGGAATCCCGGATAGTGCCTTGTGGCCCTCACTATCTTATCAACATTTGCTTTTTTCTATTTACATTTATATAAGTTACAAATTAAACTAAGCACAACAGATTATTAAAGTTTGAAAAATTTTTCGCGGATTTTGACGTCATTCTGGAGATTTCCTGTTTTCGTCCAAATCCGTGAATTTCCTTTGCTAATTACAGTATAAAATTTTTTATTATCTATTTTCTTATCTATTTTTTATCCATAATGTTGAGCGTGTTAAGATTATTCAACTTTTTAACAAGAAAAATCTCAAGTCGATGTTAAAAAAAACTTTGTTCATTGATTTAAGATGGAATGAGCTATTACTATGTCTCTTATTTGTATTTAGATACATTGTATTTATTTTCAATTTTTCTAGTTGAATTCTTCACCTATATTGCATACGATCCATTACGGTACATAATTAGGTTACAATAAAATTTGTATTTTATATGAATTAAAAATTTTCACAGATTTTGATATTCTGAGTTCTTGTTTTGTCCAAATCTGTGAATTTGTCTTGTTCCCTCTAAGTCTCAAAAAGCACTATGTAAAATTCACTATTTTTTATCCATAATGTTGAATATAGTAAATTATTCAACTTTTTAACATCTCAAGATGATGTTAAAAATTGCCACAAAACATTGTTGATTTATTTAAGATGGAATGATCGATTATGACATGTCTCTAACTTGTATTTAGATACATTGTATTTATTTTCAGTTTTTTAGTTGAATTTTTTTATTTTTTTTAAGCTTTTAACCCCAGACAAGGCTGAAAGCCACTAGAACGCAAGGGGTTACTGAGGATTTGGAGCGAGAGCAGATAGGAGTGATAGAGGAAAGGATGTGGAGAAGGATAGTAGATAGATCAATGCAACTGGAGATGTCGATTGACGTTACATTTGAATAGTTGGAGATTATAGTTGTCAGGGAAACAGGAATAGGGAAGGGAGTTACACAGTTGTGAGGTGCGAGATATGAAGCTATTGGAGTAAAAGAGACGTCTACACTTAACAGTTTCAACAGGGAAAGGGTGGGAACGGGATGCTAGCCTCGCATGACGTTTGAATTCATGGAGCCTTGGAACCAGCGATTGCAGCTCATCGGAGCAATTACCATTGAAGTATTTGTAAAAGAGACAAAGGGAGGCGACGGCGCGTCTGTGAGAGAGAGAGACTGCAGACGAGAAGCCATATCAGGGCCAATTACATTGCATATCCGTCTCTGGATCTTGTCAAGAACCCCGAGGCAAACAGAAGGGGCTCCAGACCATATATGGCAGCAATACTCCATGCAAGGGCGGATGGTTGATTTGTAAATTTGGAGGATCGATTCAGCGGAGAAGAATTTCCTGGCCCGGCACAGGGATCCAACTTTTCTTGCGGTGGATGAAGCAATTGACTCAATGTATTTGTTCCATCTCAGGTCAGCAGACAGCGTGAGACCGAGCAGCCGCAGAGAGGAGCTCTCGAGAAGTCGAGCTTGTTCACCTATATTGCATATAATTCATTATTGTGCATAATTAGGTTACAATAAAATTTGTATTTTATATGAATACTACCTTATGAAAATTGAGATGTAGTAGAGTGAGGGCCGTAACATATATTCGACGGGGCGTATCATAGATTGTGGGTGTGCAGGAGACACTTTCACGGGCGTTAAATAGTACAATAGTTCAAAAACAAAGAAGCTAAAAATAATCCATCAAACTTTGTTCTAGGGAGGAAAAAATAGATTCTTTCAAATTTGAAATCGTGAACTTGCCTCCCGGTTTTCTGTAGTTTTTTAAAATGAAGGTGATAACATTTATTTTTATAAATAAGGCTTCAGTAAATGAAGCTTTTGTTTCTACATCCTTTCTGGCTAAACTAAATTATTTTCAAATTTCCTTAACATGCTGTGTTTTTTTATACTCACTGAAACATTTAAAGCATTTTGCAATATTTTCCCATGAATTTTAACTTAAATGCGTGTGCAGTTAATAACAAAAAATACACTTTTATTTGAAAGGCTTAAAGGCAAATTTAACGACGCTCGAGGCGATTATGTGTTGCATAAAAATAGACTTTTCTGTGTTTGAAAACAAAAGTGAAATTTAATTAAAAAATGACGATAAATAATAACTATAAAGGCTACGGCAGAAATACCTCCTACATATGCTAATCGTGAAAACAGATTAAAAAGTATAGGGTTACCCCCAAAAACAGGAACTTTTTAACAATCCAATAAAACCAAGAGTGATGGAAGAAAAATATTTAATTCATAGTAATTGAAACCTTAAAACATGGCATTTAAGAAACAGTAATGGAATTTTCATTTTTTAAAAATTACGTCCTGTAGATGGTGTCCTCCTGTACGAAGCCATTCTTGAAATCTGCTGTTGAGATTCCTCATTGACTGCTGCAACATCTCAGCTGGGATACTGTGAATTTCATTCTCATTACTAAAATGGCGAAATGTTTACTTGCTCAAGGTCACTGTCTCGCATTGTTGCCATTTGCTCATGTCTGGCAATATGCACTTCAAAAATTCCCGTTTTTTTGGGTCACCCTGTATATATTAATATATATAATAAGTGGTAATATTAGCCTATAAGGAAACATTTGGCATTCATTGTACGAGCAGTCCTGATTTGGGTTGAAATTTATGAAATCATTCTCAAAATACATTTTTTTTCTTTTTTTTTTACAGGAAACCACGTTTTCAAAATCGGGTACCCCTTGTGCAAATTAATTGAAACAACTGCTTTAATTTCCTTTCTTTCACCATACGGTCATTTTTAGACTAACTGGAGTGGCAGTGTGTAATCGATTTCTATTTTCCCTCAGATTAGTTCATTTGCAGTGGTGTGCAGTAATATGAATCAATTTTCGGATTGTATGATGAAATTTGTTTGGCCTTGAACAATATTGCATCATCCATGATTGCATCAGATTTTTATCACGCCCAGACAATATTGTCTCGACTGTCGATTAGTTGTCCTATGGTCATTGTCTGCGATGGACGTTACTCGAAGGGAGCTTACGAAAATTGTAACGCTGCACAAACACACTGGCGAGCCTTACCAGTGAGCAAATCAAAGTACTATAGATTGGCCTGGAAACTCTCCTGATTTAAATCTTATCCTGAATCTGTGGTCAATCTGCAAGGAACGATCTTCGTGGAATCGACATACGAAGTATTAACATGTGCACTGGGTAATGCTTCATTGGAAAAATACGAAAAAAAAAAGTTGATAACGGAGTTAATTGTTTTGTTTCAATTAATTTGCTCAAGGGTGCTGTTGTTATCGCTCTTGCCAAAATCGATTCAGATTTCCTCGCTCAAAGCCTTTTTTTACCATTTACCTTAGGAAGCGGTTGTATACAGCTGACAGTTTAGATATTTCTGAACCCGGTGTGGCATGGCATCCATATGAAAGTCCCGATCTGATGAGGCCATTTAAGAACCTGATTCGAGTTTTCAGGCTTATGTTTTGTTTTCGTAGCAATTTGCGGTGTTGGGCGAAACTACCTCTGGCGCAGCATATTCTATGTTTAATTTATTTTCTCCTATACTTAATTTATTATAGTTGATCCCTACACCAAAGTATCTGAAGTGTTTAGTACTGACTATGATAAGACAGTAAGAGGTATTTCATCCCTACCTCGTATAAGCAATTGAATTTGCAGGTGTTTGGATCTTTGCAATTAAAACTCCATAGCTTAATGTTTTATACATTCAAAGCATTTTAATATTTTGCTTTTAATGTATTTTAGATGAAGGGAATTTAATGCGTACGGTATTTAGCATGAAGGAGTAATTCACAATCACATTTGTCTAATGGCGGCTGAATCCTTTCATGGGGTCAGAGGCCGTGTATCACACGCCGGTGATATAGAAATATTTGGGTTGTTTTGTGACGTGCAGTGGCCATTAATAATTAAGTATAACTCAAGACTTCAATGTTAAAATAAAGCTGTATTTAATTACAACCGCAAATAAATGCTTAACAAAAACTAAGAAGTAAAAGTAATCCAAAGTTACTTAACAATTTAAGTGAATACCTTGTTAATAGCGTGGCTTGGCTTAACGTCCGGTAAATCCTAAATCAAAACCCAAATTGTCGAAGCACAATAATTCACACTAATTCGACTGGATCTTTCCACTCAATAGTTACTCAATGATCACTGCAGTCAGTAACCTGACACTGCTATTTATACACTTGATGGAAAACATATATTCATAAGTCCAGAGTGTCACGCTCGAACCTGGGTGTCGGTAGTTAATTCTGTTCCAATATAATAGGTTGATGTCCTGGTACGCGCTAAGCGTATTGGGAGTTTTGGATTTCTTCATATTCGCTAAAGTATCTAACTGGGAAAAGGAATCCTCTGATATATACTACGGGTAAAATGTTTAGGTGTACCGTGCATTTCTTTAAAAACACCTTATAATGAGATATTTTTGCATTTTTCTCAAAGTAAAAGTAACTGCAGTCTATTTGTTTTCATTTTGACAAAAAAAGCGAATAACTATAAAAAAAAAGATTATCTTACAACAGCATGATATTTTGTTTTTGTAAATAAAACCACCACGAAAACGAATCCAAATTTGAACTTTTTGGCCGTAAGAGGAGTCTGGAGAAATACTGAAATATAAAAGCAAATGCACTATAGTTACAGAAATTTTATCTTTTACTTAATGTTGTGAGGGAGAATATTTCCCTACAAGTTTTGGACTCAGCCGGCGGACGAAAGACATAAAAATACACCTACATCAAGAGGAGTAGCAGTAGGAGCACTAGCTTTTGCTGGAAACAGTCATTCACGGTTAATCATTCTCTTTCCTACATTCTATTCTATATTATGTTTACCTTTACCAAAAAGTAATAAACCTGTTAAACCAATTCCGGTTTTCTACTGTTGTTTTTGATAACTCAGATATGACAGTTTCGAATCTCACCTCGTCGCCAGACTGTTGCAACTGAGTCATGAAATTTGGAGGAAGGAAGCTCAATGGATATAGTGGAAGAACGGAAATCTGGTGACTCATGCTTCAAAGTAGCATGCGTCACCTGATTACCGTTCACCATTCTTTCACCATACGGCCAATTTTAAACCCGCTGGAGTGACAGGGTGTAATCGATTTCTATTTTTTCCTAAGATTAGTTCATTTGCAGTGGTGTGCAGTCATATGAATCTATTTTCGGGGTGCATGATGAAATTTGTTTGGCCTTGAAAAATATTGCGTCATCCGTGATTGCATCAGATTTTCATCACGCCCAGACGCTATTGTCTCGACTGTCGATTATTTGTCCTACGGCCATTTTCTGCGATGGACGTTACTCAAAGAAGGCGTACGAGAATTGTAACGCGATGGCAAGCCTTGCCAGTGAGTAAATCAAAGACTGAAAGACAGAAGCATGGTGTCTGCAACACAAATTGAAGAGTAATATCTGTAGACGCTTTTTAATCTCTCAAGAGCAGGTTTGATAACGCAAAGGCGCTAGAGGACAGTAAGTAATCAAGCGTCTTTCCAAGAGGTTTAGCCACCACGTCCATCACAGCATACCTGTTCTCCTATATGTAGATTATTATGTAAGCTTAGTTTTTAAGTCTTGGGCTGGAGGCTGGTGATTTCACCAGATATTCACCCCAAAATGCATGCATTTCAGCTGCTGACACCGAAAGAGAGATTGTTCAAGTTCTTCTGACATCTATCTATCTATCTATCTATCTATCTATCTATCTATCTATCTATCTATCTATCTATCTATCACCATATGTTTCTCATCTATCTATCTATCTATCTATCTATCTATCTATCTATCTATCTATCTATCTATCTATCTATCTCAGTCTTTTGATATCTATCACAATATCACAATATGTTCCTTATCTATCTATCTATCTATCTATCTATCTATCTATCTATCTATCTATCTATCTATTTTGAAGTATTCTTGGCTATCTATCTATCTATCTATCTATCTATCTATCTATCTATCTATCTATCTATATATATATATATAAAAGTGGTCATGGAAGTCAGCACTTAGAGGCGACAGTCTGTTTCATGCTAGTGCAATCGTCAGGCAATTTGCCTGACGATTGCACTAGCATGAAACAGACTGTCGCCTCTAAGTGCTGACTTCCATGTCCACTTTTATATTTACACACGCTCTATCTCTGATATTGAGCACTTTATCCCATAAATATAGCACACTTTAAGACTATATTTCTTCATATATATATATATATATATATATATATATATATATATATATATATATATATAGCATATCTCCCATATATACGAGGGTCATTCAATAAATAAGGTGAATTTTCCGGTATAAGGACTTCTAATACAGATAGAAGCTTACTTTTTTTTCAACGTAGTCTCCCAGCACTGTCACACACTTTTCCCATCAGTGCACAAGCTTCCGTATTCCCTCAGCGTAAAAATCTTTGGACTGATGTCTCAACCAGTCGCTCACAACACTTTTGACTTCATCGTCACTTTTAAACTTCGTGCCTCTCGTGAAAGCTTTCAAGGGACTAAACAGGTGAATGTCTGAAGGGGCAAGGTCTGGGCTGTAAGGGGGATGAGGGAGCAGTTCCCAGCCCAGCTCGTTGGTGGTCTGCACCGGTTGGGCTGCTGTGTGAGGCCTTGCGTTGTTACGATGCAAGATGACTCCTTCTGACTGATGACCCCTGCGTTTGTCCCAACTGATAAGCTCAAAATCCTTGCAATGTCATCCACCGTCACACTTCTGTCAGATTGAATGAGGTCATTGACTGATTCGATCACCTTAGGAGACCTCACTTCTGTAGGCCTCCCAGGCCTGTCTTCATCCTCAACACTGCTCCGTCCTTCTTTAAACAATTTAGCCCACTTGTAGACATTTTTTTGGTTGAAACATGTGGCACCATACACAGTTGACATTCTCATATGAATTTCAACTAGTTTGCATCCTTCAGCAACCAAAAACTTGATAACTGACCGCTGTTCAATCCTGGAGCATGCTTCTTGGTCGGCCATCTTTGTTAATCGCCAAAACTCTCAAAGTTTTTTTTTAATCTGCAAAAGAAATTAAATCCATGTGAAAAAGAAGTAAAACAAAAAAAAAATAAAAAAATAAAAAAGAGTAAGCTTCTATCTGTATTATTAGTCCTTATACCGAAAAATTCACCTTATTCATTAAATGACCCTCGTATATATATATTGTGAGTTGACGTGCCTAAACTTTGACCGATGTTTATCAGCGAAAAAATGTCCACACACCAATCAACATTAACCACCCGGTCCACCCATCACCAAACTGCTATCAACAACCACTATTGTTTCACTCAGATACTTTATATATATTTTGTATGTACATTTTTCTTCTAAAAAAAAAATGGAAAAAAAGGAAGGGACGTTTTACATCCGGTTTGCCTACAAACAGGATTGTTCATAACCATTTTCGACCCTCACCCGTAGATGTGCAGTTGAAATGCACTGAAACCAAGTTGCATCTTTGTAGTGAGTAAAATGGTTTTGTCTATATGATAAAATTATAATAAATAAATAATTATCGCTCTACTACATGTATTGAGCTTTTTTTAGAATTAACGCTGCGAACGTTGGAATTTATCTATTACTTTCGTTCTCATCGCATCGGATATATATATATATATATATATATATATATATATATATATATATATATATATCTTCATTGTTCAAACATCTTCGCCCGATTATCTAACAGCATACACGCGCTACTATTTTTCTCTTACACACAAAATCAACAACCTTCTCCGTCACCGCCTGTCTTATTGTTCCTTCAACAGAGCCACATGTGTTCTGTTCCCATACGCAGCGAGTGAAGCCTTTTTTTTATTTGCCGTGTCAAATCGGTGCAACTTTCATGATGATGCATTTCATAGCAATTATAACTAATTCCGTGTACATATTGTTTTGTTGACAGCAGCAGCATTAGATTCCAAATGTAAATAGTCCATTTGAAATACTACATTTTTCAAAAAGCCCAAGAGCCACTCGAGATAGAGGCCCACAGAATACGAGGCGGATTTTATGGGCACATGTGCGTAAGATAAACCGTCAGTTCTCGAACTGAACAGGTTTAGTTATTTGGGAAGCAACCTTCTGGGAGTCGATTCTACAAAACAGCGGTTCGCGGGAAGTCGCCGCTCGAGTGGAAATTACATCTCACCAATGTAATACGAATTGAATGAGGGTGGCTCGCTACAATGTATGTGACATGGTGGGTCCTAACCGTGAAGTTTAGAACGGGTGGAACTAAGGAATGTAGTTCACCTGAGCACTCTCCATGGAAATAGCAGTAGAGCAACGAGGGAAAGGGATTGCAGGTAGAAAATAATTCATCACCCACAAGGACGCGGAGACATGTTTGGACTATCGAGACTGGGCAGTCGTGGTCGGCATCCGTCCGTCTCGGGAGACGATGGAGTAGCGCTGCCGATGTCCTGCGATGTCGCTGGAGTGTCCTCTCCCAGTGCGCTGCGAGCCTGTATTGAGAACTAGGGATGCCCGGACGTCTAGTTTCCCCTTTTCGGCCTTTGCTAGCACAGTCCAAACCAATACAGTTTCGTACCAACGCGGCTGCAGGAGTTGCCGGAAGGTGACACAAAGTGCCGTCCATCCGCCTTTGGGGCTCCACTCCGGATTTGTGTAGGGTTTAATACTTAGCCTTTTCTTCTCCCGAAGTTTTCCACAAGGCAGTGGAGCTATTTAACCCATAGCTGGGATTTGGTTCATGGTGTCCACACACCGGTGGGCTTGCATGCCGCATGTTAAGCGGACCAAACTCCAGCCCCGTCCCCTGTAGTTTAGCCCGAGTCCGCAAGGTGCTCGGTTGCCATGTGTCGCCACGAGGAGGCACTACATAGGGCTTGCTGATCGAGAGGCTATATACTGGCGGGGGAAGACTTACGCACTCGGCTCCCCTTTTCGCATTGATGCTAGCCAGCAGCGGTAACTGAAAGCGACAAGCACGACCACTACAGACTACCACACTAGACGCATCACAACAGCCGTTGAGACACATATGGCAGTAGTACTCCATTTTCGGCCGGGTCTGGTTCTTGTAAAGGTAGACGATAGCAAGAGGAGTCAAGTACTCACAGAAATCGTCATAGAAATAGATATAAACTTGGAACTGACTTCAAAAGGGTAACACATTTCAGTTCATAACCTTTTCCTTCTAATAAGAATTTGTTTACAGACACAACAGGGAATTAACCCGAGCGATATATTTCATTTTAATTCAAATTGTATATGTAAGGATGTTCGCGTCTACGTACAGCCTTGTGCAAATGAACTGAAACAACCGCTTTAGTTTCCTTTCTTTCAACATACGATCAATTTTAGAAACCATTGGAGTGACACGGTGTAATCGATTTCTATTTTTTCCTCAGATTAGGTCATTTGCAGTGGTGTGCAGTAATATGATTCTATTTTAGGGGTGTATGATGAAATTTGTTTGGACTTGAAAAATATCGCATCATCAGTGATTGCATCAGATTTTCATCACGCCCAGACACTATTGTCTCGACTGTTGATTAGTTGTCCTACAACCATTGTCTGCTACGGACGTTACTCCAAAGAATCGTATGAAAATTGTAACGCTGCACGAACACACTGGCAAGCCTTACCAGGGAATAAATCAAAGTACTATAGACTGGGCCGGAAACTCAGATGATTTAATCCAATCGAGAATCTGTTGTAAGCCTGCAAGGAACGACTTCGTGGAATGGATATAAGAAGTACTAACATGTGCTCTGGGTCATGATTCATTGGAAAAAATACAAAAAAAATGGAAATTTTAACGGAATTATTCGTTTTGTTTCAGCTAATTTGCAAAAAGGTGTATGTGGATTTTAACAATAATAGTCATACAATATTACAAGATAGAAAAAACATCGAAAAATAATTCTATTATCGAATAATTTCCAAATCGTGTTTAATCTCTGAGATGAGCAATTGTCAGTATTCTTGTATTATTTCAAACTATTGTTCACATTTGGGTGATATAGATGTTATTATAGGCACAACGTTTCGACAATGTATCCTTTGGACATCAACAGGTGTCCACTGATTTGCTGATATGTAACTAAAGTCTGGGTGGGCTCGGTGGATATTTAATAAGCACGAATGTACCTAAGGAGTCGTCTGCCACAGGTAGTGGCTAGCTATCCTAGAAGACAGGTGTGTTCAGAAAACAAGACTATTTGGGCATTATATATTTTATCGGTGCATAGTCAAATGATTAGAACATTAGTATTCCAATCATAAGACCTGACTTATCAACATGGTCGAATGAGCGATTTGTCAAGATGGTGATATCTTGATAATATTGCTTTGTCAATCCAATCTCCGTGTGTAGAATCTTTGAAGAATTATATCAGTGTTCCTTACTTTAAGATGCTACTCAATGCATGTAGCAATTATCAGGCATGAACTTCATAAACACTGAGTAGTATCATGCGGTAATGAGCAACAATATAATTATTTTAAAAATATATACATATATACACATACACATGCATATTATATTCACACACACACACGCACGCATATATATATATATATATATATATATATATATATATATATATATATATGTATGAGTAATTGGTTTGGGGATTTAGGCTAATTTTATAATAATTGGTCGAGCTTAGAATCCTGAACAGAATGCAGAAAGCACTGGACGGCCGTTTCGTCCCATCTTGGACTCATCAGCAGTGCGCATCCACTACCGAGGATCGAACCTGGATCGCTCTGTGATAGAGCGACTAAGGGTCAAAATAGTAGTCGTGGCTCTTGGGGCACAGGTTCCGAGGTTATTCGGGGACTCTGGATAACTCTGTATACTTGGATGGGTATCGGTGAACGGAACTGAGTGAGTAGCGGTGCTATATCGAGTCTAGTTTATGTCTTCTGCATCATCGGGTCCCGTGGTACAGGTGGTATGACGTTCGCATTGTATCGAAGCGATCCGGGTTCGATTTTCTGTAGTGGATGCGCACTGCTGATGAGTCCCAGATGGGACAAAACGGCCGTCTAGTGCTTTCTGCATTCTGTTCAGGATTCTAAGCTCGACCAATTATTACAATATATCTATATATATATATATGGTATCATGTGCAACAAAAAAAGAAAACCATTTTTTAGTATTTAATTTCTGAGATGAATAATTCTCAATATTCTTGTATTATTTCAAACTTTTGTTTTCATCTTGGTTGATATAGATGTTATTTTAGACACAACATTTCGACTATTTACACTCTAGTCATCATCAGGTACCCATTGATTGGCTGATATAGGATTTTTGTCGAGATGAGTAATTGTCAATATTCTTGTATGTGGATTTTAACACTAATAGACATAAGATATTACAAAAAAAATAATTCTATTACCGAATAATTTCCAAATAGTGTTTAATCTCTGAGATGAGCAATTGTCAATATTCTTGTATTATTTCAAACTATTGTTCACATGTGGGTTGATATAGAGGCTATTATAGGCACAACGTTTCGGCCATGTACCCTCTAGTCATCATCAGGTGTTTATTGATTGGCTGATATGGGATATTTATTAATTATTGTGATATTTTGTCCCTGTGATATCAAATGTTGAATTGGTGTTTCACTACTTGAATATGAACATTTTTTTGGCGATTACAACGATTTTTTTTAGTTAAATGTCCTCCAGTATTAGCCGTGACAGGTGTGTGCATCTGTTGGGGTGGGGTGCGTATTTATATCTTTCCTAATGGTGTTTAGGGTGTATGCAAATGTAACGAACTCGACTGGAATTCGAACTCGGCTCTTTGATTTCTCATTCAGATTTGCTATCCATTATATTACCAGGACATCTGCCATCGTTAAGAGAGATGCAGAGAGAGAGAGAGAGAGAGAGAGAGAGAGAGAGAGAGTGAGGGAGAGAGAGAGAGGGGGCAGACAGAAAGAGAGAGAAAAGAAATAAAAAGGGCATAAGAGAGAAAGAGAGCGTAAGTCAGGGAGAGAAAGAAATAAAGCGAGCGTAATAGAGAGGGAGAAAGAAAGAAAACGTAAGACAGAGAGAAAGAGAGAGAAGGAGAGAAAGAAAGAAAGAAAGAGAGAGAGCTCAATAAAGAGAGAGTGATAGAGAAGAGATCGTAAGACAGAGGGAGAGAAAGAAAGAGAGCGTAATAGAGATAGATATAGAGATACAGAAAGAATGAAAGAGAATAAGACAAAGAAGAGATGGAGAGAAAGAAATAGAGCATAAGACAGAAGGAGAGAAAGAAAGAGAGCTTAAGACAAAGAGAGAGAGAGAGAGAGAGAGAGAAAGAGATCGTAAGACAGAGAGAGAGAGAGATAGCGCAAGACAGAGAAATAGAGAGAAAAAGAAAATAAGACAAAGAGAAAGAAAGAAAGAAAGAGAGAAAGAGAGATGAAGGAAGAGAGGATGCATAAGACAGAGAGAGAAAGAAATAGAGCGTAAAGCAGAGAAAGAGAGAGAGAGAAATAGACCTTAAGACAGAGAGAGAAAGAGAGAGAGAAAGAGAAAGAGAGAGTGGCGTAAGATAAAGAAAGACAGATGGAGATAGAGAGAGGTAAAAAGGAAAGGAAGAGAGAGAGAGAGAGAGAAAGAGAGAGGATGTGAAAAATATATATTTAATATTATTTCATTAATATACCATCGTATTTATTCTGTCTGTATCAGTAATTGCAGGAATATTTATGCGAGAGTCATATTGTCAACGCACGTAGAATTTCCACAGATCTATATTTAAAATTATTGTTCTGCTGTTACCGTTTCGACTTCAAATTTAGTTTATTTTGTAAATTTATAGCATATCCAATTAAAGCAGTGTGTTGCTGTTTCTTAAGAAGATGCTGGAAGTAACAGTTTGTGATCTCCTTTTTCCTCTCCTCGCTCAAGTCCTATAGGTGCAGGACTTTGTTCACATATGTCTATCATGGCTGAAAACCATTCGCTTATCAATCATCATTTATATATATTTTTTGTTCTGTTTTAATTTCATTGATTTCTTCGGCTATTTAACTTCAGATGATCGATTGATATCATTTGGCTTCATGTCGGACTTGAAGGTAAAACGCTTATCAACGTCTGGTAACCGGCTCAAAGTAAACAAAACTCAGAGGTGGCCGTTAAAACCGACTAAGAAACATGAGACAAGATTCATGGCGTCAAATGTAAAATTTTCGAGAAATTTTAGAAGTGTTTACAAAGAGAGTTTATTGAGCGTAAAATTTGAATAAAAATTTTAGCTTTATTGGCCACACTTTAATCTAGTCGACGATTTAAGTCTTTCGCATGACAGGGAAACGATCGTCGTCCTCCTCCCCCTTCTCTTATTTTACACCTCCTCCTCTTTCTCTTATTTTCCTCCTCCTCCCATTCATCTCCTCCTCCCACCACTTTACAATCTCCCCGTCACATCCGCCCCTTCACATCTCCCATTTCCTCACCTCCTCCTCCTTCCATCTTCCTCATACCATCTTCCTCCTCCTCCCACCCTCCTCATCCATTCTCTTTCGCACCCCCTTCACAACAACTCTTTAACTCCTCCACCTCACATCCGCCCCTCACAGCTCCAGTTTCCTCCTCCTCCCCCCTCCCCCTCCTACTCAATTAGTTTCTTTTCTTGCACTTCTCGCCTTTTTCTGATTTTTTGCTTCCCTGCCGCCTACGATCTCCAAAATTTTAAATTCAACATCAGTCGCCATCTTCTGTCATACTGAATCCTGTTCCTTTATTGTCCTTTTCCTCTCTTCTCCTCAGTAAAGGAATATCATTCTCTTTCACTCCCTGTAACGCCCCCGACCCCTCGCGTCCTAGTGGCATTATCGCTTTGCCTGGGGTGAAATGACTAAAACAAATTAGGCTTTTACGGGGGCAGAATTGTCGACCCCACGCCCAACCGTTTTTAAATTCGGTATTGTCAATATCCTAGACTGGTTATCAAATAGATAGCTCTGTCTGGTTTAACATTTAACCCATAGATGGGAAGAAGAGATGAAGTCATACTTTTCCTATGGTTATTTGAACACTGCCGGCAAAGTCCATTTTTTGCACCGATAGCCGCTACGCGCACATTCTTGGTACGGATTGATTAGTAATTGATCATTCATACTGAACCATTCCCTCTGTCGATGTACCAATTGTTTTTTTTTTTTTTGTATTTGTTGAAAATTTTGTGCACAGTCGCAGTGGTCATGGAAGGAGTTGGAATAGACCTTTGTCTAGTAGTTAACTAGCTTTGAGTGATAATGATGACGAAATAAAAGACTCTCTTAAAAGTTACGTAATAAAAAAGTTCTCTCAAATAATTTATTAATCTTAAAATATTTTGTTGAAAAGTGGCTGATTTGTCTATGGTTTATAATGCCCCTGCTTTTTTAAACATTGACTTCGTTAAAGCGTCACTAAATGTAAAATGGTTGTTTTTATTAAGCGTATTATTTCATTAATATACCATCGTATTTATTGTGTCTGTATCAGTAATTGCAGGAATATTTATGCGAGACTCATATTGTCAACGCACGTAGAATTTCCAAAGATCTATATTTAAAATTATTGTTTTGCTTTTACCGTTTCGACTTCAAATTTAGTTTATTTTGTAAATTTATAGCATGTCCAATTAAAGCATCCCCATAGATAGTGATCCCAGGGTCTCTTTAGACGCTCCATCTTGTCGATATCTTATCCAATAAGAAATCAGTTACTTTCTCATCGACCTGACGTCGCTTCATCTGTCTTTTTTACAAATATTCTCATAGATACTCTTCTGATGAGCTTTTTTCCGTGGTGTTACGACTACACGAATTTAAACGTGTTACTAGATTGGCAACTAGGTCTCGCCATTTTACTGTTGAACTAGCTAGATGCAACGGCCACTTCTATTCTAACAGTTTATTTTGTCGCACTTCCTACCTGTGGAACTCTCTTCCAATTTCTTGCCTTTCCCGATAATTACAATCTTCCAAACTTTAAATACAATGTCAATCGCCTTCTGTCTTCTTGCACACTGTTAACTTTTTTGTCATTTCCTCAATCCTTCCCGTCTTCTCATTCGGTTACACTCTCTCTAAGCCCCCGCGTTTTCGTCGCCTTATCGCCTTGCTTGGTGTGAAACGATTAACAAAAACATTCCGCATTAATATTTTTCATCCAATCAGATTTCTAGAATTAAAAAATATATTCCCAATAAAATTTAAATTTTGGTTGAACTAGCTGATTTTTTGGTTGAGCCGTCAGACTTTTAAAATTCGTTTAAAATCAATCAGTCTTTGGTTTGATTTCCTTTTCGAAGTCGAGCGACATGCATCTTTCTAATCTTTGATATATTTCAATTTTCGTATCTTTCGATGTCGTCTGTGTTCAACTAAAATGTTGATGAGCGGCTAGTTTTCACAAAACGGCATCACAGCAAGCATAACTTCTGCCAGTGCAAACTTTTTTCTGACACATAAGTGTAGTTGACTGTCACACACTAAAATATACCCGTTCATGCATGCATTGCTTATCATTTTGAATGATTTTTTTTCACTTTCTTAATTAAAAGTTTGGTACAAGAAAGGAGTAATGACGCTGAAATTTAATCACGACATATATTTTATAAAAACAAAAAGATCTATTCTTTTGATTAAATAACTTTTTTGTTCATACATAAAGAATATACAGTAGCGGCCATAATATAAGGAACGGAAACAACAAAGACATTAATATGTGTATTACTTAAAAAGTAATGCATGATTAGCAATGAAATTTTTACCGAATAAAGATTAGGGTGTAATGCATAAATATTATACAAAGTTACAAAAATTTACATAATAGTTTTTTTTAAAATAAAGATTAAATGGAACAATGGAAATAAGCTACTGGACAAAAGTTAAGGAACAATCTTGTTAATACTTGATTATAAACAAAATATCAACAAAATTTAATATTTGGTAAACATCCCTTTATTTTCAATGACTTCTCTGCATCGTCGACCACATGATCTAATTTATTTCTTGCAAAAATCAGCAGTAATTCCCTCCCATTCGTCTTTCAATATCTCCCATAGGTGATCCTGGTTTTTCGGGTTTCTTTTCTGAGCCCTTTCTCCAATTATCTTCCAAACATTTTCTATTGGATTCAGGTCGGGGCTCTGGGCTGGCCACTTCATTAGGGCGATTCCTTCTTCTTCAAATAAAGCCATAACCTTCCGAGCCTTGTGGCAAGGTGCATTGTCCTGCATGAAAATAGGAGATTCATAAAGATTGTGGTGTAATCTTGGTACCACATGCTGCTGAAGAAGCCTTTTGTAAATCTCAGCATTGATATTGCCATGTACGCGGATGATAGAGCCAACTCCTGCAGGTGAAATCCTTCCCCACACAATCACACTGCCGCCACCAAACTTAACAGTTTTATTGACACATTGAGAAGACTTTCACCTGTTCTACGGCGTACGTAAGTTTTGCCCTCAGAACCAAATATAGTAAACTTGGACTCGTCACTGAAATGAACTGTATCCCATTGTGCGTCAGTCCAAACAACATGTTCTCTCGCATACTCCAGGCGTGCCCTTTGGTTTAGCTTTGAAATGAAAGGCTTCGAAGCTGGAATACGGGCATGCATTTTTTAACCTGCGAGCAACCGTTTTCCTTGAGATCTTATTATGTGTCTCTTCATTAAATTTACGGGAAATTGATGTAGCCGTTTCAAAACGGTTTTTTTGTAGATATTCTAACAATTCTTTGATCTTCTCTTTGCGATGTTTTTGGAGGTCTGACAGTTTTTGGTTTTGCATCTAATGTTTTATCGGTTTTATACCTGCTAATTACACGATGAACGACACTTTTAGACCTATGAACAATATCAGAAATTTCTGAAATTGACTTTTTTTCTTGATAGCGATAATGAGTTTTCTTCTTCAAAAGAGAGCGTTTTGCGTGTAGAATTTGCCATATTACTTAAAAATAAAGTCCTAATGATAAATGAACTTTTACTTATTGTTGAAAAGCTCCATCGAGTTTTTTAACAATGTAAATTAAAAGTTTATGCAAATTATTAAAATCGTTCCTTAACTTTTGCCCAGTAGCTTATTTCCTTTGTTCCATTTAATCTTTATTTAAAAAAAAAACTATTACGTAAATTATTGTAACTTTGTATAATATTTATGCATTACACCCTAATCTTTATTCGGTAAAAATTTAATTGCTAATCATGCATTACTTTTTAAGTAATACACATATTTATGTGTTTGTTGTTGTCTTCAAATATATTTAAGAGATTAACCTTTATGATAGTATTTTGTGTTTCACAATCATTCATGATAATTTTCATTTTCACGTTTTCAGACGAGACAGAATTTCTCGGCTTGCGTGATGCTAGGCTCTTGTCGGGTTTGGTTTTGTTTGGTTTAGCGAGGATAACATAGAATTCTGCCATTTAGATAAACAACAGATAGCTAAACAGATTTGGTTTGAATAAGGTAAAAAAAGTGTGGTACAGCGAGACCTCACCTTACGTCGTTTCGAGTTAAGTCATTTTCAAAGAGACGTCGGTTTTTCTTAAATATAATACGATAAAAAAATTCGCCTTAGGTCGTTTTACTCGAGTTTACGTCGGCCGGTAAAAATATTAGAAACGTCGAAACATCAAAATAATAAACACATATAAAATCATATTTAAATAAATTTAAAAATGATATTATATAAAAAAGAAAAATCTTAAATTCGACATTCTTTAAACCGTCCGCCGATGGCTCAGCGGGGAAATATCCGGCTATTGCCGAATCAGTCGGGTTTAGATCTCGGCTTGTCTAGCCACACTGTTGAGCTGTGATACAGCGAAACAGTCTGCCTGTGAATGACTATATGTATATAAAAATAAATATCGTCTTAAGGTGCCCTATATTTAAGGGATAAAGTGCTCAATATCAAGAGATAGAGCGTATGCAAATATAAATATAAAAGTGAACATTGACGTCAACACCCAGAGGCTTGAGTCTAGCATAAACAGTCTGTCGCTTCTGAGTGTTATATATATATATATATATATATATATATATATATATATATATATATAGTGAGAGAGAGAGAGAGAGAGAGAGAGAGAGAGAGAAGCTATATATATATATATATATAAGCTAAAACAATCTTCCGAAAGTAAAATATAGAAGCTAATGCAATCGCCCAAAAATTAGACCTAGATGACCGAATAAGTTGCATCAGCAAGGCGCAAGCCTTTATCACACTAAAAGACCACAAAGAAAATTTCAAAACCAACCCTGCATACAGACTCATAAACCCAGCCAAAAGCGAACTAGGTAAAATAAGTAAAACGATACTAGAAAGAATTAATTCTGAACTTAGGAAGAAGTTAGGAGTAAACCAGTGGAAAAACACAAAAGCAACTATTGACTGGTTCCACATCATAAATAATAAACAAAATTGCCAATTCCTACAATTAGACATAAAAGAATTTTACCCATCCATAACAGAACGCATGTTAGATAAAGCCATCAACTTATCTCAGGAACAAATAATAATAAAACCAAACGAAATCGACATCATTAAGCACTCCCGTAAATCATTACTATTTCACCATGAAGAAGCATGGATAAAGGGATATTTGACACTACAATGGGAAGCTTTGACGGTGCAGAGACATGCGAAATCGTAGGTATTTACTTACTACACGAACTAAGCAAAATAATAGATAGAAATGACACAGGACTCTACAAGGACCACGGTCTCATAATCTTAAGAAACTGTAACAAACAAAACACAGACAAAACTAGAAAAGCAATAATAAAGATTTTCAGAAAATAATGCATTCGACATAGATATAAAAACTAACCTAAACGAAGTAGATTTTCTAGATGTTACCTTCAACCTAAGAAAAGGCACATACAAACCATATAGAAAACCCAATGATAAACCACTCTATATACACACATCTTCCAACCACCCGCCTTCTATAATCAAACAGATACCAGAATAGATTAACCGCAGGCTTTCCGACAATTCCTTCAATGAATCTATATGTAACAAAGCTAAGAAAGAATACGAAACAGCCCTAAAAGATAGCGGATTCCCAGCAACACTCACATACTCACCACAGAACACAAAAAAGGTCAACAGGAAAAGAAATATCATATGGTTCAACCCACCGTACAGCAAAAACGTAAAAACAAACGTAGAAAAAACATTCTTCAAACTTTTACAGAAACACTTCCCGGAATCAAGCACCCTACACAAAATATCCAATAAACCCACACAGTAATAATCAGCTACAGTCGAACCGAGACCATTGCACAAATAATAATAAAGCACAACAGGAAAGTTATCAACAAACCACACGAACAAATTAAACCCACGTGCAACTGCAGAATAAAGAACGAATGTCCCTTAAACGGTAATTGTTTACAAAACAACGTAATATACAAAGCCACGATAAAATTACCAGATAATGAAGAAAAAGTATACATAGGAGTAACTGAAGGACCCTGGAAACAAAGAAATTATGTACACAAAACATCTTTCACGAATAGTAAATCTGTGAACAGCACAATGCTTTCTAAGTATATCTGGGAAATTAAAAATAAAAGGCACACCACACCAAAAATATCTTGGAAAATAAGGAAAAGATCATCAGCCTACAACAACCAATCAAAAATGTGCAAACTTTGCTTGGGGGAAAAATAGCTATCATTATTTTCCCAGACCGAAATAAATTATTAAATAAAAGATCCGAGCTCATCTCAAAATGCAGACATGAAAACAAATTTTTACTACGTTACTTAAAAATCGAAAAAGGAAAAAATAAATAAATACATAAATAAACAAAATGACAATAAAATAAGCAAAATAAATTAATCCAAACAAATTACCAAATCATACCTGTTAGAAGAGACGAAATAGAATAAAAAATAAGAAACAAAATCAATAAATAAAGTAAATAATAAACAAATTAGCAAACTATTATGACCAAAATATTAGTTACAGTATAAAAATCAAACCAAAAATCGGTCGAAAAAAAGCTATAACTGTTATATGACGATAAAAAATCAATAAAAAAATAAAATATACTACGTTACTTAAAAATCGAAAACCAAAAAGAGAAAATATACAGTGTAACAAATAAATAATAACAAGTAAAATAAATTGACCTAAATACATCCAAATATATAAATAAA
Organism: Acanthosepion esculentum; assembly: GCA_964036315.1. Taxonomy (NCBI): domain Eukaryota; kingdom Metazoa; phylum Mollusca; class Cephalopoda; order Sepiida; family Sepiidae; genus Acanthosepion; species Acanthosepion esculentum. The sequence continues at coordinate 26,559,459 of OZ038496.1, forward strand.
CTAACAACCGATATCGATAAACTAGCCATTAGAAAAAACAAATAAAGATAATCAATCCAAATAAATACATGGAGTAATAAACAAATTAAAAACTGTTCCCGCCAAAATAATAATTAGAACAAACTACAACAATCAAACCCACAATTGAACAAATAGCCTTAATTATCTTCCCAAACAAAAACAAAACTATTAAATAAGCTATATAAACAAATTTTTACTACGTTAATAAAAACCCCGATCAAAATAAAAATAAATAAATAAATAAATAAATATATAAGATAAAAATAAAAATAAAAAATTAAATTAAATAAAAACAACCAAAATAATTTAACCCAAATAAATAAATAAACAAATAAACGACTTCCGGTAAAATAACCGCCAAAATGGACTTCCCACAATGCACCACTGACCCGTATATATAAATAGCCGAGAAAAATAACAGCACCCGTGGCCTGACGATTGCATTTAGCATGAAATAGATTGTCGCCTGTTGACTTCTATGTTCACTTTTATATTTACACACGCTCTATCTCTGATATTGAGCACTTTATCCCATAAATATATCACATCTTAAGACTATATTTCTTTATATATATATATATATATATATATATATATATATATATATATATATATATATAATAATAATAAATGCACATTTAATTAGCATAATAAAGTTTGTTCAGTAGCTGTTCTTATTTCAAGTTCCTGTCGACAAGCGGCGCTCTTGCGTTGTTTTCCGCTCGAATACTGATTTTGAATTCAGACTTATTTACATCTGCCGTTGACGATCTTTCAGTTACATTTGAATTGTGACTTAGAATATATTTTTGTTTATGTCTCCGAAGAAAAGTCCCAGCACAAGTGCTAATGCTCAGCGTAAGGATATATCCCTGTAAAATAAGGTGGAAATTAATTATTTTATTCAGAATACTGTACGTACTTATCATAAATAGTGTAATAAATAATGGGGAGCGCTTATTTGCTATTTATAGTGTAGTTATTTCGACATATGTCGTTTTTCGACCTAAGTCGTGAACCCTGGAACCAATTAACGCACGTATACCTGGATTCGTCAAAAAAGTGTTGGTTTGTTCGTGTATGAAAATGTTAAGCATAGCTTTGGTTTCGTTTGCGTGTGATTTTAAAAAGATAGACCTAAGTTTTTTAATCGTTTTACTTCCAAGCAAGGCGATAATGCCACTAAGACGCATGTGGTTACTGGTAGTGAAGGTAAATGAGAAACAGTTGAATTTTTCGTTATTTTAATCTTTGCTATTAAAAGTTTATATTATTATGTTTCATCTATAAAAGTATTTTATTTGCCTGTTTTTAATGAATTTTAGATAAAAGGGATTGAATGTGTTCTTTATTTAGTATGGGATAAGGTAATTCACAATTACATCTGCCTGAAATTATATTAAATTTTTTCTTTAATTAAATTACATCTGCCTGAAAGTATATTAAATTACATATTTATTTAAATTACATCTGCCTAAAAGTATAATAAATTGTATCTTTAATTAAATTACATCTGCCAGAAAGTATATTAAATTACATCTTTAATTAAATTACATCTGCCTACAAGTAATTTAAATTACACTTTCTAACATCGGTATACGCTTACTTAGGTCAGTGTCCAGTACAGGCATTTGGTTCGGAGATACAATTTTGTCCGTAGGCTCAAATAAAAGACTTGCTATCCAAAATAAATAAATAAAATCATTGTGTATATACCTGATTTAAAAAAAAAATCAGTTCACCCACTAAGACGCAAGGGTTTACTGGAAGTGGAAGAGAATGAGAAGATTTTATTGACTAGAAAGGACAATAAAAGAACAGGCAACAGGAAGACATAAGATGGAGACTGAAGTTGCGTTTGAACTTTTGAATATCGTAGGTATCGCAGAGCAAGAAACTGGAAGACAGTTCCATAGTTTAGAAGTGCAAGAGAAGAATGTATTAGAATAGAACTTATGGTTACATCTAGCTAATCCAACAGTAAGACGGTGGGACCTATCAGCCAATCTAGTATTACGCTTAAATTCATGCAGTCAAGGTACCAAGGAAGAAAGTTCATTAGAACAATTGCCATGAAGATAGATAGAGGGAAATCACGTTATGGCGGTTGGAATTTGACTGTAGTAGAGATGTCAGGCCAGGACCGATAATATTACAGATCCTTCTTTTGATTTTGTCGAGTATCTTGAGATATATAGCAGGTGCGTCAAACCAGATATGGTAGAAATATTGATTTATAAATGCGCGAGACGGATGCTAACGAAAAGAATTGTCTGGCCTGATATATTGGACCAAACTTTCTAGCAGCAGATCTAGCAAATGATTCAATATAATCACTTCACTCCATGACAGTGGAAAACATGGAACCAAGAAGGTACAAAGCGTTGCTTTCCTGGAGGTTAGTATCAGCCATACGGATGACAGACAGAAAAAAGTACTTTATCATGATTAAAATATAGCAGTTTGGCTTTTGTGGCGTTAACATTCACAAACGATTTCTTTCTCCATTCAGCAACTGATTGAAGGTCAGAGCAGCTTTACTTATTCAGACCTATGTGACTTAATATTATATTTGCTAGAGTCAAGAAGTATTATATCCAGTACGTATGGACAATAGTGGGTATGTCCCAACCCTCATATAAAGACTACCATTTAATTTCTGACCTCCGTTTTGGTTATTCCTCATTCAGTAACCCTTGCTAGGTTACAACAGATATATATATATATATATATATATATATATATATATATATATATATATATATATATATATATATATAGAGAGAGAGAGAGAGAGAGATAGAAAGATAGATAGATAAATAGATAGTGTTATATACCATACCTATGAACAATAATGGGTATGTCCCAATCCTCATAAATACGTTGAATACTATTGTAAGTGGGGGTAATGTGCTGTCTAAATAGTCCACCACAAGCAGTGGTTTACCTACTTTACGCCGCTGGCAAGTATTGTATTTTGTTGATGTTATAAAGGTTACCATTTCATTTCCAACTTCTGTTTTGGTTATTCCTCATTCAGTAAGCCTTTCTATGTTACAAGAAGAAGATTGATTTGCATGCAAAAGACAGTCAATTTTTGGGTCAGTGGTGCGAGAAAAAAATGTATATAAAACAAAGGCTGCCAGGGTTTCTGACAACATATTAGTCAAACAATACTGTTTTACTTTGAAATTAACTCTATTTTCATTTCAGAGGAGAAAATTACACCAGAGAATCACCATTCAATACATTTTTTAAAATCATATCACCCCATCCAAGGCAATAAAGCCACTAAAACACAAAGGATTACTGAGAGTGAAAGAATAAGCAAAAAGAGAAAAATTATTAAAAGAGCCAAAACAATAGAAGAGGAATCAAGAACACAGTAGATAACGATTGATATTGCATTTAATTTGTTTTGGTAATTTTGTTGGAGAGAGAGTTCTTGGAAGAGAGTTCAGCAAGTGAGAAGTACCAGAGAAGAAACTGTTAACATGGAACTTACGGTTATATATAACCAATTTATTTGGCTTAAACAATGATCAAAAACCATAAATTTTATTTTACCACTTAATTTTTTTGTTGTTGCTCGCTATCATAACTTTACTCAGATCGTCAATCAACGGTAATGAGAAAACAGAACCGGATCAGATAGAAGCTCCTGCTGATATTATTTATTTTTGAAAAGTATTTAGTTGCATTTTTGTCAAAAATTATTATTAATTGTCGACAAGCATTTACTTGCATTTTCTTTTTTATCAGATGAAGCATTACAAGTCATTTTTATTCATTATTGTCTAATAATTACTTTCAATTATCGACTATTATTACAATTTCTTCGCTAGCAATTATTTTAAACTTAAATTTTTATTAAATGCATCTTTGTCGATTATCATAATTAAATTTTAACTAGTATTCACTTTCATCTTCATTTTTATTAGATGAAGCATTGTCAGCCATTATTATTCATTTTTGACTAGTATTTACTTTCATCTTTATTTTTTATTAGATGAAGTATTGTCATCTATTATTATTCATTTTTGACTAGTATTTACTTTCATCTTCATTTTTTATTAGATGAAGTATTGTCATCTATTATTATTCATTTTTGACTAGTATTTACTTTCATCTTCATTTTTTATTAGATGAAGTATTGTCAGCCATTATTGCAAATTTTTTACTAATATGTAATTTCATCTTCAATTTTTATTAGATGAACAATTGTCAGCCATTATTATTCATTTTTGACTAGTATTTACTTTTATGCCATTTGTATTAAATCAAGTATTATCAGATGTTTTTATTAATTTTTTACTAGTATTTTCTTTCATGTTTATTTTTCATTAGATGAAACATTGTCGAGCAGGTTGATAAATGTCACTTTTATTTACTTTCATCTCAATATCAGTTTCTTGCTATCGTATGTTTTACTTAGACTATCAACGCCAATAAATGCAAAATGACTGTTTTTATTAAGCGTATACGTTTTATTCCCATAGACAGCGATCCCAGGGGCTCTTAAGACGGCCCAGCTTGTCGATATCTTATCCAATAAAAAATCAGTTACTTTCTTATCGACCTGACGTCATTTCATCTGTCTTTTCTACAAATATTTTCATGGCTACTGTTCTGATGAGCTTTTTTCACTGGTGTCCCGACCAACCGACACTTCTGATCTGCCAGTTTATTTTCTCGCACTTCCTACCCGTGGAACTCCCTTCCGAGTTCTTGCTTCCCCGATAACTACAATCTTCTAAAATTGAAATACAATGTCAATCGCCACCTTGCACACCATTACCTTTTTGTCCTTTCCTTATTCCTTCCTTTCTTCTCATTCTCTTTCACTCCCTTTAATCCTCCCGCGTTTTTGTGGCCTTTTCGCTTTGCTTGGGGTGAATCCAATCAGATTTTTAGAATGAAAAAGAAAATGTATTCCCAATAAAAGTTAGATTTTTCGTTGAACCGTCAGACATTTTAATGATGGCGAAATAAACACACTGCAGAAAAGACTCTCTTAAAAGTTACGTAAGAAAAAAGTTCTCTCAAATAATTTATTAATCTTAAAATATTTTGTTAAAATTTGCTGATTTGTCTATGGTTTATAATGTCCCTATTTTTTAAACATCGATTTGTTAAAACACCACTAAATGTAAAATGTTTTTATTAAGCGTATACATTTTATTCCCATAGATAGTGATCCCAGGGTCTCTTTAGACGCTCCATCTTGTCGATATCTTATCCAATAAGAAATCAGTTACTTTCTCATCGACCTGACGTCGCTTCATCTGTCTTTTTTACAAATATTTTCATGGATACTCTTCTGATGAGCTTTTTTCCTTGGTGTTACGACTACACGGATTTAAGCGTGCTACTAGATTGGTAACTAGGTCTCGACATTTTACTGTTGAACTAGCTGGATGCAACGGCCTCTTCTACTCTAACTCTTTTTTATTATCTGTGCATATTTTTCGTGGATGCTTTAATTATATTTAAACTTTTCTTTAACAAAATTCTGATAAATGATCGAACAGAAGCCTTAAAACTTTAACTGTAGTCAGGCTTTTATTTTCTTCCCGTCAGCAGCATGGCTGATGCCAGACTCCGGGAGAGCAACACTCGACGCTGTTCTTAGGTTCACGTTTCCGTTGATATAAAGTGGAGCGACTATATCGTATCAATTGCTACATCTACTGCTAGGAAATTTGCCCCACTGCGACGTGCCTGAATATTTCTCGCCAGAATCCATCTTGCACATTTATAAATCTACCATTCGTCCATGGATTGAATACTTCTGCTATCTCTATTCTTGTACTCCTGCTGTACAACTCGATATTCTTGACAAATTCCAAAGAAGAGTCTGCAATATCGTTGTTTATGACGAGACATCTTGATTTCAATCCTTTTCTCACCGTTGTAACGTCGCTTCCCTTTGTCTTTTCTAAAAATATGTTTAAGGCGTTTTTTCTCTGGTGTCCCAACTCCATAAATTTAAGTATTCTACTAGATTGGCAATTAGGTCCCACCATTTTACTCTTGAGCAAGCTAGATACAACCGCCACTTCTATTCTGACAGTTTCTTTTCTCACACTTTTCTTGCTTCCCTTCAAACCTACAATGTTCTAAACTTTAAATGCAACGTCAATTGACATCTTCTGTCTTCCTGAACCCTGTTACTTTATTGGCCTTTCTTCAATTTAAGCGTGCTACTAGATTGGCAGCTAGGTCTCACCGTTTTGGTGAATCGGAAATAATGACACAATCGTATCAGATGAGACCTGAACTCATACCTAAACAGAAACCGAAATTTTGTTCGCATATAAGTTTTTAGTTTAAAGCCATTATTGGCGAAAAAAAAAAACAGTTATTCCAGTGATGTCAATGGGCGCGTTCGTATTAACCAAACGAGTAATGATTCGCTTAATACTTAATGGCCAGTCGCTCCCTTTTTTAAGGAAAATACTAATTGAAAATCCATCGATGATAACTCGACTGGTGACTGCGTCTATGCACAAGGTTAAAAGCGATTTTACTGGTGTGTTCATTTTTGCTTTCTTTCATTCAACTACGTGCTGAAATAAGTCTCTTCAGTAATTGCCGAAATTGTAAAGTTGAACTAGGAACTCGGAAAAAAATCGATCAATCATGTCAAATCGTTTCCTCAGTAACCCCTACAGATAAGAAGAATAGAAGGCTTATATTAGCCACATTGATACCGTATGAAGAAGTCTCCACATGTCACTAAAGCATAGCAACAGCTATTATATTGATATAACCTGTATTAAACAGGTCTCGGTAATGAAACACCTGGCTTTTGGCTGTAAAAGCTTTGCATTTGTCGTGCGTCGTAACTTTCGTTTAAAACAAACACCAAGGAATTCTTTAGGCATGTCGTGGATGAATATTTTAACGGGAAATATTCCATGTCGAAACGCCATGTTTTTGAAAGCATCGGTTGTACATTGTGAGGTGACAGTCACACGGAAGAAATATCTTTTATGAAAGATTATTTGACCGGTACGTATTCACTCTTTTTAAGCGCGGCATGTCCTTTCAAGCAATATCCACAGTTCCAGACACATTCTTCTTCTGCGTCCTGCGTCCATCCAGGGCATAGGCGATCATGGCTCTCTACAGCTTCCTATCTAGTGTGGCTTTTTGCATTTTTTACTTTTCCCCCGTTCCACCATCCATCCTCACAAGCTCACCAGGTAAGTGACTCGCTGCCTTCCTCTATCTCTTTTGTCCTCAATATGCCCCGTGAGTGTTAAGTTTTCCAAGCCCTACTTTCTCATTATGTATCCAAGGAACTTCACCTGTCCTTTCCTGATTTTGAGTAGAAGTGTTCTTTCTGTTGCCGTTTTTCTTTAAGACTTCCATGCTGATTACTTGCTCCGTCCATGGAATTCTCAGTATCCTTCTGTAGAACCGCATTTCTATTACCACAGATTTTTTCCTCATTCGTGGGGAGATTGCCCAACATTCAGTACCCTATAAAAGTATGGATACCACATAGAAATCCAGCAATCTCTTTTTTGCTTTCAACGACATTTTTCAGTTTCTCAGCACCTTGATTAGCTTTTGGAATGCTACTTTCGCCCGTCCAATGCGTACTTCGGATCACGGTGTCACATTTTCAATCCTGTGTTAAAACGTTTCCCGAATATTTGACCTTTTGCTGCTGCTTGATGTCTATATCTCCATTTCGTAACTAACATCTTTTTCTCCTGCTAATAACCACCCGTTCTAACTCCTTGCAGTTGATGGTTAGTCCTTTTATCTCGCTTTCCTCTACCACAGAACCTAGGAGGGCCTGTAGTTTTCTTTTTGAGTCGGCCATCAACACAATTTCTTCTGCGTATCTTATATTGTTAGGATTACGACCACAGATAATAAATGATGGCAGGGTCGCCAGTTACATTAGGATGGTGTCGATGTAGAGGTTGAATAAATCTGGAAAGAAGATGTGTCCTTGTCTCACGCCCTTTCTATTTATGTATTGCTAAACAATTCATTTTCTGTCCGTATGCAGAAAGATTCTAAGGACCGATGAGTGATAGGCTTGCAGATATGTAAGATAGATTATGGGGAGAAAACTGTCTCGTACGACACAGTGAACCGACTTTCCTAGCAGTTGAACTGTCTTTTCCTCATTCGTGGGGAGATTGTCCAACATTAACTACCATATAAAAGATGGATACCACATAGCAATCTAGCAATTTCTTCTTTGTTTCCAACGACATTATTCAGTTTCTCAGCACCTTGATTAGCTTTTGGAATGCTTATTTCGTTCGTGCAATGCGTACTTCGGATCTCGGTGTCACATTTTCAATCCTGTGTTAAAACGCTTCCCGAATATTTGACCATTTGCAGCTGCTTGATATTTATATTTACAATAAGTAACTCGCATTTCGGGCTTTTTCTTTTGCTATTGACCATACTGTCTGACTTCTTACAGTTGATAGTTAGTCCTTTTATCTCGCTTTCTTCTACCACCCTGTCTAGGAGGTCCTGTAGTTTCCTTTCTGAATTGGCCATCAGCACAGTATCACCTGCATAACTTATATTGCCAAGATTACGCCTACTGATATTAAATTTTGGTAGGATCTCCCGTTTACGTCCATTACTGTTATGGGTCCTTACCTATAACTACAGAATGAACTCTTCCTAACACTATGTATACTACGCCTCTCAAGAGAGAGAGAGAGAGAGAAGAATCGAGTCGAGCCGATAGTAGTTCACTCCAAGCCAGACTGACAGTCATACTAACACCTTCCACATCTTGTATTATTATTTCGTATAATATATCTTCGTTATTTCTACGCTTGTGTTCGTGTTGTTCTTCCTTGGTCCTAACCTGGACCATAACAATTACTATAGTTGTTCTTAGGGAGGATAGTTTAGTTGTTTAGTGGTACCGTATACCAAGATTTTGAATTCCGAATAGAGGGGTTGCAGGACACAGTTAGAGGGACCAGTCTATCCTGATGTTTAAGATATGAATTCTTAGCCTTCTGAAGGGCATTGCCGTCGTCTTATTTATTCATATTTTTGTTGGTGACAAACACATAAGGAAGAGTACAGGGGCTCCAAAGTAGTAGAGGAAAGCGTGAAGAAAGGACTAATGTCCAATTGTAACCAGACAAAATGTGTGGCCACAAGCAAAAAAGTCAGCCTAAGATGCGAGTTGCAAATCGTCAGAATCAATCAAGTGTAGAAATTCAAGAAACTGCAAAGACGATGGAAAATGGGGGACAAATCTCAGTCCACACCGCCGACCTATATTTTCGTCTGCCGAAATAGACTATTCACCATGTGATATAATTTTGGATTTTATTGTTTTTTTTTTAATTATTTGCTGTACAATAATAAATAAATTGAGCTCGTTTTTTAGGATCCACTTGGAGTATATATCACCGGATCTGGTACCTTTACTATATATATATATATATATATATATATATATATATATATATATATATATATATATATATATATATATATATATATATATATATATATAGTAAAGTTTATAAGCAGCAAAATTCGACTTTGCCAACCGAACGATCCATTGTGACCGAGCGGTAAGGCACGTCAGGTTATATGACGGTTCCGTATAGGATACAGGTTCGAATCCTGTCGAAGGACGAATATTTTCGATGAAAATTTCTCGGACATTCAGGCCGGTAAATGTTATTTAATACTGTTTATTATAAAGAGAGCATTTACTTAAATACTTGTATCTATAAAAAGAATAGTTAAACATAAAAATGTCTCTATGTGTGTGTGTGTGTGTGTGTGTGTGGCTACTGAGGTCAACACCGAGTGGCAACAGTCTGTTTCATGCTTGAACGCAATCTTTAGGCTATTGAGACATGACCTGAAGATTGAGTTCAAACATCAAACCCCCCTACCGCCACTGAGTTTTGATCTCAGTAACTACTCTTATATACGTGGTGCACTCATGAAGTTTTGAAATATTTTTGGGAGAGGCAATTGTAACTTTCTTGAATTACTGTAGCTTTAGCGTATAATTCCTATACGTCTAATAAGTTGACTTGCCAACTTTTGCGATTCCGGTTTGAAGGAGACGTTTGTAAAAGCTCCTTGAACACACCTTACTAAACACTGCTTGTCACAACGGATAAGTGTACAGAAGGCTGTCAGGAGGTGAAGCCAAATTGAAAGCTTGCTATGTAATAAAGTTTTGTGTTAAACTGGGAAATGTATGAAATGCTCCTGGCTGCTTCTGGATTAACTTGTACGAGCCGAACATCTGATTTCCGATAGGACAATAAGTTCAAAGACGATGAGAGATGTGAGTGGGAGACAATATGGACGTTGACATCAGACCATCAGAGCTGGTTTAGAAAATTTGCAATTTTCTGCATAAAGATCGTCACGTGTCTCAAGTCTGGTTTGGAGTGAACTACTATCGGCTCGACTCGATTCGTCTCTCTCTCTTGAGAGACGTAGTATACATAGTTTTAGGAAGAGTTCATTCTGTAGTTATAGGTAAGTACGCAAGAGACAACAAGCATACAGTTTGGAGTTAGTGCGGCATCTCTGATCTTTACTGCTTTTAAACTATGAAAATATATAGATATTATTCCAGCCTAAGTAGTTTCATTGGCATATATCTATTATTTTAGGCTTACGCCCACGTTACGTTGAAACCTCGATCCCCGTACCATCACCGAAGTTAACCAATGTCGGGCCTGTTCAGTACCTTGATGGGTGACCGCTTGGAAATATTAGGTGCTGTAAGCTTGGATGTTTCGGTTGTGTAATGGAAAATGGCTTGGAATTATTAATCAAATAGGCGAGTCCCAATTCCCAATTATATTCACTTACGCGAAAATACTCTTGGAAATGGTATGAATCCAACTCTTCTCCTCCTACTATGGGTTAATTAGTAAGATTTGTATCAAACTAATTATTATCTCAAAAAAATTCTTACAATCTAAAAAAATGTTCTGGCTTTAAATAACCTGCGAAGAGCTGACATGTCATAGAAAACGAATCAATCAATTTGATTAGCTACACAAGCATCTATTTTACATTTATTTACATTATCTGGGATATAAATTTATAGAAACTATCGTGGCCACCAAGTGAGGGATCTGTTTATCCATTGATTCTAATATGGAATTAATCACCGATTTTATATCCAAATTGTTGGTAATTCTACTTTGAAAATGTATTGTTGGTAATTTTACTATAAAAATGTATTTTGAGACTTTCAACATTTTGTGGAGGTTCAGTATTTGTCCATAGTGGTTGCTAATTAATTAATTTATTTTGGGATTAATTTGTGTGCTGTATATTTTAAATAAGGTGAAGTTATTAATTTAAGCATTTTCTTTTAATTTTTAAACATTTTTATAATCATTTATCATGGCTTGGGAAAGTAGTAATTCTTACAGGAATAATAGAAAAAAACTGGGCGGAGATTTATGTTTTGATAAGATTCGATAGCCGCACTCTCGAGAATTTTCCTTCTAAGTAAGTTACTTTCTTTTTATATACCGTGTCCTTTCAGTAGGCGATCATGGCTCTCCACTTACCCGATTCTTTGTAGCTATCAATAAGTTTCGTGCCTCTGCGAACGCCCCCAGACAACGTTCTGCCATCGACTTGCTTAAGCCCGTCAGGTATGTCATGCATTGCTTTCCCTAGTCTCTTTTCCCCTCTATCCGCCCTGTGAGTATCAGATTCTCCAGGCCCTCCTTTCTCATTACGTGTCCCAGAAAATTCATCTGCCTCTTCCTTATGTTACGTATAAACCTCCAACATGCTTGCATCCTCTCCAAGACCTCATCGTTGCTCACATGCTCGGTCCATGATGTCTTGCCTCTTCTTTATATTTGCATCCTCTCAATGACCTCATCGTTGAGGTCTTGAAGACGATGCATGATATCTTTAGCATCCTTCTATAGCGGCTCAAATTGAGGTATCGGAGAGCCGAGTTCGAATTCCAGTCGAATCCATTACATTCATTTACGTGCAAATACACTTGGGAGAGGTGTGAATCCTCTTCTTCTCCCCCCAGCTATGGGTAAATATCAGGACAGACCGGGTTCTATAGCTGGTCTACCGCAGAATGAAATGGCAACTTGCTGCCGGATAAAAAAATCTGCCTAATCATGATCCACTAAGCATGTATTCCGCATGGCACATATCACGCTCGGTCCATGATATTCTCAGCATCCTTCTGTAGAACCACATCAGCGCTGCCTCGAGTTTCTTCTTCATCTTTGAGGAGACTGTCCAACATTCGCTGCCTTACTTTCTCTTTTTATATTATGGCATTCTTTAGATCAAAGTTGTCATTGCATTTATTTCTATACATAACTAATGCATTTGATAAATTGTTGCGTACAACACTTCTTTGTGTCCATCGATACATTTTTTTAAGTGTCTGCAAAATTTCCCCAGTGTATTGTGAGGAACAGTCCTGCAAATTATATATATATATATATATATATATATATATATATATATATATATATATATTAAAAAATAATTTCAAGAGGATATGATCCAGGTAGAACTCAATGTTCAGAACAGAGTAAGGATATAATAAAGACTTAAACACTAATATTCCATGGTCATAATTTATCCCATTGGAATCGTAAATACGATCAAATTCATCAGACCTATATATATATATATATATATATATATATATATATATATATGATGGACTCTCCCGTCGAACTCGACGTATGAGGGCCAGACAGATCAGTTCCCAGAAACTGAAAGCCCGACATCCACACAGGATTTGATTATAGTGGTGAAGGCTTTGTGCAGGGCCATCCACACTTTTTGGAGGGACGAATACAGGGACCTGGTGCAACGAATGCCACAAGGCCCCCAAACGACCCTCCGCAGGTTTTGAATTCAGAGTTGTCCTTCTCCTAGACCAGTTGCCATCCAAGGCTATAGAACCCAGTCTGTCCTGCTATTTACCCATAGTTGGAGGGAGAAGAAGAGGATTCACACCTTTGTCAAGGTTATTAGCACGTATATATATATATATATATATATATATGAAGTGTGGGTTCAATACCCGGTTAAGGCAGTGGAGAACTTTCAGAGTGGGGGGAATTAACAGGAGATAACTGATAACTGACATCCGTTAAACATGGCACGTGGAACTAGAACAGTCTACCCCAATGAGCGAAATAAAGGGTTCAGTTCGACATTCCAACCACCTGAAGAAGACCGGAGCGTACAACGGCCGAAACGTTGTAATAAACATGGCGACAAAGACGAGGACAATAGTTCTCCACTGCCTTAACCGGGTATTGAACCCACACTCTTTCGGTCCTGTCACTGGATCTAACTAACGCCTTTATCCACTGTGCAATGTATCCTTAAGGACAGTGGATAAAGGCATTAGCTAGATCCAGTGACAGGACCCAAAGAGTGTGAGTTCAATACCCGGTTAAGGCAGTGGAGAACTTTCAGAGGGAAATTAACAGGGGATAACTGACATCCATTAAACATGGCACGTGGAAGTAGAACAGTCTACCCCTGTGAGCGAAATAAAGGGTTCAGTTCGACATTCCAACCACCTGAAGAAGGCCGGAGACTGAAGTTCGTTATTATTACTATGCAGCATGATATCTAGGAAGGGGAAAGTTTTGTTAGACTCAGATTCAAAGATAAAATCTGTTGTGAGTTCGAAATTATTCAGTTTGTCAACAAGATCATTTAAAACTCTGTTTTGTTTATATATTAATAGAGAATAATCAATTTATCTGAAATAAGAAAAATTCTGTGTTAAAATATTATTGAAAGGACCACTTAGCAGAAATTTCAAAAGTATAGAAGCCAAAACGCCACTTAGAGGTGACCCCATTGGTAAACCAAATCAAAATTGTTATAGAAGGTAAAAAAAACACTGATTGGTGATTAAATGGCACATTTTTATGATTTTATGTGTAGGAATGAGTAATTTTATTTTTGTTTTAGTTTAGTGTTTTTCGTAAATTTAGACATTTCTTTACAGATATAACAGTGGATAATGATTTTATATCTAAACTAGTCATATATTTGGTTTTGATGTCTATGTTTTTTTAATTTATTTAAAAGATCAACAGAGTTTATTTTTATATGCCAGGAGCTAATTGTACCAAAAAGTGGGGGGGGGTTAACATTTTGGTTAGTGCGTCGGTTAGTTCATCATGGGCGTTGTTTATTGCTTCCAGTAGCCGCTACTATCGTTTATAAGACATTGAATTGTGCCATTTAGTAAAAAAAACTTTCATACGAAATTTTCATAGCGTGATACTTTAAAAAATTTATAACTTTATTTGTATTTGCGATAGAAATAATCTGTAAAAAATATTATAAAGTTTAATGTACCTAGTTTTAAGTATAGCTAGAATAACTAATGTGTTTTCAGGCATTACTGTAAATCAGTTGGCAAATGTTTTCCGTGAACTGCAAAATCAAATTCCCTTTGTATTGCTAATGATGGAGGACATGTGGAAACTTAAATAAAATTTCAATAAAACCTTAAAAAGTATAGATTTACTTCTTTCTAATCCTTTTTACAAATTATTTCTATCGCAAATACAAATAAAGTTATAAATTTTTTAAAGTGCACACGAACTTTATGGACAACTTGTATATCATCTCCTCTAGTAATTATGTCCATACAAACATATAGATGCACAAAAGCTGAGTATCATCTACCATTTATTCCCTTGTGAAAGCAGAATAACATATTTCATATTTTATTACTTCATAGCTCCTAAGTAAACTAAATTCCGGTATTAAATGACTCATGAAGGAGTTGATATGCCGTTAAACAAACAAATGAATCACTATCTCCTGTCCTCATGTTTTCCATTTCGCTCTAATCTTGATGGTTACGGTTTCGTCTCAAGTTAAAGCCAGGGATTCGAATGCTGATTTTTTAGGCTGGTACGCCCATTTCCATTCCTTTTTATTTTTCAAATTAACCCTGTCATTATAAAATATTCAATTTCCGGTTTAAAAACCGGAAGTGAATTTGGCCAAAGCAATCAGTGGTTATCTATTTTATTTACATTCGGACACGGATTGACGGTCACCTGAAAAAGCCGGACAGCACGACGGTCGAAACGTTGGAATAATAACAACAAAGATGGGGATAACAGTTCAACTGAAAACAAACACAACAAGAAATTCAAACAGAAACTATCAATCACTATCGAATATTTGTTGTCATTTTTGTGATGTTGGATGATTTCGCTTGTCACTTTTGCTATGTAAAGCGAAATCTCGTTATCACTTCCAAAAATGTTCGTTATATTCGAGACTTCGTAGACTCAGGTACTAGTAGTAACTCCTTCTAATAATATCCACACTAGTAATACTTGTTCAAGTAGTAATTGTCAAATAGTATAATGATCAGTGGAGAATCGTAATCCGTATAGTAGTAGAGTAGAGAGAGTTAATGTATAGCAATAGTGGATAGACAAGAAGAGTGAACAGTGATCATATAGACATCACGCTACTTCCTATTTATTCACTTCCTTTATGATCCCGTGATCTACATAATAATGAAATCGCCCGTGTTATTAACTGGCGATCTAGTTTCAAACCACAGTATCGGCAACGACATTTACTCTTATACAACAAATTTATCAACGTGAAATACATTGACGGTACGCCCATTGCATAAATCTCTATGTTAAATAAATTCAAATCTGGAAATATACACTGTCCTTTGACTTGTTTCTTATTTTCATCAAAGTCGTTCCCGATGTCATCAATTCCTAAGTATTTATGTTGATGACGCAAATGTCTTAATAGGGACTTCGATAGGTCCGACAAAGAAGAACTGGCAGCTGCGCTTGAAAATCAGTTGTTAACTGGGGCAAGAAAGGGCTTGTGAATTTTAACGTCTTCAAAACGAAATTGATATCGTTTAATCATCATAAGGAACCATTTCCGCCTTCCATTAGCATGGCCGATGATAACCTCCAGAAGAATAACTTCTTGCGCCTTCTTGGCCCCAAATGTTCCCCTGAGTAAAATGTTGAATCACATGTTATAGGTCTGTACTTGCTTCTTGTCTTCACCGTTAAACAAATCAACTAACTATAACATTCCCAGCCTGATTAAAAAGGATAAAAAAAAAGATTTTGACGCTTGGTCATTTGGGGATTTTGTGCCGAAGACTTTTCAGCAGCCCCTCGTATTATTTGCTTAAGAAAAAAAAAGGATCAAGGAAGGAAGACGTTTTACTGCTTCTTATCATATTAACCAGCTTTACGCCATTTATATGAACGAGAAAAAAAAGAAATTCTTTGACACGTACTGGCTTCTCTAATTTCACATATTATTTGAGCGTTGCAGGAACTTCTAATAGGATCCCTAGGGAATTTTCTAGTATTCATGAAGTGCTGATGCGTCATTATCAAATAAGGGTTAGCGTGCTATCTCCATAGAGCAGTTAGGAATTCACCTCTCGTGATTTAACCTGCGATTGTGGTATCGTAACAAACCTCAGCTTAATGCACGATCTTTGTAAAAATAAAACTGACAGCTTAGCAACTTTGCCAGTACTCGACTCGTTCAGCTTTTATACACGAATTGGTAATCGTGAAATTAGCGGTTTTTTTTTATGTAGGAAACACTCGACGTTCATTGATCGAAAGGTTAGCCGTTAGTCACCCGACTTGAAGATACAATGTGATTTTTCATCTTCAGCTCAGATCGATTTGTGTTTCTTAAAACGCTCTATGCTGTGCGGATCTTACCTACAGTTCAAGTATATGTGACTCGCTACGGTTTTGAATTCAATTGTCCTTCTGCAAACGCAGAGTCCAGTCTGGTCAATTATTTAACCCGTAGCTAGGCGAGAGAAAAGGTATATGTGTTAAAGTGAATACAACAACCGTGACCGTAAGTCGAACTCGGCTCTACAAAGTCTCATTGTGAGCCTCTAACCATGACAAAACTTGTACAACGGTTGGCGTCATTATTTGGTTTGTTTTGTTTTACGGCATATCAACCTCAATGGGTTATTTAATGCTGACAAGATTTTTATTGCTGGTAACATTTTTATCTATCTATCTATCTATCTATCTATCTATCTATCTATCCCAGTATATATTGTTTTTTTTTTGTTTGTTTTACGGCATATCAACCTCAATGGGTTATTTAAAGCCGACAGCATTTTTAGGATAGATTCGTATGAATAGAATATGTATTCTTTGGTTTAGATTGGTTTGGTTTATTTTGTTTTACGGAATATCAACCTCAATGTGTTATTTAATGCCGACAACATTTTTAGGATAGATTCGTTTGAATAGAGTATGTATTCTTTTGTTTAGATTGGTTTGGTTTATTTTGTTTTACGGCATATCAGCCTCAATGCGTTACTTAATACCGACAAAATTTTTAGGATAGATTCGTATGAATAGAATATGTTTTCTTTGGTTTAGATTGGTTTGGCTTATTTTGTTTTACGGCATATCAACTTCAATGGGTTATTTAATACCGACAACATTTTTTATTGCTGGTAATATTTTGTTTTGTCAAAAATCTGTTTCTGGTAATATTTTCCCTTCAAAATTGTATTGCTGGTAATAATATAAAAAATAGTCTTGCTGGTAATAGTTTACTATTTGCCTATAGCTGGGACCCTAGCAGGTGCTACCACACCGGGTCAGGTTGACCTGGGAACACCAACAATTAAGAGGTGGTTCCACGCTCCTCAAAACCTCCTGATCAGAGGCCCTGCTGCTGGATGTAGTTTATTGTCTTACCTAGGACGCGGATGTAGTTTATCGTCTTACCTAGGACGCGGATGTAGTTTATCGTCTTACCCAGGACGAGCTTTATTGTTTGTTGATATTTATAAAACCCTTTTCATAAAGCAGTCTGCCAACATTTAACACACTTTCATGCATTGATAGCCGTTTCTTTCCAGATCTTTTGTTTTTAGTATTGTAGAAACCTGACATCTCTATATTTTCTCTTATATTTACTTGTATTATGCATTATAATTGTTGCGGCTGGTAGTGTTCAATTGACCTACAATCTGTTGTTAATTGGGACAAGGAATGGCTTGTTAATTTCAACGCCTCTAAAAGGAAACTGCTCTCTTTTAATTGTATGAGAGACCCCATCCTTCCTTCCAACAGCATGATTGATGCTAAACTCTAATAGAGTGACTTATTGTGCCTTTTCGGACTAAAGTATTCTGCTGACATGAAGTGGAAGATTATAGTGAATCAAGATGGTTCACTGTGTCGCTAGAATCTATCTTACATATTTATAAGTCTTCCAGTCGTCCTCGCTTTGAATATTGCTACTGCATCTCGTCTGGTATTCCTGCAGTATATTTAGAGATCCTTTATAAAATCCGAAAAAGAATCTGCAATGTTATCGATCCTCACCTGGCACAACAGTCTCAGTTACTTTCCCACCGTAGTTTCCATGCATCTTTTCTATAAATACTTTCATGGTAACTTTCTTTTGTGGTACATATGGGAACTAGTTCAGACTTCATTGAGACTCTGAGGTATTATGGTGGCTGTAGTAAGAAAGGTAAGTATGTGTTGTTTTGGCGTAAGGAATATTGTCGTATGTTTGGATCAGTTATTGTGGCTAGCTAAGTTTAATTATAAGACAGTTTGAAGACCAGCCCTCCCCTATATCCACTTTTGGCCTTGTGAACACATTAAGAATAAATATCACTTTTTTTCTATGGTACCTAGACTTTATGAATTTAAGCACAGTACTAGATTAGTAACAAGATCTCATCAATTTACAGTTGAAATGGCTTGATGCAGCCGTAAGTTCTATGCTAATACTTTCTTCAATCACACTTCTCGTTTGTAGAACTCTCTTTTTGCTTCTTGCTTTCCAGTCAAATCTTCAAGAATTTAAATACAACACTAATAGTTATCTTCTGTCTTCTTAATTCCTGTTCTTTTGTTATCTTCTCTCCTTAATGGTGTATTTTTCCTCATATTCGTTTACACTCAATAACCCATTTCTCAGCTCCCTTAGTTACCGCTGTGAACCTTAAACCATGACATCACCTGCATGTCCGTTAGGGTATTGTTTGTTGATATTTATAAAAAAAATCTTTTTCTTAAAGCATTTTGTCAAATAGAATTCTCAGTGACTTTATTCTTTCGCTTAGGCGGGGAATGATGGGGGGGGGGAGAAAGAAAGAAACTAAAACCATTAAATAATAATGGCAGATCTGTACAGTAATGCAAAAAATCTTAAAAGTTCTTGTGGAAATAAACACCGGATTACTGATTCAACCGGATTACTGATTCAACCGGATTACTGATTTAACCGGTATTTCCAGTTAGGTACGTACTAAAGCTGTGATAAGTCAGATAATTTCGCACTACCAAAGTGACCTTTACAATACTGACCTTGTTCCAAACTTAAGCTTGGATAACGACCTATTATGATAATCTTCTTCCTTTACATGCAGTTAGCCGTTAGTCTTGCTGGTAATAGTTAACTATTTGCCTATTGCTGGGACCCTAGCAGGTGCTACCACACCGGGTTAGAGGGAAAGAGATGGCGAAGAGACCTGAAGCAACAGAAAAGTGGTTCTACAGAAGGCTGCCGAGGGTACCACGGACCGAACATGTGAACAACGACAAGGTTTAAGAGAAAATGGAGACAAAAAAGAAATCTATACTTCAAATCAAGAGGTGATAGTTGAAATTTCTGGGGTACATAATGAGAAAGGAGGGCTTGGAAAATTTGAGACTCACAGGACAGAATAAGGGCAAGAGGGACAGAGGAAAGCATCACATCACATACTTGACGAGCTTGAATAAATGCATTTAGAAACAGGGTTTGGGAGACATAACGAAAAGATAAAATTTATTGAGAGCTACAAAGGACAGGAAGTTGTGGAGAGCTATGATCCCCTAAGTCCTGAGCGGACACGGCACATAAAGAAGACTAATAAAGGACTGAAAGGCTCGTTTCAAGAAAAACTCTGCTAATGTTATGAGTCTTTCCAGCAATGTAGCCTTGTGCCATTCTTACCTAAGCGTAGTTCATAGTTTTTGCTTTGTACAAAGGATAGTTAATAGTTTGCGTGATGATCCTTGTCGCGTACACAATGTTTATTTGACAAATTTGAAAGAATTCTCCTTTTAGAGGACGCGAGGAAAAGTTCAAAGGTCAGCTTACGTATTTAAAGAATTTCTTGCCTCGTTTTGGATTGCTCTTGGCATTTTCGAAAGTTGCACCGCAAACATGCATTATCCTTGAGCACATCACGAGAAAGGAACAGAGAGAGAGAGAGAGAGAGAGAGAGAGAGAGAGAGAGAGAGAGAGAGAGAGAGAGAGAGAGTTGAGCGTAAAAGAGAGAAAAAGAAAATAATACAGTGATAAAGTGAGAAAGAGATAGGTACAGATAAAAGAGAAAAGGAGGTAGGTATAGATAAAGAGGGGAAACGTGATATAGAAAAATAGAGGCAAAATAGAGGAAATAAGATATATATATATATATATAAACTGAACGAAAGAAAGACAGAGAAAGAGAAGGAAAGAAAGAGAGAGAGAAAAAGTTAAATAGAAAAAGAGAGGTAAAAAAATTGTTGAAATGGAAGGAGAGAGAGAAAGAAAGAGAATAAACGATAACAAGAAAGAGAGTAACAGAGAGATTAAAAGTGAGATGTCGAGAGAGAAGGATAGAGATAGGGTGAGAGAGATAAATAAACAGAAAGAAATATAGAGAGAGAAAGAAAAAGAAAAAGAGCAAAAAAGTAGAAAGTGAAGGAGAAAGAAAGAAAGAAAAAGAGTGAAAGGAAGAGAGAGGTAAAGAGACAGAACAAAGAGATAGGGGGATGGAAAATAGAAAACAAAGACAAGCAAATAGAAGAGTGATAGAAAGAAAAAAAACGAAACAAAGACAGAGAAAGTAAGAGAGAACAAGAGAAAGAAAGATGTTGAAGAAAAGAGCGAGATAAGAAAGAAAGAAAGAAAGAAAGAAAGAAAGCAATAAAGAAAGAAAGATGTAACGAGAGAGAAAAAGAGAGAGGAAAATAAAGAAGCGAATGGGAGAAAAGAGAAGAAAAGAAAAAAAACGAAACAGACAGGGAAAGCAAGAGAGAACAAGAGAAAGAAAGATGTTGAAGAAAAGAGCGAGATAAGAAAGAAAGACAGCAAGCAAGAAAGAAAGATATATGTAACGAGAAGAGAAAAAGAGAGAGGAAAATAAAGAAGCGAATGGGAGAAAAGAGAAGAAAAGAAAAAAGAAAGAAACAAAGAACGAAGAGAACGAGAAAGCAAGAACGAGCAAAAAGTGAAAGAAAGAATATAATAAAGAGAGAAAGGGAATAAGAGTGAGAGGTAAAGAGAAAGGGAGTGTCAAAGAGCAGTAGAAATAACAACTTAGTGAGACCCGGATTTACTGATTCTCTTTCGAGGCGTGCTAATACACGCCAGATTGGCTCAAGTGCTCAGGTATGACAGTGAGGTTTCTTGAGTCCTATTCCAAGTGCTTTTTAAACGGACGACGTAAAACGACCTTGCAGATTTAATATCTGTCTTAGCACCCAAGCAAATAAAAAATAAAAAATCAGTCAACGTTCATAGTTGACCAAAAGTGTGGGATATTTGCTTAAAACATATAATTAACAACAGCACTTACGGCCCTATCACGTTGAAACACCGGTTCTCGTCCGATTACCGAAGATATGCAACGTTAATGAGTGGCCGCTGGGCAAGATCTACCCGGAGTTGGGTGACAGAATCAACCACAGCGGATCAGGCAAGTAGGGTTTTTAATGAAAATATGGCATTGCTGTGCCGTGACCCCGCAGAACCTGAGTGTTTATGACTCTCCACATTTTCCTTTCCCTAAGCGGCGTTTATCTCTTTACTTTTCCTCTTTGTCTCCACTCTGCCAGCCATTCACGCAAAGGTATCAGTTAGCAGCGCAGGCTTTAATTTCTAGGACCCGTCAGGCCATGAACAAAGCAGCAAATCATCGCCATTATCTTTGTCTTCCTTTGGTAAGGAGTAAGTTTCACACGGACGGCCTCTTTCTCATAACTGCTACATTGTGGAACACTCCCAAGAGGACGCTTCCGCAACGACTTCAGTCTTAAGTTCTTCAAGTCTAAATTCAGCTGATATAGTTAATTACCAAGCGTAGCTTAGATGTGACACAAGGCCGAAAGAACTCACTACTCAGTCGTAATTGTTTTAGCGAGACAAGCTTGCTAACCATTACACTGCCTTGAGGTGCCCAATTCAGCTGATATATATCCTACATGTCCTTACAATATTCACTCCTTACTTCCTTCTTCCCCTTCCTTCACGCCTCTCTTACTCAGTAGCCCTCTAACTTGAGTGGCTCTCGGAACTTGTATTAGGTGAACTAAAGTGAAAAATAAAGAAAGTTACTACATGACATAACAAACTCCCCTGCTAAGGGAAGCAAGTTTGTATCTTATTTAAAATCATCATCTTTGTTGTCTGTCTTTTCTTCTTCCTCTCTTTATTTGAGGGTTGCCGTCTCATTAGTTGAGAGAGAAGTATATAAAGAGAAGTTTAAAGAGAGAGAGAGAGAGAGAGAGAGAAAGAAAGAAGATTAGGGTTTTAAAAGGAGACGCAAATGTTTTATTTTAATTTTAATTCTTTATATTTTTTTATAGATTTTATTTTCATATTTTATTTTGTTTTTATATTTTATTATATTTATTTATATTATTTACTTTTATCTTTTATTTTATTTTTATCTTTTATTTTTATCTTTTATTTTATTTTTATATTTTATGTTATTTTTATCTTTTATTTTTATATTTTATTTTTTATTTTATTTTATTTTCATCTTTTATTTTATTTTTATATTTTATTTTATTTTGATCTTTTATTTTTATATTTTATTTTATTTTTTTCTTTTCTTTTATTTTATCTTTATTTCATTTTTATATTTTGTTTTATTTTTATCTTTTATTTTTATCTTTTATTTTATTTTTATATTTTATTTTATTTTTATCTTTTATTTTATTTTTATCTTTTATTTTGTTTTTATCTTTTATTTTTTATCTTTTATTTTATTTTTATCTTTTATTTTTATCTTTTATTTTATTTTATTTTTATCTTTTATTTGATTTTTATCGGGACTCATTACAGGCTCCTTCGACAATGTTTTAAAATGGCAGCTTTTTTTCTTTTTATCTGAACTTTTGTACGTATTTTACACAGCACGAGGTGCTTCCACTGCCTGGATTTCTCTAAATGAGTCGAAGTTATTACTATCGTGCAAAGACAACGAGGAATAGACCATTTCAAAACCCACGTTAACAACTCTGACGCTCACAATGCACAGTTGCATAGAGAAAATGTTCAGTATCATTAAAACAACCTTTACAGCGAGGTTATCCCAAAGGTGCTGCAGATTCTTCTTCTTCCATGTGCCCGTGTTCCTTCTAGACGTGGACAATCACGGCTCTCCATAACTTCCTCTTCGAGATGGGTGACCGAGTGCTGTAAGCTTGCATGTGCAAGTGGTGTAGTGGATAGTGTCTCAGAATTGTTAATCGGAGAACTGAGTTCTAATTCCCGTTAGCTTCCTTATATTAACTTACGCACAATTACCCGTAGGAAAGATATGTATCCACCGATTCTTCCCCACCTATGGGTTAATTAGTAAGACTTGCACCACTAAACCATTATTACGTCAAAAATTCTTATAATCTAATGTTTTCTGATATTAAAAAGAATCAAACAATCTATCAAGCAATAGGATGTATATATATATATATATATATATATATATATATATATATATATATATATATATATATGTATATATATATATATATATATATATATATATATATATATATATATATATATATATATATATATATATATACACGAAGACGTAAGTCTACAACCCTGACACTCGCAATTGTATAAATGTTCAGTATCATCATTAAAACAACCTTTACAGTGATGCTATCCCAAAAGAGCTACAGATTCTTCTTCTTCCATGTGTCCCTTCAAGACGTGGACAATCATGGCTCTCCACAACTTCCAAGATTACCAATGTCCTGAAATGACACGGCAAATAGAAGAATATAGCTTTCTATCAATAGTAATTTTATCGGTCTTCAGGAGTGACTCGTATATAGGAAAATTTCAAGAGCAAAATCTTTTTTCTTCTCCGTTGCACTTAGATTCGACAACGGACAAAAGCGTGTATCGTGCAAGTTGATAATTTACAGGGGTTGTAAAGACAGTAGCCTCTGCATAATAGTAAAATCGTTTGATAAAATTAGCAAAATACGGGCTGGAGGTGGATTCATACCTTTTGCAAGAGTATTTGCAAGTAAGTGAATATAAGAAACCCGACTGAAATTTGAACTCAGACCGCCGATTTCAAATTCCAAGTAGTTATACATTACACCACCTGGTATTCCCATTTTAAGCCCATTAATGACTTACAGAGGGATGTTTGACATTACTTAAAATGACTTAAAAATGGCCGCTTTGACATTACTTAAAATGACTTAAAAATGGCCGCTTTGACATTACTTAAAATGACTTAAAAATGGCCGCTTTGACATTACTTGAAATGGCTTAAAAATGGCCGCTTTGAGATTACTTAAAATGACTTAAAAAGGGCCGCTTTGTCACGATTAAATGCATAGGGCATCCAGTTTTTCATGCATCAATTAAATAACTGTTATTATTGCTCATAAAAATGCCTTGATGTTGATTGAAAATGGTCAGTACGGTGCACTGCTCCAGTCAGAATCTGACTTCCAAATATATCTTGGTTACCGAGCAGGTCCAACAGTTGTTTGGAACTGTGGTAATAAAATAAACACATCTCATCCCCCCTCTCGCTTGTAACCATCCATCACAATAAAATAAAACTTTTTCAGTACTAAAGCCGAATGACTCAAAGCTGACCGTTTGAAATCTTGCTTCGTACCGGTCGTGTTTATTTAGATTTTTTTTAATTGCTTGGAACTTTTACTGACTGAAGCTTTTTTTTTTTTTTTTTTGATAACTTGAACTTCCTTTTCACATTACTTGTTTCTGTTGTGATGTTTTGATTTTTTCTTTTTTATTTGTTTCACAACCCACCCCTCGGCTAGAAGCCAAATTATTATTATTTTTATTTTATTTTATTGTTATTATTTTTTCTTTTTTAGCAAAAAAAAAAAGTAAAAGACTTAGCAGCAATATATTATTTAAAAATTACCCGTGTGGTAATAAAATAAACATATCTCATCTCCCCTCTCGCTTGTAATCACCCATCACAATAAAATAAAGGTTTTTCAGCACTAAAACTGAATGAGTGAAATTTCTATCTATAAAAGGCAGGATGTGTGTGTGTGTGTGTGTAACGAATGCAGGGCCGCAATTTTCGACGGATTTGCACCAAAATTTAAATGCACATTCTCCAACTTAGAGGAAAGGCCAAGACCGACTTTGCATTTCCCAACTCCCATCGATAGTGGAAATAATCGATTTTTTCATGCTTCTACGCCAGAGTGAGAGCCTATAGCTGGCTGCTATGAATAGGCAGGAAGATTCTATTAGCCAACGTGAGAGCCAACAGCTGACTGACAGGAATGTTAACTGGCATGCTAGCATGCAAAAAAATCGATAGCTGCATTCGTGACAAGTGGGAAAAAATTTAAATCTGCATGACACTTTACTCCAATTGGCTCATTCGCTTGCTTAAACTCAACGTTGATTCTGATTCCGCAGAACTGGGTTGGGTGTGAAAAAGGATTTGTTGTTAACATTCTTTCTTCATTCGTTTTTTTCAGTTACGAATCCATTTTTTTAAAGCTGGTCGTTTTGTGTTCATTTTGTTTAGTTCTTTTTTCGTAACAGATTTAATGTTTAGTATAGAGCTTAGAAAAAATTCGCAGTGTGAGATAGGCAAGAAGTAAGGCATGTAGCAACATCAGCACGGCAAAGGGCACTCCTTTAAAGGCAAGGAAGGGCAAAAATATTTTAAGTCAAGTAATAGCGATTGCTGTATGAGTCGTACGATATTTTAATCAAGCACGGGCAACGCCAGGCCATGCTTCTAGTACAGATTTATAAGCTTCAGCTTGGAGTTGTTACAATGGCGTACATTATCAAACATTTAATTTATAAATCACGGGTACACTTCCTTCTGCATTTGTATTTCTGATACAATTCTAAAGTCATCTCGTTCTATTTCACACCCCACCCCGTAAACTAGTGGCATTATCGCCATGCTTGGGATAAAATGATTAAAAAAAGGAATGGAGAGAAGGAAATTGAATATGGAATAGGCTGCGCCAGGGATAGTTTCACCCAACGTTTCAAATTCTTACTAAACCAAAACATTAGTGTTTTAGCGCCTTTTTTTCACACATTGATTTATAAATTCTTGCAAAAATCAAATAATTGTCGAATTTTAATGAAACTTTTAGGATTTATTCACAAATGAATAAAATTATTTTTGAAAATTTTTGTTTTAGAAAATCTTGGTAATAAAATATATTTTTGGTACATATGTTACCCCCACTCCGCCTCCGTCTCATGAAGTTTCGAGAAATTAAATTTCAGCCTCAAAATTGTTTTTATTAGTTAAAAGCAGGACTCCTTGGAGAATGTAAATCATTCATTTTTTTCAAACTGCTACTCATTTTCCGAAAATCTCCGAATCGTAAAATAAAAAATGCAATAAAACTATGACATCATCTAATTAGAAATGCTTTTAATTGCTTTTATAAATAAGATTTATGAAGAACACTATTGTCTTAAGAACTTTTTTCGATGAATAATACATTTTTATAAGAATTGTTTTCATTTTTTTACAATTTTAATTATAATAATTTGTCATTTAAAATTCTCCTTTACTTCAATCCGATTAGGTAATATTGTTATTAATTGAAAACTATATTTACTAATCAAAAATTGCCAAACTTAATTAAAATTATTTTGCATCCAGATTTTTAAAATAATTTTTAATTTTTTTATGTATATACAATATTACGTAACCTGCGTCTGTTTGAAAGTATGGTCGACCATACACGACATTATCAAATAATAAAAGCGATGACTATAGTAAATTTATAGAATTTCCTTAAATTATATTATGGTGAATATTTTCCAACATTTTTAAGATTACTGAGTATTAAAAATTATAAAAGAGCTCATCCGTCATTTTCTTAAATAATGTTTTAACAGATAAAGTCTCCGTAGAATAACAAATAAATCTGTCAACACCTTCCTGCACTTGTGAAGTGATTGACAGGCGATGAAAAGCGAGTAAATCACCGCTAGTGTTTGTTTTAAAGATCCATTTCTCTGTTATTTTCAGCTCAAAGTAAATTATATTTGCTTCAAATCAGATTAATTGTACTTTAAATCAGCTAATATTTCTCAAATAAAGTTTCAAATTAGTATATTTTATTTTTGGGAGATTTTTAAAACTGAGAATTAACTTTTGTTTACAAATGTATCAAAATGTGTTAAAAATGGCTGATTTTAAACTATTTTCTGAAAGCGACCAAAAAGTTAAGATTCCAATCAATATAATTTCTAGTTGAAATGCACCAAGGTATTTTGCTTACTGGAAATAAAAGAAATAATTTTGCTTTCAATTAAATCTAAAAAGAAAGCTTCAAGAATGCTTTTTCATTTTTAATGATTAATTTTAACTTAGGTATCGAAACTGAGTAGAGGTACCTACTGTCATCTGCATATAACAACTTTCTAAGATCAATGTTTAAAAATGACTTTGAGCGGGTAAAATCTACGGGCCTTGATAAAGACCACACTCCTTTGAATCTTGTGGACTGGCGCTACAGAATCACAAAGAACTGTCCCAAATAGCAGAAACCATATCACTAAAGGGCTTTCAGCAGCAGCAAAAACTAATGAATATCACATGTAAATCAAAGAGAAAATAATGATATAATATGTTGACATTCCATACTAGTACAAATAAAGGTTAGGAAGGAAACCCCCATCAATACTGGAAAGAGTTATAATAGCTACGTTACTTGAGGAGCCTGTTTTCTAGAAAAATTGGTTTAAGAGAAAGATTTTATAAAATTTCAACCGAAAGATGTACTGGCTGCTTGGTCAATGAATGCTAAATGTTTCCTTATAAGTAAACAGTTAATATTACCGTTACCATTGTCGGAAACGTGTCAGTAACTTCCGTTTCAAGTCTGTCTAAACACTGTACAATCATTATTTTCATCTGGTTAAAAGTTTTTTTAATTCTTTATTCAGGTCATAGGAGGATTTAAATAAGGTAGTGTATTTTTCTTCTGGCTTTCTTTGCTTTTTCCACTTTTTATCTACAAATCTAATAAGATAGATTAAATGGCTTCAAATGAATGAAGCCTGTAGGTTTTAGTGAGGACCATCCTTCTTCCAACATCATGGACCGGTGCCACAGAATCATAAAGAACCGTACCAAATAACATCACTTGATGACTACCAACAGCAGCAACAACTAAAATGGATAACACATGTAATTCGAAGAAAAAATAATGACGTAATAACAATAATGACATTCCACACGACCTCAAACAAATGATTAGGAAGGAAACCTCAATCAATACTGGGACTGATCAATGGTTAAAATGGTTTTGAGCCAGTGAAGATTATCCTTCTTCAAACCTTGTGAAATGGTGCTACAGAATGACAAGTACCTTCCCCAAATAACAGAGAGGACATCACTTGAAGAATACCAACAGCAGCAACAACTAAAATGGATAGCACATGTAACCCAAAGAGAAGATAATGACATAATCATAATGTTGACTTTCCACACTACTTCAAACAAAAGGTTAGGAAGGAAACTGCCATCAATACTGGAAAGAGCGATAATAGCTACTAGACTTGAGAAACCTATTTTCCAGATAATTTGTTTTAAGAGAAAAAAAAAAGATGAATTTCAACCGACTGGTTGTTAAGGTCAATGAATGTTGAATGTTTCATTTGTCGGGGGAACCTATGCTTTAATGCATCAACAATTCTATGTAAAACACTGCACAATCTTTATTTTCATGTGGTTAAAAGTTTTTTGTTTCATTCAGGACCGAGGAGGATGCAAATCTCAACAATATCAAATGTCAAAATACTTCATTTTCTTAAACTAATTAGAAAAGAAAACAGATAGAAATATAATTTGGTGGGTTGGGAACGGCTGTGGTTTTAATTAACAGGTTGATATTTTCTTAAATATCAAAGATCTCAAAGAGAACCTTTTCTGTCTTCAGCATGACTGAAGCTAAATTAGAGGGTAGCAACACTTTACGGCATTTTTGGGTCGGGTTTTCCACTGAAATAAAGTGGAGCGATTATATCAAACAAATTGCTGCGTCTTCTGCCTAGAAAGTTGGTTCCCTGTCTCGTTCCAAGAAAATCATTCTCATTAGAACTTGTCTTGCACATTTATAAATCTAGCATTTGTCTGTTCATTGAATACTGTTGCCAAGTGTGGTCTGGGGGTCCTGCTGTATATCTTGAGATTCTTGACAAAATTCAAAGAAGGATGAGGTCGATCCTGACCAGGCATCTCGACTTCAATCACTTTCCCATTGTTATGGTCCAGGTTAGGGACAAGGAAGAACAACACGAACACAAGAGTAGAAATAACGAAGATATATTACACGGAATAATAATACAAGATGTGGAAGGTGTTAGTATGACTGTCAGTCTGGTTTGGAGTGAACTACTATTGGCTCGATTCGATTCGTCTCTCGCTCTCTTGAGAGGCGTAGTATACATAGTGTTAGGAAGAGTTCATTCTGTAGTTATAGGTAAGGACCCATAACACCCATCGACGTGACGAGGTTTCCCTCTGCCTTTTTTTTTACAGATATTTTCATGGCAACGGTTCAGATGAGCATTTTTCCCTGGTACATGAATTTAAAGCATTCTACCAGATTGGCAATTAGGTCTCACCATTTTACTGTTTAACATGCAACCGCCACTTCTACTCTAACAGTTTCTTTTCTGGTACTTCTCACTTGTGGAACACCATTCAGATTTCTTGCATCCCTGAAAACTACAATTTCCAAAAATGTAAATGCAACATTCAATCGCCATCTCTCTTCCTTTATTGCCTTTTCCTACCTCCTCATACTTTTTCCCTTCCTGTGACATCTTATATTATTTTTTTGGCATTAAATAATAGTTTCAGATTATAATTTTTGAGTGGCAGTGTATTTTGGCTCAGACCTTCTGAGGCTGACCTTTAACGTCAGATGGTAGACAAAATAGGGATGTCAGTTTTGATTGACAGAGCCGAACGTGGGAATGTTAAAGAGATAGAAAGTGAATTTCATTGAGTTAGGTTTTACACATCATACACACTATACGTGGTTATTACGTGTCTCGGGGAACCTGTTCCTTAGTGGGGGTGACAGAGCGACCCCACTGGCTAGTTAAAAATAATTACATCGACGTGATTAATAAAATAGTTCAAATTCTTTTTGCGGATGTCATTTATCTCCGAACCTCAAAACATTGCGACATCCGGCCGAGAGAAGAAAGAGATGGAGACAACTTTATTATGATCGCCTCAAGATCGGCAACCAAAAGACCTTCACAGAAGAGTGAGAGTAGGCTACATCATATTTGCCTTAGTTTTGGAATCAATCATGTGAGAAGACACAACACATCCTTGTCGCACACATCTTTCTATTTTTGTATATCTAGTGAACTCATTTTGTAAATGTATTCAAGCGGAATGCTGGCAGTATAGATTCTTGATTATTCTAATACCATTCCAAAATATGTCAACCTCACCTAACATTTCAAACAGTTCTTTGTAATGTACATTTTGATTATGCATAATTTATAAAACACAGGGTTCGAATCTCACCATGGTCGATTTGTGATGTTATCGGACTGAAGGGGTCGATCCCAGTGTGCCTGAAAAGCATACGACGGGTTGATCCAAGCCTTGTGAGTGAAATTGGGTAGACGATGCCCCTGGAGATAGACGATAGCTGTGCTAGCACGAAGTCACATGTTATCTTGGCCGAGTATTTCAGCGTGCTGGCTTGTTCAAATTGTTGATCACAACTAGATAACACGCTCTTTCCCAGAAACTGTAACTAAGGTCTGCTCAGCATAGTTACAGTATAAACCATATGAATATGTTTGAATAAACACAAATGTGCCTGAGTAAGCGTCTGCAACAGGGATTGGCTAGCCGCCATAGTAGACGGGTATCCTCGAATACGAGTGGTCAGCTATCACACACACACACACACACACACACACACACACACACACACACACACACACACACACACATATATATATATATATATATATATTACCTATTCCGGATTTATTTGTCTTTACAACAGAAATGTGAACGTCTGTTTGAATATGTTTAATGAAAGAGATGAACCTAAGATGTCTGACCCCAAACATTTGCGGAAGAAAAGAAAATCTTTGTCATTAACTTACCTCTTTTTCAAAGAGATTTGATCGATGCGTCTCTATCTTTGCAAATGAATGAGAATTTGAACTGGGGACGGGCTTTGTTTTCTGAGTTCAAAGTGTCTGACCGCCATAAGGTTGGCAGGATTCAAGTGAAATCTGACCCTCTCCGCTCCTATAGACCAACGCTCAGTTCTCGCCTCTCTGCGTTGACGACTGCAAAGGGACAACAGTCTGGTTGGATGAATGTTAAATTGCCGCGACCAACTGACCGGCATAGACACAAAAGTGGATTTAGTACGAAAACAAACGCTTCTCTAGATCATTTCTCTTCCGCCTAAATACACTTTTGACCACTCGTTTTCTCTGGCTACCCAGATGTTTTCAACACATGGACACGCTCTTCTCTCCAAACGTTTTACGGCAAGGATTTCCTACAAACTCTCCTCCACAGAGAACGGAACGAGTTTCGTAAATTCCTTTCGGAGGAACAAAGGAGTCGAACGTTTCGTGACCTTAATATTTGAAAAGCGACACAATCAATATCATTATTTTAACGATATTGAGAGTAGAATAAAAGGTGTTTTTAAAACTAAAATTTTATTAAAATTCAGGCTCAAGAGCCATTCAAGTAGAGTTATAAAGTAAACAAAAAAAACGCTAATGCTGAATGAGAAGTATGTTATTAATATAAGAGGTGGTAATAATTAGGAGGATTGACCCTTGACCTGAAAATGTTTATATGGAGGAGTTCAGCGAAGAAACAGTAATGATGTGGATCTGATATGAACAAATGATACTTTTTTAAATCGTTTCACCCCAAGCAAGGCGATAATGCCACTAAGATGAGAGTGAAAGAAAATGAGAAAGTTCTAATGGGGCGGATTGTGGAAAGGACAATAAAGAAACAGGGTTCAAAAAGGAAGAACATGGTGATTGACGTGTTTAAATTTTTGAAGATTGTAGTTATTAGGGAAGCAAGAAATCGGAAGGGAGTCCACAGGTGTGGAGTGCGAGAAAATAAACACCCGATAGGATTTCTAATTTTTTCGGCATTAAATAATAGTTTCAGATTATAATTTTTGAGTGGCAGTGTATTTGGGCCCAGACCTTCTGAGGCTGACCTTTAAGGTCAGATAGTAGACAAAATAGGGATGTCAGTTTTGATTGACTGAGCCGAACGTGGGAATGTTAAAGAGATAGAAAGTGAATTTCATTGAGTTAGGTTTTACACATCATACACACTATACGTGGTTATTACGTGTCTCGGGGAACCTGTTCCTTAGTGGGGGTGACAGAGCGACCCCACTGGCTAGTTAAAAATAATTACATCGACGTGATTAATAAAATAGTTCAAATTCTTTTTGCGGATGTCATTTATCTCCGAACCTCAAAACATTGCGACATCCGGCCGAGAGAAGAAAGAGATGGAGACAACTTTATTATGATCGCCTCAAGATCGGCAACCAAAAGACCTTCACAGAAGAGTAAGAGTAGGCAACATCATTTTTGGCTTTGTTCTGGAATAAATCCGGTGAGAAGACACATCCTTGTCGCACACATCTTTCTATTTTTGTATATCTAGTGAACTCATTTTCTAAATGTATGCAAGCGGAATGCTGGCAGTATAGTTTCTCTTAGAGTAGAAGTCGCTGTCGCATCTAGCTAATTCAACAGTAAAACGATGGGACCTAGTTGCCGATATAGCCGCACGCTTAAATTCATGTGGTCGAAGTAGCAGGAACAGTGAAAATATCTGTAGAAATGGCAGAGGGAAGTCAGGTCGTGTCGGCGGGAAAGTGATTGAATTCGAGATGCCTGTTCTGGAACGATTACGTTACAGATCCTTTCTTGTCAAGTATCTCTAGATACACATCAGTAACATCATATTAACAATATTCAATGCACAGACTTGAATATTCATGGCTTAACATTCTATTCACTCCACACTAAAAATAATAACACAACAGGTATCTTCAACGACTATCATTTCATAAGAGTCCGCCATATTTCTTTATTTTTCCTGCTGATATCTTATAACAAGTCTGTACAAAAAATAAACAAAAAACAATCTGAATGGCTATATTGATTGCAGAGTATTAGCCGCAGGCAACAAGAATAAATTGTTCGTAATCTTTGGAGGTACGGTAAGTAATTGTTAGGAGATTTTTTCTAACTTGTTTACAACTCGGTGGGTTTTCATTTTTTACCGGCCATTTAACTGACCCGGAGTTTTGCAATTATTTTTTCAGGTTTGAAAACTCAACTTGTACGACAGAATTGACGGTACATTAAAAATCCTTTTATTCTGTTCATTACTAGATGATATTTTTATATACAAAGTTATGTTAAATAGTCTTTATTCGAAAAGTGTTCAGTTCAACGGGTATCAACTGCGTGGTAGACAACATTTTGGCGGCTACATCCGGATAATTTCTGACAGCATTGAATTCAAATCAGCAAAACGTGACGTCATGTGTAACGGTTAAAGGCGATATATATATAAAAATGTAACTAAGTAATGAACAGAATAAAAGGATTTTTAATGTACCGTCAAGTTGAGTTTTCAAACCTGAAAAAATAATTACAAAACTCAGGGTCAAGTTAAATGGCGGCTATAAAATGAAAACCCACCGAGTTGTAAACAAGCTTTATGGTCCAGGTTTCTTGTACCACGGTGATGGCCCAAGGTAGAACCAATGAAGAATAACTCGAACACAGGTATGGAATAACACAGATATATTACAAACAGAATATGTACAAAAGAAGTAGAAGTGTTAGTAATAACAATCAGGTTAGGTTAGAGAGAACTCTGTTGTTTCGAAGTATCACTATTCCAATGTCTTACAGTAAACGTCTGACGCGACTCTGTCTCTGAATGACTCACACTGACGATGTTCAACAACACGCCCACGTGTGTCGAATGTGGAAAAAGGCCGGTTTAATGTGGGCTTACCGAGCCCGTAGGCTCGGCGAACAAATGCCCGTAGAACCCGTATAAACGGGATCGGGTTGGTCAACCTCCCCGAACGAGGCTCCGCCGAAGGGCAGAGCCTCGTCCGGGTTCCTCTCTGCCCACAGGCAGAGAGTTCGACCGTCTAGCCGAGTCGTCCAAAAAGGACTCACTGACTGACCACTGCTTCCTCTTGAGGCGCAGTAATTTATGGTGTACGGAATAGTCCATTACTATTATGGATAAGTTCCCATAACAAAAAGTTAGAAAAAATCTCCTAACAATTACTTACCGTACCTCCAACAGAGGCTGCCACAAAAATATGCCACTAAATCTTGTGTTTGGTGAATATATTTGGCATATTAACAAAGGAAATAAATCGTTCCACCCCAAGCAAGGCGATAATAAGACACTGGATTTCCCAGAGCCTGAGAAGACTTCAGTGAGGATAAATGAGGAAAGGCCAATAAAGGAACAGGGTTCAGGAAGACAGAAGATGGCGATTAACGTTGCTTTTAAAATTTAGAACATGGTAGCTTTGAAGGGGAGCAAGAAGTGAGACGTGTGAGAAGAAAATCTGTTAGAATAGAAGTGGCGGTTGCATCTAGCTAGTTCAACAGTAAAATGGTGTGACCTAGCTGCCAATCTATTAGCATGCTTAAATTTATATATTCGGGGTACCAGATAAAAAGGTTCATCAGGACATTAACATATCTGTAGAAAAGACAGAGGGAAGCCAGGTTACGTCGGTGAGAATGGGACTTAAGTAGATATGCCTAGTCAGGATCGATTATGTTACAGACCCTTTGAATTTTGTCAAGAATCTTCACATGTACAGCAGGAACACCAGCTCAACAATATTCAATGCACGGACTTGAATATTCATTGCTCAACATTTTATTCACTGCAATATTTCGTCACGTATTCTTGTCCTCTCAGTGATAGACGGGAACACAGAGCTCCTCTCCAATACGTGGGCATTACATTCTCTCAGTGTTGTGTGAGAAACTAGTCGCTGCTTTTTAGTGCGTTTTCTTTCTATATAGCCACATGTTCAGTACACATAGGCGCCGTTAGATTCACAAGTGTTCAATTATCGGTGACAGAACTGACAATTTTCGAATCGTGAATCTCTACCCACTTCCGGGTGGGGTCATCTCGTGTCGGCCCTGCATTTCTTTTTACGGTCTGGCGTGTACTTCACGTCTAGTTTATTCGGCATGATATCACACAACCACACGAGAGTATGTTTCACAAATTGGTAGTTCTTGGAAAATAAGCTGTCTGGGGAGAGGGCTTTCGTCTCACAGTTGAGGTATGGCAGTGAAAATTGGAGGTGGGGTGAAATCAACTCCGTGGAAGTGGAATGGCGTGTCTTAGACATAATAGTAATGGAGTACGTCTGGAGATTTACCACGGAAATAGCTTCGAGTCGTGATAGACTTTCAACGTTGCATCTGTGGGAAAGTGGTTGCAGAGGAGAGAATATGTCTTCTCCTTAAAGATAGTATTAATAATTTGTTGGAGTTTTTGGGTACCTTGGTGTACTAGTGAGCCAGCCAAAATGAGCTGACTCATTTTATAGTTCACCAATAGAAGAGTTAATCAATCAGAAGGCTCAAAATATTTAGTACGACGTGTATAAAGGCGGCCATGTTTTTTTTTCGGAATATTCACTGCCAGCCTTTGACATCGAAGACTGAAGAATTACGCAACAGCTGCTGGTGGTATTGGCGATATAGTCAGATTCAGTAGAGTGTCTGACTCATGAGTATTAATCTTTAACATTGTTTCATTGAACAGATTACGTACTGCGCTGGATTCTATATTCATAGACTATGGTGAACATGGTCAACACAATTTTGAACTCTAAAAGTCTGAAAAGCAAGGATTTTCCATCTCATATATGGCAGCAACAAATCATTTTTAGTCTAATCTGAATCTTATAAAGATAAAGTATAACTACACAAAAGTAATAAATGTCGCCTCAGTTGATCAGATTGTGTAATCAGGTGTCCGCACTCATAACCATCAAATTTCGCTACTGTGGTGCATAATTAATGACAGTAGCCGGAGTTGGTTCTTGACTGCGTAGAGATAAATTGTATATTATATTATTCGATTATCTTGCTGATTTGGGTGTAAATGTGGCGCCATTAGGGTTAGGAAGAAAACAAATTGGAAAGTTGTAAAGTAGCTATTCATTCGACTTTGACAGTGATAGATTATTCTGCCTGTGTGAAAGAGGTTACAGAAAGATAAATCCTCAGCCAGAAGGCCATGCAATTTGAGCTCCATCAAGGCTGGAAAATGAGGATTGTGCAGTGCTAACCCGCAGCAATAATCTATTTTTCGTCTAAACTGAGTTTGTAGATAAAACATAGGAGACAGAGATAATTCCTTGGGCAATAGAATTAGCTCGTGGCCGGACATTTGACCGACAGACATTTGACCGAACGGACATTTGGCCGAGAGACATTTGACCGAGAGACATTTGGCCGACAGATATTTGGCCGAGAGACATTTGGCCGACGGTTGTTTGGCCAAGAAACATTTGGCTGAACGGACATTTGGCCGACGAATATTTGGCCGACGGACATTTGGCCGAGAGACATTTGGCTGAACGAACATTTGGCCGACAGTCATTTGGTCGAGAGACATTTGGCTGAACCGACATTTGGGCGAACGGACATTTGGCCGAAGGGGCATTTCACCGAAAAAGTACAAGTAAAAATAGTACCAAGCAATACTTTAATTATTTTAATTAGCAGTATTATAAGGTAGTATAGGACTAATAATTACCACTGAATTTCAAGTGATTAAATTACTAAATCTAAATTTAAAGTTAAAAGTTTTCTTATTTCAATATTTCTTGATTGAAATTAGTATTTTTAAAAATACTTGAGTATCTGGGTAAAAAGTAGCAGCTAATTATTTAAATTCGTATTTAACAGTAAGATAAAAGCTGGTTCATGCCTTTAAGATAACGATCATTAAAAGAGAAATTGAAAGATATTTCTTATTGTAAAACCTTAAGATTTTTGCGTTAGTAAACTGCTTTTTACCCAAATTACTTATTATCTTACAGTATTGTCTGTCTATATTTCTGAGATGAGGTATTATGTACAGTATTTACATTAGTCGGACTATTGTCCTCATCTTTGTCGCCATTTTTGTCACAACGTTTCGGCCGTTGTACGCTCCGGCCTTCTTCAGGTGGTTGGAATTTCGAACCGAACCCTTTATTTCGATCACTGGGGTAGACTGTTCTAGTTCCACGAGCCATGTTTGATGGATGTCAGTTATCAGTTATATCCTGCTATTTTTCCCTCTGAAAGTTCTCCACTGCCTTAACCGGGTATTGAAATCACACTTTTTGGGTCTGTCACTGGATCTAACCAACGCCTTTATCCACTGTGCCATGTGTCCTTGAGTTCAATACCCGGTTCAGGCAGTGGAGAACTTTCAGAGGGAAAATTAGATAACTGATAACTGACATCCATCAAACATGGCTCGTGGAACTAGAACAGTCTACCCCAGTGATCGAAATAAAGGGTTCGGTTCGAAATTCCAACCACCTGACGAAGGCTGGAGCGTACAACGGCCGAAACGTTGTGACAAAAATGGCAACAAAGATGAGCACAATAGTCCGACTAATGTAAATACAATGTCTTACAGTATTATTTGAAGTAAAATTTAATATATACAGTATAGAATTTGAAAAGGGCCTATCGCCCCCCAAAGAAAAATTAAAATAAATATAATTATATGTAGCAGAAGTCCTGGAACATGCTAGTTAATCCTCGGTCTTTCTGAGATACATCAACATTTGGGCTACGTTTGTGCTTTCCTCTCCTCTAGTAAAATCAAAATTTCTATTGCTTCAAGTCTCTTCTTCATCTCGGAAGAGATTGTCCAGCATTCACTGCCATATTGGAGGACTGACAGTTCAGTACTCTTCTTTTTTTTCTTTTTTTTTATTTCTAACGAAATTTTTCTCTTAGTTAATTTAATAGCTTGTTTGGGATGAATGATTTTATTTCATTAAAAAAGAAAAAAAAAAGAAGAAAAACCCGGCTAACACCGAGTATTTTTAACTGTTATAATTCACTACTAGTAGTTGCACAGGCGGGAAGATGGTGTACAGCACGTCTGCGCATGTCAATCAAATTTATTCCCTTGAGTCAAATGCAGAAACAAGTTTTCAGCAAACGAGATATTTATCAAGATACTTAGACATTTCAACGCGTTCTCTACTTCTCCATGATGCAATTCGGGAGGATACTGTCGTCTGCAAAATTGTATCTAAATAAATTCCCAGGTGAAAGATGTATGAATATGCATGTCTCTTCTCCCTTACTCTTACGCCACGTTACAGCTAAATTTAACACAAGCATTAGTCTACTTCATTGTGCGGGTCACCCTTCAGTGGATTTAAGTGTTCTTCAAAATTAACACAAATAAAACGGGGCATTTGCTGATGTCGGTCAGTCGGTCGCGAGGCTTTGGCATTCGTCCATCCAGACAACAAACACTTTGTAATTGTCAAGAACGGGCACAAACTGGGCATTTCTTGATAGGCGCCAACGTCTGAACAGACATTAGAACCAGATTTCGCTTGGATGGTCGGACAGTCTGAATGAGAAGAGAAATCACACTCCTCGTTCAAATTTGTCTTCCCTTATTCACCCAATGCAAGGACAGAGAGCAACTCAAGCTAGAGGTTTTAATTCATTGATTCGTTTTCTATAGTTTATACCTTCGCAGGTAATTTAAATGCAGTAAACATTTTTAGATTACAAGATTTTTTTAGAGGTGTGGACATAATAATGATTTAGTGATACAACTCTTACTAATTAACCCATAGCTAAAGGGAGGTGAGATGGATTCATGCCTAATCAGAATTTAGTAAACAAACAGGAAATTATATTGTGGATATGAAGTGGGGGATCAATTCTATATAACAATCAGTATATAAATTGATCGCTCACTCTGTGTCCACGGTAATTTCTATATTTTATATCCCAGATAAATCTAAAAGAAATGCCTGTGTAGATAATCAATATATAACGGATTAATTCTTTTTTACGATTTGTCACCCATTTGTAGGTTATTTAAAGCCAGAAAATATTTTAAATTGTAAGAATTTTGTTAAGATGATAGTTTTAGTAATACAAGTCTTACTAATTAACCCATAGATGGGGAGAGAACATGTGGATTCATAACTTTCCCAATGGTATTTGTGCCTAAGTGAATATAACGAAGTCAACTGGAATTGAAACACGACTCTTCGATTAACAATTTCGAGCCATTATCCAGTAAACCACACGCACATCCCAATCTTACTGCATCTGGTATTCCTAAGCAGCCACCCATCTAATACTAACCAGGCTCAAGGTTGTTTAACTTCGTGCCAAAGCTGGTGTATCAGCGTGATGTTGCCGTAAACATCAAACTAGGGGGTTACTGAATTATGTTGATGCATATAAGAGGAGGAGCATCCAAATTCAACCCAAAGGCCGGTCAGCGGATATTGGATCAAGTAGCATCCTAATTCAATGAAAGGCCGCTCAAGGCATATTTGATCAAGTAGCATCCTAAATCAACGAAAAGGCCGCTCAACGCATATTGGATCAAGTAGCATCCTAATTCAGCGAAAAGGTCGCTCAACGCATATTGGATCAAGTAGCATCCTAATTCAACGTAAAGGCCGCTCAACGCATATTGGATCAAGTAGCATCCTAATTCAACGAAAAGGTCGCTCAACGCATATTGGATCAAGTAGCATCCTAATTCAACGAAAAGGTCGCTCAACGCATATTGGATCAAGTAGCATCCTAATTCAACGAAAAGGTCGCTCAACGCATATTGGATCAAGTAGCATCCTAAATCAATGAAAAGGCCACTCAACGCATCAGGCAATGCAATGTAGAGCGTACATTGCCTTTCATGGGGTGTCAAAAATATTTCTAACGTAATCATAATGATTTTGATGGTTTTCTAATATAATTATTTCGAAAATATAG
This sequence comes from Acanthosepion esculentum, assembly GCA_964036315.1. Classification (NCBI taxonomy): domain Eukaryota; kingdom Metazoa; phylum Mollusca; class Cephalopoda; order Sepiida; family Sepiidae; genus Acanthosepion; species Acanthosepion esculentum. The sequence goes on from OZ038496.1 coordinate 26,599,872, forward strand.
AACTAAAGAAACAGTGAATGTGGAGTCTTTTCATTTGAACTCGTAATTGATTTCAGCTGTATTATTCTCACAAAGTTAATGATATTCTAAAACAGATTTTCAAGTTTACCCAGTACTTTGTGCCAGGAGTATGTAACTATGTCGGCATTTATTTAGGTTTCTCTGTTCCTATTCATCACAAAATGTTGAACGAAGTGCATTTCTATCATTATCATCATCATCATCATCATCATTCTTCTTCTTCTTCTTCTTCTTCTTCTTCTTCTTCTTCTTCTTCTTCTTCTTCTTCTTCTTCTTCTCTTCCTCACCCTCCTTCTTCTTCTTCTCCTCCTCCTCCTTCTTCTTCTCCTCCTCCTCCTTCTTCTTCTTCTCCTCCTCCTTCTTCTTCTTCTTCTTCTTCTTCTTCTTCTTCTTCTTCTTCTTCTATGTGCGTGGTTCCTCCAGAACGTGGAAGACCATGCCTCTCCACAATTTCCTTTGTAGCTCTTAGTTTCTCTTTGCTATATCTGCCAACCATTTTCACAGGGTCGTTAGGTAGGTTATACATTGCTTTGCTCTGTCTCTCGTGTTCTCAACATATCATGTGAGTGTCAAATTTTCTAAGCCCTCTTTCCTCATTATGTGCCCTAGAGACTGTTTCGTTTTGATGATACATATAAATGTCCTTTTTGTTTCTATTTTCTCTAAAACTTCGTCATTGCTCGCGTGGCCAGTCCATGGTATTATCAGCATCCTTCTGTAGATCCACATTTCGGCTGCCTCAAGTCTCTGTGATTGTCCAGTATTCACTGACATATAGGAGGACTGATATTGCATAATTCGGAATTCGGTGCCTCAATTTCCACCCTCAGCTAAAAGTTCCTTGAAACTTAGATGTTTGCACTTGGTTTATTTTGGCATCTCCAGTTTGTAATTCGCATCCTGGACTGTCCCTTTTGCTGACAACCATACATTATATCTTATAACAATTGATATTTAATCCTTTCTACTCGCTTTTTTTAAAAATACTTTATGTTGGAGTTGTTGTGGTTTCCTTTCGGTGTCTGCTATCAACACGGCGGAATCTGTATATAATGTTTTTTTAAGATAGTGGCCGTCAGTAACAAATCTTGGTTGTACTTCTACTCCTTTCAGGATGTCATTGAATAGGTTGAATAAGTCTGGTGATACGACACAACCTTGTCTTACACCTCTTTTTATTTTTTGTGTATTTACTGTAATTTTTATCATGTTTGCAGGCAGTTTGGTAACTGTATAACCTCTAGATTATTCTAATATATTTCCGGTATAACTCAAGCTTACCTGGCAACTCAAAGATTTCTTAGTATCATAATTTATCAAACGCTTTTGTGTGATCCATAAAACATAGGTATAGATCCTTCTGCGTTTGTATTGCTCTTTCTGATATCATTCTCAGCATAAATATGGCTTTCTTTTCTTTCCGGTGTCTTTAACGGAATCGCACTGTCCTCGTCCTATTCCGGGTCAAATTCTTCTCTTCGCTCTATTCATCAGAATTCGGAAGATGAGTCTTGGGATGTGGCTCATTGGTCTGATAGTCCGATGGAGTTCAAATTCGTTTGCACACTCGTCTGGCTTCTTAGGCAGTGCCAGGAAAAATGGATCTACTGAGGTCTTCCCGTATATCGCCACTGTCGTATATTACATTTATTATGTGTTCACATTTGTTAATACCGCATTCATTAAAATCACACACACACACACACACACACACACACACACACACACACACACACACACACACACACACACACACACACACACACACACACAGAGGAATATATAAGTGTATTGTTTAATTTTTTTAAATCTATCTTTTTAAAATTTAAAAATCTAGCTATTTCAGGTTGTTCATATCTATCTATCTATCTCATGTTATTCATATCTATCATTCTATCTATCTATCTCAACTTATTCATATCTAGCTATGCGTCTATCTAAGCTTGTTCATATCTATCTATCTATCTATCTATCTATCTATCTGTCTATCTATCTATCTATCGATCTATCTATCTCAGTTTGTTCCTTCCTAATTATCTATGTATCTATCTATATCAGATTGTTCTTTCCTATCTATCTATCTATCTATCTATCTATCTACCTACCTATCTATCTACCTACCCTACCTATTTCTCTATCTATCTCAGCTTGTTCTTTCCTATCTATATATATATCTATCTATCTATCTCAGCTTGTTCATATCCATCTACCTCAATTTGTTCATATCTAGCTATGTGTCTATCTATCTAAGCTTGTTCCTATCTATCTATCTATCTATCTATCTATCTATCTATCTATCTATCTATCTATCTATCTATCTATCTCAGGTTGTTCATATCTATCTATCTTATATATGAATTACAAAACTAGTCCCCATCTTACTGTCAAGGTCGTATTTAGATATTTATTTAGTCTTTGGTGTCTAATAGACGGTGGGGGGTGATGTTTATATTTTTACGAAATATTCAGACCCCACGGGCTCAATACCAATTTTGCACTTGTTACCGTTTAAATGATTTTCCTCTTTATTTATTGCTAATATCCCGAGGTTTATAGCATATTGAGAAAAATCCCCACCTTTCGACTATTAGGCAACTGACAGTAATGCAAATTTCAGATAGAATACCTGTCGAAATCGTGATAAAAATTCCATTTGCCATTCCTCGTTAAAAGCTTCTGATTTCATTTTAAAGTTGCTGTGTTTTAAGCCATTTTATATTTGAAAGATTTTCAACGGAATGACACCTGCCGTCAAGCTAACATAAAAAGAAAGAAAAGAAAAGAAAAGGAAAAAAAGGAAAGAAAAGGAAAACTACTTCAGAAGCGAATCTTTCTCAGGAATGCCATTAATAGTCAGTATCCCTGGAGCCAGTATGACGTTGAAAACCAGCTGAAATAAGGGAGCTCATTTCTCTCTCTCTCTCTACGTTTCAAAATCCTGCCTGGTTTGCTTTAAGCAGTTACAACAAGATCGAGTCTCTCAGCGCACGCTTCTTTTGCAATAATCCTCCTAGCTGGGATATATATGTTGACTTTCATCTTTATTTCGATGTTCCACTACTCACTTTCAGTAAACAGAAATGACAGGTGTGCGCGGAGAGTAGCTATAACCGGGACGGCAACAGAACGTGTCATGGGGCCCGAAGCTATAGCGTTCGTTTTCGTATAAAGATTGTATAAGATTATCAGGTGATTATATAAGATTATAAGTTCAGTTTTAAGTTTGTTTAGCGGCATATTAACTTCTTATGTGTCATTTAATACTTAAATTAATTTTCTTGCATCCATTTGTAATTTCATTTACAAAAATGTATTGATGGCAATATTTTTTTTTTAAAAAGTCAGGTAATTTTTTTACTATGAAAATCTATTGCTGGCATGTTTATATATAAAAATGTATTTTATCCGTTCATAGTGTTTTGACCCCAGTTTGGAGGTCAACTATTTGCCCATAGTTGCGACCCTAACAGGTGCTACCACTCCGGGTCAGGGTGGATCTGGGAACAATAGTAATTAAGAGTTGGTTCCACTTTTTTCAAAACCTCCTGATGAGTGGCCTTGCTGCCGGATGTAGTATATCGTCATACCTAGTACCGAGATTATAAGATTATAAAAATTATAATATTATAAGAGATTAAAAGATTATATAATATAAAATTATTTAAGATTATAAGAGAGAGTATATTATAATAATCGCACTAGAGACACTTTAGCGTTGCGTAATATTACGCCAAACGAGTATGGTTGACAATAATGAATAAACCATTACTACCAAGCAGTGGTTTTGATACTCATGGGGTACCCTGTACAAAATTCGAGTTTAAATAACCCAGCAAAAATTTAAATCCTATCTATCCCAGTCTGTTATATCTATCTATCTATCTATCTAAACTGAAAGTCCCAAAATTACAAATAGCAGTATACTTGATAGTTTCTCCCTCGGCTACTTGTAGAAATGTACTTAGTCGGATTATGTACATCTGAAATAATAGGTAAAGAAGTAGCGTAGCTGTAGCTAATTCAATGCAAGTGCCGCACAGCCGATCATTAATGCATAGTAGAGCGTACACTGCCTTCCATGGAGTTTCGTCAACGTCGACCAATAAAGTTACCATTATTGTCGCTATAACGTCTATTCCAGTTTGTTTGTTTCTATCTATCTATCTAGCTAGCTAGCTAGCTAGCTATCATGAAGGTATTTAATTATTTAAAAGTAAAGCTTTTAATTGTATTCTGGTAGCTTACACATCTGTGGGCATTTTTATTTTTAAGTAGAAAGTCAGAAATACGATTGAAATATCAAAAATTCTCATTCTATGAATCTTTTGCAGAAGGTGCTGTACATACTCAAACGTGTCAAAAATGGGTTGCGAAGTGAAAATTTTAAATTGAATGATGCTCCACGACCACTTAGACCAGTAAGGATTGACAGCGATCAAATGAACATATTACTTCAGAATGACTAATCTTTTCAAAATATCAAACCCATGCTTATAAAATTTTTTTTCCTCAAATTGATTATTTTATGATTTATTTTTTGATGTGTGATTTTATAAAAGTCAAGGGAAAGAAAAAAATACTGAGCTTTATTTCATGCAATGGAAAATGTCCCATTTTTTAAAAAGTCTCCAGAGAATCGGAGACTGTGTCTGTCGAAGGACTGAATGGGTATCCACTACTATGAGAAAGCCGCAAACGGTTAATTCGAACAAGTACTGCTCCTAATTAGATTGTGTATCTAGAAACAGAAGGGCATACTGTCTTTCTTCAGTGCTTAAGTGGACATTTTCAGGTATTTGGCTTATCGTTTACTCTAGTCTTTACACTATTCAAAAATTCCCTGAAAGAGTAGAAAAGGCAACTGAAGTAGGTCGTAGATCAGTGGATCGGGGGTTACATGGCCACGATGGGGCTCTGGTGAATTTTAGTGGGGGAGTACAGAAAAATTTAGGGAATTACGGGTCACAAATACGATGAAAGAAGCAACATTGCTACGACCCTGTTAACCTCTATATTTTAGTTCATTAAATTATGTTATAAAATATTTTACAAGCATCTTTTATGTTACTAATGTGCATTTATGTAAGATTTAGGTTTAGAAGTTTTTATTTCATTTAACTGGTTTGGTTTTTTGAAAACAAAAAGTTTTGGAGTTTATATTGAAGAAATTTGTTTATCTGTTCCGGAAATTTCGTTTATTTGTTCCGGAAAATGTAAAATGAGATTTTGTTAAAGTACGCGGTTAGGAAGTGGGGGTGTTACTGGCCGTGTGTATGCATTGAGAGATAGACACGTGTGTCTCCTGAAATGCCCACAACAAACATGGTAAAATCGGGATGTGAGTCCATGTAAAGAAACGATAAGAACCAATAATCACGTACAAACAAATGATAATGTATTAACAATAAAGGTATATAAGCGACATAACGCAGTCGTCAGGCGTTTAAGCATGAAAAAGACTGTCACCGTTGGGTGTTGACTTCAATGTCCACATTTATATTTACATACGCTCTATCATTGATATCTTGAGCACTTTAAACATAAATACCTTTAATCCATTATATACATTAAAGCTATATTTTTTCGTATATATATATATATATATATATATATATATATATACAAGTTTAGGATTGGCATATACGGAATAAATTCCAATAACCAACAATTATTATTCTTAAAAGAGTACTCAATACAGAGTAGAGCAGATATAATTATTTATTTAAATATTATAACATAAATATGTTATAAAATCACTACAAAAATAGCCATTTTGTTTCATCACTTCTGGTGTCTTATCAAGTGATGATGTTGAATGTAGAATAAAAAAAATTATTGTTTGACTAGTTCTGTAGTTTATCTTAGTACAATATCAACACTAGAAAATCCAAATATAAAGAAATTTTACATTGGTAGCACCATGAGACCATTCACGGAACGTTGGCGGGGCGATATGCAATCTTTTAATAACAGTAACTATAAGTATATGACTTCATTATCCAAATACTTTTGGAGTCTAAAAGAAAAGAAAGCCCGGACATGTAACTCCCTATATGCCCCGTGTTACTTATGCCTTAACGAAAAATTTGAAATAATTAGTTTAAAAAATAAGACTGATCTTTTAAATCAAAGATATGAACTAACAGTTAACTGTAAACCCCCTTTTAAATTTAACTTAGTATAGAGATCATATACTTTCAATGATAATGATAAGTTAAATTTAATAGACTATTACCTTTATAACATGATGGTCACCTGGTCGATATGAATGTGTATTGTGTACT
>OZ038496.1:26611176-26623676 GCA_964036315.1 Acanthosepion esculentum
CTTTGAATTTTTTGATGAATCTTAATTCTTCAGTTAACCCTTTGAGCCCTGACAACCGCTTTACGGGTGTTAGAGAAAAAAGATGTGCTGCCCAGCTGGTGGTTGAACAGTGATAGAGAAAAATGACTTAATACCCAGCCACGGTGTGAACGCTGGACAAACTCTTGTAACTATTTTTATATCTATGTGAAACATTACATACAAATTATTTGCAAACTTTGACTCAGGAGCTCAGGCAGAAGAGTCACAATTGTTCAGGAACTCAGGGCTCAAAGGGTTAATGATTGAATAAGCTCATAGAGAGTTCTACGGCAATGAATTATCCGTAGAAATTCTCCAATCGTATCGTTAAATATTTGAGCTTAACAACTTGAATAAGTTATTGCAATAACAATTATAAATATGAATGCTGGTTGTTATTTCAAGAAGTAAGGGGGTACAAATGAAAAGATTTGAAATTGGCAATTTTTTCCATGTCACTTGAAACAGACGCTAAATACATTTATATTTCTTTCTTTCTTTCACAGAAACCAAGAAGAATCTCTCGTGTCTTTTCCATCTTTCCACGCGATCAAAACAATATTCCATTATTCATAAACGTATTGGCTGGGTGTAACTGGCGCGCAAAGGGAGGTATAAGTAGAATTTTAATAAGACATTTATTCAGTCCTGTTCGGATTCTTAAAACCCCTGTAAATCTTTTCGTAAAATAGGGGGAAAAAACACATTATCCCCCGACTCAAATGTGCAGGTAGAAAAGCGAATTCATTGATTGATATTAAATCGGATTTTTATTGTTTTATCTTTGTCTGCTACCCACGTTTCTTCGTTTTTTTTTCTAGTTGCGCGTACGTTACACTCACAAGTCCATTACTGAACCGACAATACAATCAAATCCGTTAAACGTGCTCAAGGCATCAAACAACAAAGATACACGTAGAAAAAAAGCCACCTGCTGATAAATGAAAATACGTTTATGATGTAACTAAAAGTTACCAACGCCCCACTTTATATTTTTTTAAATTACAGATTAAATACACATTAGAAAAAGAAACAGTTTTAAAATAAAAGCAAACAGTAGCAAAACGTGTGCAAGCACACAGAAAATAAAGATGAATAAAAAGAAATCCTCGTATTAGGGCATTTTGGAAAGTAATTACATTTTACTAGACAGGATATAAACACAAATGCAATTTTAAAGTATTTTTTAAATATTAGGGGTTTCGGAAAGTAACTAGGTTTTTCCAGAAAAAATGAGGAAAATATTATTTAAATTTATTTAAATATTAGGAGAAAAATATGCCAGAAAAATATGAAGAAAAATGTAATTAAAATTTATTTAAATATTAAGGGTTTCGGGAATTAACTAGGTTTTGCCAAAATAATTCGAGAAAAAATGTAATTTAAATTTATTTAAATATTAAGGGTTTCGGAAAGTAACCAGGTTTTGCCAGAAAAATTTGAGAAAAAATGTAATTTAAATTTATTTAAATATTAAGGGTTTCGTAAAGTTACTAGGTTTTGCCAGAAAAATTTGAGAAAAAATGTAATTTAAATTTATTTAAATATTAAGGGTTTCGGAAAGTAACCAGGTTTTGCCAGAAAAATTTGAGAAAAAATGTAATTTAAATTTATTTAAATATTAAGGCGATCGGAAAGTAAATACTTTTTGCAGAAGAAAATATAACGATAAGTGTAATTTAAAATTATTCAAATATAATCAAAATATTATAATCACTTCTATTGGTCTTCTTTCTGAATATTTTATTGGTTCTAAATGTGATGTGTAGGGACGATATGAAAGAAATTCCCCTCGTAACGATCTTTTTTTTTCCCTTGGTTTTGTTTTACAGAGTGTGTCCTTGCAGTATCATGGTGGAGAAAAGAAAAACCTTTTCTCTTTACTTAAGTCAGACATTTGCGACGTAATGCTTCGTTTATTCTAGCAAGTCTCAGTGTTGGTCCTTCCATGTTCCATGTCGTAATGGATGACATCTTTCATATTCCGCCAGAGACAAAACAAAGACTTTCTTGGCTTTAGTATTGGCACTGGTTTCTCATTCTCTCATAAGAACTATTTCTTTTCTTTCTTTTTCGGACGGCAGTCAAAACCCATCTTTCATTACATTTCATAAATTTTATGAAATTAAATAAATTAATATAAAAGATTTTAAATTCATAATGGCAAATAAGAAAAGCTGACATTTGTTATGAAACGAGTGGGGGCAGATGTGGAAGGTTTTGCTCATTTTTCAAGCAAAAGCTCATGAGGACCCAATTTACCTCTTTGCAAGTTTTCCAAATTAAATTCCGAAATTCGGTATAAACGACTCATTGTTCTAGGCACAGTGTCCTACCATTAAACCTTTGCTCTGCCTTGGTCAGTCGACTCATAATTCATACCGGTGAAATTACTTACTTCCCAAACACACTAATATATATATATATATATATATATATATATATATATATATATATTAAATAAAAACAGACCGCTTTAAGGTTCCATATAATAAATTATTTCACCACAACCCTTTTAAAGGACCGCGGATCTTCAGACTTTACTTCCAAAAGTTGAAACGAAAAATGAAAAGAAATTTACACATTTTTGACGGGCAGTACTAAGTATATGTAAATTAACGAAGTGAGGAAGTGAGGGGGGAGAGAGACATGATTGAACATTAAAGTGGTCTGTTTTTATTTAGATTATTAGCTCTGATTTACATTGAGCTCTCTGATTTTATCCTCCTTGGGTCTACCCATACGGATTACCTAGTTTTTCGTAAACTAAATATATATATATATATATATATATATATATATATATATATATATGGTATCGCACACTGAGTGTTGGTTTCTAGCTTCCTTTATTTTATATATTTTATAATATATATAATTTTATATATAACTCACCTATATGTTTAATATAAAATAACAATCTCAACTTTAAATAAATTATTTAAAAGAATTACTATAAAACTGAAACTCAACCTGCTACAAAGCATAAAAACATAACAGAAAAATTATAAGTACATCAGAAATACACACAAGTATGAATGCCCACTGAATGGTAATTGCTTACAAACTATCGTGTTATACTAAGCTAATGTATGATTCAAAAGAAACCCTGAAAAAAAAAAGAAATGGAGAAATATAATTTAATAATAATACAAATTTATGGCGATTCTACACGTTGTCCAATTAACAGATAAGGAACACTAATTGAAAGTGAGGAAACTAAACCACACGGCAGTATATAGTAAGTTTGTCTCACAATAAATATATGTCTTTGTAAGTTCATCAACAGAGGAAGATGTTTTGCTCCTTCCTCAAGTGGAAGCTGATAAGAATCCCAATTTCCCTTTTTGCAGCTTTTCCAAATTAAATTCTGAATTGACCATCGTTCGATGGTGTTCCTTCGGAGGATTGGCGCGATTGCGTCTCGATTAAGGAACGAGCCTCGCGAAACGGAGTGGCTCTTGCAGCGTGTCTCACTGGCGATGGTTCGAGGTAACGCTTTCTTCATCATTGTGGCTGGCAGAGGATAGAAACAATTGTTTATAGTTACGTTGTTCTGGAATTGTCATCATTGTTCGACTGAACTTGCTTTGTTTCAATGACTTTTGATTTGTTATTATTAATTACTTTGTTCAATAAATGATTTCTTAAACAATGATTGAAAACGAATTTTATTGACTAATTAACGTCTGAAAGAATTTTTCAATAACGTTTCTTTGGATATAGTAATTCTGAAATTCAGTATAAACGACTCATTTTCGTACAGAGGAGATAATAAACCAGTTCTAAACACACAGTTTGCTACAATCAAACATTTGTTCTACCTTGGTTAGTCGATTCATAATCCGTAGCGTCGAAAGAAGTCTTTACTTCCCAAACACGCTAATATACATGTTGATTGCTCCGTCTTCAAAGATGACTACCGTCTTGCCCATCAACACCTGCATCCCATCTAGATCATTATTTCCTGTCGAATGACTTTGAAGGTGGCTCTTAAAAACCGGTAACGGACTTGCAAGATGACAGATGTGCTTCAGAGACTTCACAGGGTTAAGCAGATGTTGCTGTGGTAGTTCATCCTTGTGTACCATCGTATGCCTCTTCAATCCAGATGTCGATTCACATACTTCCCTGAAGATCACACATCTAGTATCACCGGGTCGTGGAGGTAAAACAGAGTGAAGAGGGCTCTCTCTCTCTCTCTCTCTCTCTCTCTCTCACACACACACACACACACATATATATATATATATATGTTGACTGCCCCATCTTCAAAGATGACTGCCGTCTTGCCCGTCAACACCTGCATCCCATCTAGATCATTATTTTCCTCTCGAATGACTTCGAAGGTGGCTCTTCAAACCAGCAGCTGATTTGCAAGGCCTATACCATAGATGACAGATGTGCTCCGGTGTCTTCACAGGGTTAAGTGGGTGTTGCTGTGGTAGGTCATTCTTGTGTACCACCATATGTCTCTTCAATCCAGATGCCGATGCACATACTTCTCTGGAGATCACCCATGTATTAGCACCGGCTCGTTTATTTATTAAACCATACATTTAGGTCTTTCCATCTACCGGCCTGGATATTCGAGAAATCTTGTTAAAATAATATGCGTCCTCCGGCAGGATTCGAACCTGTGTCCGTTAAGGGAAACCGTCATTAGATATGACGTGCCTTAAACCAAATCGACTACATAGGATCTTCCGATGAAACAAAGTCCGAATAGTGCCTTTAAACACATATCTCCCCGACTCTAGAAATATACATATCGGCTCTGTTTTGTAGCCTAACGTAAAAAAGACATTTTTATAGGAAATGCATTAAATCCGACATATTTTTAATTTAATTTTTAAGCGTTATTTTCAAATGGATATTTGAGTAGATGTTCTGTTTTTATTTATTTATTAAACAATAATTTTAGTTCTTTACATCTACCTGCCTGGATATTCGAGAAATCTTGTTAGAAAAATATGCGTCCTATTGAAACTGATATAAATAATTTAGATACCTAGATTTTTCGTTTGATTTAATGTGGGGTTCCGTAAATCGTGAGGAGGCACTGTAGAGTAATAGATAGCGGAATCAAAGAGCCGAGTTCGAATTATAGTCGAATCCATTACATTCACTTCGGTTTGAAGGGGGATGATTCCAGCGTGCGTCACCTTTGAAAAGTGACTGGAAACCATACCACGGGTTGACCCGTATAAATACCCCCAGGAGAAGAGGAGTAACTGGCAGGACAGACCGGGTTCTATAGTCTAAAATCTTGTTAGAAAAATATGTTTCGTATTGAAATTGATATAAATAGTTTAGATATCTAGAAAGAAATGGCAACCTACTGCGGGAAAAAAATCTGTCTCGTCAGTCCTGTATCGAAAGATATATGATCGTCTGAAAATCGTCACTCTGAATATTATTGCTTGCGATTGATTTGCCCTCTGCAAACCAACATCACCAAGCAGGCACCCAAAAGATTCAGAAACATATCTCCATACTCAATTAACCGTATAAATAAAACTATAAACAAATACAAGGGAAATGCTTATCAAATTCGCCGACGGACACTTTCCCAACTCAAGCAAACTGCATAAAATATTCCCAAGGAACACTATAAGACTGAACCAAAACCTGTTGAAAGACATAAAAGCCTGACGGAAAAATCACAAGTATACCACACACACATTAACAACTATAAATGCACACTAAATATTAAATGCTTACAAACTCACTGTAGAAGAGAGAAGATTATAAACCGATTCTAGACACAGTTTCCTACCATTAAACCATTCTTCTGCTTTAGTTAGTTTGTCGGAGTTAGCTCCTCCTCAGTTCCTTAATCCTTCAACAGGGGTCCCTCTCCCCTGGCTATAAATACTGGCTGACACTTTGCCTCGATCTCTCTTTTCCACTTAGGCCTTGGGCCGCCACCTCGCGTGGAGGTGAGGTAAATATCTCTTTTCAACTAACACCGATATGTGACCTCTCACAGATACAGCGTTTCCCAAATTCTGGGAACACGCTAAGAACAATACACGTACGTACGAACACTCACCACAACACACACACATAATATTCACCACACAAACTCTATGTAACTGTCCATGTCTTTGTTTAACTTGTTATTAATATATATAATTAATTTAGATATATATATCGGTCTTGTTTGTTTTCTTTGTCTTCTTTGGACTTAATTAAATTCCAACATTCCCATGTAGCTGGACCGGCTAGCAGGAAATTTTAACCCACTTGTGTTCTTCACATCTTCACCCCACAGTCCACTACAAGTTGACGACTTATTCTAAGCGGCGAAATAAGTGCTTACTATATATTCAAACCAAGTCTGTGCTTTCATCTATGTGTAAACCATATTAATTCTGCTATTTATTATTTCAAATGTAGTTGTGGATGCGACTACATAGGTAGAACGACACAGCAATTGGACGCTAGAATTAAACAGCACGTGCCTGCTAAAATACTTAATAGAAAATTTTCGTTGGGCGATTCCATTCGAAATACGTATGGGTCGTCGATAGCGGATCATTTTATAAAGAATCCTACTTGTGCTTTGGATTTCAGTGTGAGCTGGTTTTCTGTTTTGGCCAGGGCACATTCAGTATTCCATCTTAAGGTGTTGGAGACGCTGTACATCAGGTCCAGGCGACCGGCTCTTTGTAAACAAAGAGACTGTTTGCTTGGGTTTGCTGTGCTGTGTCTCTAGCATCTTTGTTGGTATTACTTTTATTATTATTTTTTCTTCCCCGTCCATTCATTCATGTCATCCGCGACAGACATTCTTTTTCTTCTTAATTTCTATTCACCGTTAACAGTTCTGATGAAAAGGGACGAAACCGATCGACTGGTGTTTTGTGTTTTTATTTTAAATCTATCATGGCCTATAATAAAAAAATTCTTGCTTTTTATGCCATATTACTATATATATATATATATATATATATATATATATATATATATATATATATATATATATATATATATATATATTTATATATATATATATATATAAAAAGAAAGAACAGTAATGAAATGGAACTAATGTTTTTAATTTAATTACAAAATTAAATTCGAAGCTTTTAACTTCCATTTTTGAAACATCGTTATTACTGTGTAACGAAAAAACATTTTAAAACAGTTAATTTATAATATATATATATATATATATGTGTATGTGTGTGTGTGTGTGAGTGATTTTAAAGATATGATTTATGGTACAAAACTTTATGACTGCCATAAAAAGACAAAAAATATTTTTATTACGACTCATGATGATAATAGATAAAAAGTAAAACTGAAAAACGGGTTAGGCTAACCGGTTTCGAACCTCGCTCAACAGAGTTAAATCTAGGTTAATAAATTAAATAGTGTTAACACTAAAAAATTAACACTAAAAAAAGGTGGACAATGTTTATTGGGGAAAAGAAAGCAAAAAAAACAAAACAAAAAAAACAGAAGGACTTCGAACTGGGCCTCCAACTAATTTACATCTAAGCCATAATTTTTTTTTCTCAATACATATTGTTCACTTTTTTTTAGTGTTAATTATATTATAATTTATTAACCTCGATATAGCTCTGTTGAGCGAGGTTCGAAACCGTTTTTCAGTTTTACTTTTTATCTGTTATCTTCATGAGTTATAATATAACATTTTTTGTCTTTCTATGGCATAAAACCTGTTGTAACCTAGAGAAGGTTACTGAATATAATAATCAAACAAAGGTTTGAAAAAAAAACGATAATACTTAATTCACGAACAACATATATAAGATTCGCCAGCGGCGCGTACAAGTAGTCAACTGCTAGAAGTGAGTGAAGTGGATTCCACAATGAATCTCCAACTGCAGACCGCAGACGGTATCTACCAACTGATTCACGAAGTCAGATGTGGTACAAGGCCGAATTTAATGTGGGGTTTCCGAGCCCGTAGGCTCAGCCAAAAATTCCACGTAGAGCTCATATAAAATGGGGTCGGGTAGGTGTTTTCCGAGACTAGTCTCTGCCCTTCGGCATAGCTCCGTCTGGGGATGCTATCTGCCCGGAAGCAGAGTGCTTAACCAACCTAGCTGAAGACGAATCTCCAACTTCAGACCGCAGACCAACAGATACAGTATTGACTATTGTATTTATGGGTATGGGAGCATATATATATATATATATATATATATATATATATATATATATATATATATATATATATATATAACTGGTTGATTTGTCAAGATTGTCAGGAAGGAGACTTTCTGATGCTATCGGTTTGAAGGGGGACGATTCCAGCGTGCGGCACCATTGAAAAGTGACTGGAAACCATACCACGGGTTGACCCAAGCCTTGGGGGCCGTCGATGGCGATGTTAGAAAGAAGTCACAAGTCATCGTGACCGAGGGTTTGAGTGTGATGGCCTTGTTCAGATTGTTGATCACGCTATATAACACGCTGTATCTCAGAAACTGTAACCAAGGTCTGCTCAGCATAGTGCAGTATAAACCACAGGTTGGATCTGTGGGTGTTGAACAGACAAAAATGTGCCTGAGCGAGAGTCTGCAATAGGAATTGGCTAGCTGCCCTAGTAGACGGGTATCCTTGAATACGAGTGGCCAGCTATTATATATATATATATATATATATATATATATATATATATATATATATGTATATATATAAAGATTGGAGCCACGTTGACGTAACGCATAGAGGCTCGGATTGAGGAATCGGAGAGCCAAGTCACTAAATTCGGAGCGGAGAGTCGAATCCAATATGGTATGAAAGGTATGAATCTGCTTCTTTTCCCCTCCAGCTATGAGTAAAGAGAGGGACAGACTGGATTGGATGGCAACTGGTCTAGGAGAAGGACCACTCTGAATTCAAAACCTGCGGAGGGTCGTTTGGGGACCTTGTGGCACATTGTGCATCAGGTGTCTGTATTCGGCCTTTTAAATAGTCTGGTTGGTTCTGCACAAAGCCTTCACCACTATAATCAAATCATATGTGCTTGTATCTGGCTGGAAGGAGGTGCCTGACCCTCATACGTCGTAAAAGGGTCCCCTGTAGGCGTGGGTCAACAGCCTGCGTCGATCAACTACCGGAGAGTCCACGATGTAAGATTAATACTAATAAAATTTGTCACAGCTGATAGATGGTATAATCAAAACCTCAATTCGGTCCACTCGTTAGAAGGATTCAGCGATATTATATATATATATATATATATATATATATATATATATATATATATATATATATATATATATATATATATATATATATAAAGACATTTTTATGTTTAACATCCATTTTATAGATACAAGTATTTAAGTGAATGCTCTGTTTATAATAAACAGTATTAAATGACAGAGCATTTACTTAAATACTTGTATCAATAAAAAGAATGTTAAACATAAAAATGTCTTTAAATAATTGTAGGACTTTGTCAATTTCATAATGTGATAGATATATATATATATATACATATATATATATATATATATATATATATATATATATATAGAGAGAGAGAGAGAGAGAGAGAGAGAAAATGAGAGAGAGAGAATGAGAATGAGAAAGAGTGTGGGTGTGTTAATTTGAAATACTTCTTTTGAAGCCAAAATTGCTAGTTTTCCAGCAGTTTGCTTATAAGAATGCATTTAAAGCAAGTAGGCTTTGTCGTAGAGTGCTCAATATCGAAGATAATATAATTAATAGGGGAGAGTTTTTTCAGTTATCTCATGTTTACTTCTGAGCTTCGTGGCTATATAGGTGTAATAACTCGTCGGAATAGAGTAAATCTGCTGTAATTTCTCGATTCTCCTGAACTTTTATGGGTGTGAGTGTGTTATTCATTTTCCTTCGCTTTGATGAGTGTTGATTGATTTTCCCCTTCCTCTTTGATTTTTAAATATTTTCTCTTTTATTTTTTCTCTTTTATTTTTTCTCACTTTCTTCGTTGGTCTCTGATTTATTGTCCAGCATTTACTTTATTGTTGTAATTTTGTGTGTGTATGTATGTATGTTTGTGCAGGTGTATCTTTATCATATGTATGTTTGTGTGTTCGTGCGTCTGTGTGCTTCTTTTTGTGCATCTGTTCGTGTTAACCGTATTGGTCATCTAATTGTGCGTATATATGTGCGTTTGTGTTAACTCTGTATGTATTATTAGTGCGTTGTATTATTTAAATTTACTTAGTATTTGATATATATTAGTAGGTTGTATTATTTCACTTTATTTAGTTTTTTTTTAACATAGTGTTTGATACTTTAGTAGTATGAAAGAACAATTAATTGCTTTTTTTGTATTTTTTCATTGATTTATGTTTAGTATGCTCCTTATTTTTACCAGAAAACGTTTTCATATTAATTCTCTCTCTCTCTCTTTCTCTCTCTCTCTCTCTCTCTCTCTCTCTCTCTCTCTCTATATATATATATATATATATATATATATATATTGGTTAGTTTAGTCATAATTCATAGCGGCGAAATAAGTATATATACTTATAATTACATATGTATTTATATATATCTATACTATATATATATATATATATATATATATATATATATATATATATATAAGCATTTCACCCCAAGCAAGGCGGGAAGCCACTAGCACGTAAGGGGTTACAGAAGATTCGGAGCGAGAGGAGTGATAGAGGAAAGGATGTGGAGAAGGATAGTGGATAGATAAAAGCAACTGGAGATGTCGATTGACATTACATTTGAATAGTTGGAAATTATAGTTGTCAGGGAAACAGGAATAGGGAAGGGAGTTCCACAGGCGAGAGGTGCAAGATATGAAGCTATTGGAGTAGAAGAGACGGCTACATTTAACAGTTTCAACAGTGAAAGGGTGAGAGCGGGATGCCAGCCTAATAGGACGCTTGAATTCATGAAGTCTAGGAACCAGCAAAAAAAGCTCATCGGAGCAATTACCGTGAAAGTATTTGTAAAAAAGACAGAGAGTGGCGACGGCGCGTCTGTGAGAGAGCGACTGCCGACGAGATGCCAGATCAGGGCCAATTACATTGCATATCCGTCTATGAATCTTATCAAGTACCCCGAGGCAAACAGAAGGGGCTCCAGACCATATATGCCAGCAATACTCCAGGCAAGGGCGAATGGTAGATTTGAATATATATATATATATATATATATATATATATATATATATAATATCAAATTCGTAAGTGTAAAAGATAATCCAAGGAGGTCTTTTTAATATAAAATATTACAAAGATAGATCCATGAAGAGAGCCCAATAAAATAAAAATAAAATGAAATAAATTTATTACCGGATTTTTCGAGATCTGTTAAGTGTTTTCCTTTTATATATATATATATATATATATATATATATATATATATATATATATATATATATATAATGGTCTTTCCCGTCGTTTTCGACGTATGATTGCTTTTATGTTCAGTTTTTATGTTTATGTTTCCTATGAGACAACAATCCTGCACGGGATTTGCAAACAAATCCACACGAATGTCATACTGAAGGGTTTTTCCCACATATGAGCTGATGTATTAGCCTGAGATTTAGTGTTAATTCTTAATTCTCTCAGATGGTTGAAACGATTCTTTTCAAGGTTAGTTATACCTCAGTAGCAGATATTTCTCCAGTTTGCTCGGTTTTCAATAGCAAGTTCGAACTGCTCTATAGGAATGTTTGCCGCCATTACATTGTATTTAAGTTTCTCCTTGAAGCGTAACCAAGGACGGTCTACGTTACGCTTACAATGAAAAGTTGGCTATACATGAAGATTTTCGGCAGCCGATCATCACTCATTCTGATGACATGACCAGCCCATCTGAGCTGTGATTGCATCAGAAAGGATTCTATACCACCGGCACCACATTTGATGAAAAGATCAGGGTTAGAGATTTTGTCCTGCCGTGTATAACTGCATATTAAATGAAGACAGCGTTTATGAAAAACATCAAGTTAATTGATGTGCATCCTGCATGGCATCCATGATTCTGGCCATAAAGAAGTGTGGAGAGAATGACTGCTCGATAGACAGTGATTTTCGTTTTCAGTGAAATCCCATAAACATCCCATAGGCGATGCTTAAGCTTCCCAAAGACATTGGTTGCCTTTGATATTCGGTTAACTATTTCGTCATCCAAAGAGGCACTTGAATTGACTTTGCTTCCTCACGAGAATGATTCACATAATTCAGGTTGTTGCAGCCAACAGTAATGGAAACGATTGGAAAGGTATGGGCAGGTGGGTTTTGTTTTGCACACTTGACCTGCTTAGGTGTAGGCCTTGGTTGATGGACAACTTCAGTTTTCTTTATGCTCATAGTTAATCCGAACGCGTTGCAAGCCGTGGAAAAACGATTGACGAGTGCTTGAGCTTCATCGATCGAAGTGGCCACGATCGCAGCGTTATCAGCAAACAAAAGATCACGAATAATGCTTGCTCGAGTCCGCGATTTTGATTTAAAAGATTGATG
>OZ038496.1:26626176-26628676 GCA_964036315.1 Acanthosepion esculentum
AAGATGGAATAAAACTAGTAACAAAATAATAGTAATAATTAAGAATGTATCGAGCCAGAGTGTTGGAATAAAAAGCAACAATAATAAGATGGAATAAAACTAGTGATAAAATAATAGTAATAATGAAGAGTGTATAGAGCCAGGGTGTTTGTATAAAAAGCAACAATAATAAGTGGGAATAAAACTAGTAATAAAATGATAATAATAATGAAGAGTGTGTAGAGCCAGAATGTTGGGATAAATTCGGCAAAAGTAATATAATAATTATTTGTTTAATCTCACTTTAGCATTTTTTTTTGGCTGAAGTTTGAAACAAGGTGATAGGGTGAGGTTGGGTTTAGAACTGCACTTCAAAATCTCTACCCTAGTTTGCCTCAGTAGCCGCGCTTATATACAATGATACATTCGCTTATAATAATTGTCATGTAAAGAAAATAAATCATCAGAAATATGTATCGCTTTTTCTTCGGCATTCACTTACTATCAAAACAATGGCTTCTTCCAAATCATTTTTATTAAGCGGGCCTGCGACTTGGTTTATTGAAAATCATTTTCCATACGAAGTGTTTTCAGAATGCAGCAGAAAGAGCCTGTGCTAGATTACATATAAAGGTTCCCAAGGACATATTGTGCAACAATTTAGGGAAATCTTAAAAGTATCTTTGATGTTAACACATCTCTTTATTGATTGCACATTCAAAAAACATACATTTCGTCGATTACAAGTTCGAGGAAAACTTCAGAAGTTAGGAAAAAGCGGTCGATATGATCTAATAATCAAATATTAATAATAATGAAGACTGTATAGAGCCAGAGTGTTGGCATAAAACCAACAATAATAAGATGGAATAAAACTAGTAATAAAATAATAGCAAATATGAAGAACATTTTAACCAAGAATACCACAAAAATGTACAGCAATAAGACAACCAAAATTAGGAATTAGTTAAAAGGAATAATGAAGAGTGTATAGAGCCAGAGTGTTAGATAAAAAGCAACAATAATAAGATGGAATAAAACTAGTAATAAAATAATAGTAATACTGAAAAGTGTATAGAGCCAGTGTGTTGGGATAAAAATGCAACAATAATAAGATGGAATAAAACTATTAATGATATAATAGTAATAATGAAGACTGTATAGAGCCAGAGTTTTGGGATAAAAAACAACAATAATAAGATGGAATTAAACTAGTAAGAAAATAATAATAATTATGAAGCGTGTATAGAGCCAGAGTGTTGGGATAAAAGGCAACAAAAATTAGATGGAATAAAACTATTGACCTAAGACTGCAACGATCCCTAATTAATTGAAGGATGCCGGACTTAACTCTCCTCGATTGATAAAGAAGTTGATTTTAGAAGGATAGAAAAAATATTTACTTTTCATTTTAGATTTAATTCAAAGTTTTACATTTTCCAGAAATGTCATATTCCCAAACAAAAAAAATATTTCGAAATAGCTTACACTGATTGCAAAGAATTTTATTTCTTAAGAACAATCTGTTGTTAACTGGGGCAAGAAATGAATTGATCATTTTAACGCCTCCAAAGTTAAACTGTTAACTTTTAATTGCCTTAGAGAAGATTTTCCCCTTCCATCAGCCTGTCTGATGCTAAACTCCAGAGAAGTGACTCATTGTGCCCTCTCGAGCTAAAATGTTTCACTAACGTAGTGGAAAGATTATACTGAATCTATTGCTAGGTCTGCTGCTAGGAAAGTTGGTTCAAAGTATCGTGCTAGACAATCTTTCTCGCCAGAATCTATCTTACATATCTATCATTCATCCACGGTTTGAATATTGCTTTTTTTTTACATCTGGTCTGGGGTTTTTGCTATGTATTTAGAGATTCTTGATAAAATCGAAAATATAATCTGTGATTTTATTGGTCCTGACCTGGCATCTCATATTCATTCGCGTTCACATCACCGTAACATAGCTTCCCTGTGCCTTTTCTATAAATAATTTTATATTAATTATTCTGATGTGCTTTCCTCTTTGGTACATCGACTCTACGAATTTAAGCACAGTATTATATTGGCAGCTAGGTATATTCATTTTACAGTTGAAATGGCGAGATGTAACCGTAAGTTCTATGCTAACAGTTTCTTCTCTTACACTTCTCGCTAGTGGAACTCTCTACCGGCTTTTTGCTTCCCAATGAACTTTTTCTTCTGTCTTCCTAATTCCTGTTATTTTATTATTTTTCGACTTAATATATATATTTTTTATTTTTCTGATATTCTTTCACACTCAGTAACCCCTTGCATTTTAGTTGCTTCATTGAGTAGTTTGGTGTGAAATTTAAAAAATTAGAACACGGAATTTAAAAAATATTGCCGCAGGTGTAAAATGCCTGTTTTTTTTTGTTTTTTTAATTTTTTTAACATCCCCCCTTGTCTCTGCTTAGCTATCCTCACTTTCCTTTTCTTTTTTGATATGCCATTTATTATCTGGATGTGGTCGATTATGGCTCTCTACGACATTCTTTTTTTTTTG
>OZ038496.1:26633676-26643676 GCA_964036315.1 Acanthosepion esculentum
AGAAGGTAAAATAAAAGAAGATGTAGAGTGACAATACATTTAAATTTTGGGGGATTTTCGTTGACACGAGAGAAGAAAATTACACTATTTGCATTATTCGGATTATTGTCCTCATCTTTGTTGCCATATTTACCACAACGTTTCGGCCGTTGTACGCTACGACCTTCTTCAAGTTGTTGGAATGTCAAACTGAACATTTTATTTCGTTCGTTGGGGTAGACTGTTCTAGTTCCACGTGCCATGTCTAATGGATGTCAGTTATCAGTTATCTCCTGTTAATTCCCCTCTCCAAGTTCTCCACTGCCTTAACCAGGACACATGGCATAATGGATAAAGGCGTTGGTTAGATCCAGCGACAGGACATATATATATATATATATATATATATATATATATATATATATATATATATACACAAAAACGAACGATAAAAGAGATGTATTACATTACATACTAATTTGATGACAGCATCAAAAGAAAACGATTTAACTAAGCTTAACATAATTTTTCTACAATGTGAAACTGAAGCAGTAATTTACTCTCTAATTTGTAAAGGTTGCCACAAGAAATACATAGGAGAGACCTCGAGAACTTATATAAACACCAAAGAAATCTTTTTACAAAACAATACACTTGATGTAATATTTCCTCCAACGAAATGAATTTAACCATAACTTCGAGTTGAACATGCTATTTTAATTAAAAGACAAAGCAATTTACTGAGGCGAAAATGTCTATTCGTTAATGTTTTTCTTACGGCTTATCAACCTTTTGCCGATTATTTAAAGCCAGAAAATATTTTTAGATTGTAAGAATTCTTTTTTAACATAATAATGATTTACCGATACAGTTCTACTACTAAGTGACGCATAACTGAAACCACATCTATCTATCTATCTATCTATCTATCTATCTATCTATCTATCTATCTATCTATCTATCTCAAACTGTTCATATTTTTCTATCTATCTATCTATTTGTAAATATTCTTGGCTATCTATCTATCTATCTATCTATCTATCTATCTATCTATCTATCTCAATCTGTTCATATCTATCTATCTATCTATCTATTTGTAAATATTCTTGGCTATCTATCTATCTATCTATCTATCTATCTATCTATCTATCTCAATCTGTTCATATCTATCTATCTATTTGTAAATATTCTTGGCTATCTATCTATCTATCTATCTATCTATCTATCTATCTATCTATCTATTTGTAAATATTCTTGGCTATCTATCTATCTATCTATCTATCTCAATCTGTTCATATCTATCTATCTATCTATCTATTTGTAAATATTCTTGTCTATCTATCTATCTATCTATCTATCTATCTATCTATCTATCTATCTATCTATCTATCTCAGACTGTTCATATCTATCTATCTATCTATCTATCTATTTATTTGTAAATATTCTTGGCTATCTATCTATCTATCTATCTATCTATCTATCTATCTCAATCTGTTCATATCTATCTATCTATCTATCTATCTATCTATCTATCTATTTGTAAATATTCTTGGCTATCTATCTATCTATCTATCTATCTATCTATCTATCTATCTATCTATTTGTAAATATTCTTGGCTATCTATCTATCTATCTATCTATCTATCTATCTATCTATCTATCTATCTATCTCATAATACTCAATCACTGACCAATTTTTGTAACGATTCCATATCCCCACCCGGTTTCTCTTTTCTAATTTCAGTATCATCTCAGAGTTGACTGATGGAAGTTCATGCTGGTTAACCTCTTGATCCTTTGCCACAATTTAGATCGCAAAACCTGCTGTTTACTTCTCCAACAAAGGCCACTAACCCTAACCCTTTACAGAACGTGTCCGTATTGTCTGGTCACTTTCCACTTGGGTCTTCGGTGCGCATGTCTCATTACCAGCTGATATTTTGCGCTCCGTCGAAGTGATTAAACGGCGGCAAGAGCGTGGGTAGACAGGGCGCAGTCAGAAGAAAGGGTAACAGGTGAAACAAAACGTTGCAGAAGATAAGAAATGCTCTAAGGCAAGACCAGGTGAAATCGGATCGAACAGGCAGAGGAAGTGGCCGATATGACACGTCATACAAAAGTACCGCCATCGTCATCATGAAATTAGTTGGCAAATCAACTTGATCCAAACGGGAAAGCTCATCAGAAAAATTACGATGGAAATATTTACAGAAAAGGCACAGGGAAGCATCGTTCTTGTTTACCATAACTTTATTCAGTTCGTTCTTTCTGATTCCGATGCCGCCCATCATTTGATCAATGAAGGTTCTTGCTGATCTATCTCACTCCCGACCCCATAGCATAAACTGATGTACAACTTCCTGTTTACTTCTCCAGCAATGGCCACTAAACCGTACTCTCCTTTCACAGATAGTAGTTGTAATCTATCGTAGGTTTCTCTATAGTTCTTCATTGGGCATATGTTCTTTTCAACTGACATTTGAAGCTGATTTTTTAGCAATCAACTACATGTACCATTTTGTTTTTGTTTTTTTTCCAATGATATTTTTAATGTCTGGTTATTGACCAATAAAAAATGGTTGTTTCTAGCGTTGATCTAAAGAGTTACACTTACAACCATATTTTTAGTACTTGCAGATAATATTCATCATTGATAGTATTGTCAGTCTGGTCGTATCTATCTATCTATCTATCTATCTATCTATCTATCTATCTATCTATCTATCTATTTTGAAGTGTTCTTGGCTATCTATCTATCAATCTATCTATCTATCTCAGTCTTTTAATATCTATCTCAGTATTTTCATTATCTATCTATCTATCGATCTATTTTGAAATGTTCTTGGCTATCTATCTATCTATCTATCTATCTATCTATCTATCTATCTACCTATCTATCAGTACATTTTCTTTCCTTTAGATCTATTTTGAAGTCTTCTTTATCTATCTAGCTATCTATCAAACTATCTCTTTTGAAATATCCTTGGCTATCTATCTATCTATCTATCTATCTATCTATCTATCTATCTATCTATCTATCTATCCGTACATTTTCTTCCCTTTAGATTTATTTTGAAACCTTCTTTATCTATCTATCTATCTATCTATCTATCTATCTATCTATCTATCTATCTATCTATCTATCTATCTATCTATTTTGAAATGTTCTTGGCTATCTATCTATCTATCTATCTATCTATCTATCTATCTATCTATCTATCTATCTATCTATCAGTACATTTTCTTTCCTTTAGATCTATTTTGAAGTCTTCTTTATCTATCTAGCTATCTATCAAACTATCTATCTATTTTGAAATATCCTCGGCTATCTATCTATCTATCTATCTATCTATCTATCTATCTATCTATCTATCTATCTATCTATCTATCTATCTATCTATTTCAGTCTTTTAATATCTATCTCAGTATTTTCATTATCTATCTATCTATCTATCTATCTATCTATCTATCTATCTATCTATCTATCTGTAAATATTCTTGGCTATCTATCTATCTATCTATCTATCTATCTATCTATCTATCTATCTATCTATCTATTTCAGTCTTTTAATATCTATCTCAGTATTTTCATTATCTATCTATCTATCTATCTATCTATCTATCTATCTATCTATCTGTAAATATTCTTGGCTATCTATCTATCTATCTATCTATCTATCTATCTATCTATCTATCTATCTATCTATCTATCTATCTATCTATCTATCTAAGTCGACCCCTAGTTTTGGAAAGCGGTTTTTAGGCTTGAAAACTCGACTTGTACACCAAAATTTAAAGTCATTATGATAGCAAAAGGACAAATTTTACTCAGAGCTACAAGGGACAGGCAATTGTGGAGAGCCGTGATCGCCCACATCCTGAAGGGACACAAAATATAGAAAGGAAATAAGAACGCAACGACTTCTTGGGTTTTTCTACTGACATGAAATGGAGTGATTATACTGAATCAATTGCTACGTTTACCATCATTTATTTGCAATGTGCAAGAGGGATTCTGTCAGAATCCATCTTGCATTGAATACTTGCCGTATCTGGTCTGGTGCTTCTGCTGTACATCTCAAGATTCTTGACAAAATTCAAAGAAGGATCTGTAATATGATCGATGCTGACCAGGTATATCGATTTCAGTCATATACTCACTGATGTGACGTGGCTTCTCTCTGTCTTTTCTACATATATTTTAATGTCTTGATGAACCTTTTTATCTGGTGCCCCGAATATATAAATTTAAGCATGCTACTAGATTGGCAGCTAGGTCTCACCATTTTACTGTTGAACTAGCTAGATGCAACCGCCACTTCTATTCTAACAGATTCTTTTCTCACACTTCTCACTTCTTGGTTCCCTTCAAAGCTACAATGTTCTAAACTTTAAAAGCAACGTTAATCGCCATCTTCTGTCTTCCTGAAGCCTGTTCCTTTATTGGCCTTTCCTCATTTATCCTCACTAAAGTCTTCTCACGCTCTGGGAAATCCAGTGTCTTATTATCGCCTTGCTTGGTGTGGAACGATTTACTTTCTTTGTTAATATGCCAAATATATTCACCAAACACAAGATTTAGTGGCATATATTTGTGGCAGCCTCTGTTGGAGGTACGGTAAGTAATTGTTAGGAGATTTTTTCTAACTTGTTTACAACTCGGTGGGTTTTCATTTCATACCCGCCATATAAGTCGACCACTAGTTTTGAAATTATGTTTTTCAGGTTTGAAAACTCAGCTTGTACGACGGAATTGACGGTACATTAAAAAGTACTTTTATTCTGTTCATTACTAGATTATATTTTTATATAGCATGTCCATATACAAAGTTACGTTAAATAGTCTTTACTTGAAAGGCGTTCAGTTGAACGGGTGACGTCTGTGTGGTAGACAAAATTTTGTTGGCTACATTCGGACATTTTCTGACAGTACTGATTTCAAATCAGGGAAATGTGACGTCATGTGTAATGATTAAAGGAGCTATACCGTACCGGAAAATCATGTATGAATTACCATTATTATTATTGTTATTCATTATTATTATTATTATTATTATTATTATTATTATTATTATTATTATTATTATCATTATTATTATTATAAAAATTCTTTATAGCGTGTATCCTTTTATAATCCAATGCCGGGCCATAACCAATTGCCCAGAGAAAGTAAAGTATGTAATTTTTGCTATTTGCAATTAATTAAATAAATAAAGTCTCTCTCTCTCTCTCTCTCTCTCTCTATATATATATATATATATATATATATATATAAAGTACTTTTATTCTGTTCATTAGTTGATGATATTTTCATATACAAAGTTAGGTAAAATAGTTTTTATTTGAAAGGCGTTCAATTCAAAGGGTGACGTCTGTGTGGTCGACAACATTTTGTTGGCTATATCTTTTCTAACTTGTTTCCAGCTCTGTGGATTTTCATTTTATACTTGCCCTATGAGTGGACCTCTCGATTTGGAATTATTTTTCCGGGCTTGAAAACACAGCTTGTACGACGGAATTGACGGCACATTAAAACGTACTTTTATTCTGTCCATTACTAGATGTTATTTTTATGCAGCATTTCCATAAACAAAGTTACGTTAAATAGCCTTTGCTTGAAAGGCGTTCAGTTGAACGGGTGACGTCTGTGTGGTAGATAAAAGTTTTGTTGGCTATATCCGGATATTTTCTGACAGTACTGAATTCAAATCAGCAAAAGATGAGGTCATGTGTAACGGTTGAAGGAGCTATACCATACCAGAAAATCATGTATCAATTATTATTATTATTATTATTATTATTATTATTATAAAAATTCTTTATAACGTGTCTCCTTTTATAATCCAATGCCGGGCCATAACCAATTACCTAGAGAAATCAAAGGATGTGATTTTTGCTGTTTCCAATTAATTAAATAAATAAAGGCTTTATATATATATATATATATATATATATATATATATATATATATATAAAAACTCAGGAAGAAATGAAAAAAATCCATGGTGCAACATCTCTCCAAGAAATTCCCATGAGCCCTCACAAGCACAACCTCTATCCTTCGAAGATATTTGTCTATATAAGTTTTTCCACATTCTGGCAATTTCAATCTGGAAGTCGTATTTCTTAAGCTTGCCAAATTCTTTGAGCTTGATACTATGGTTGTCAGGAACAGTCACATCAATGACGTGGCGCTTTTCTTGTTTCATTACAAACGACAGTGAGGTTTGGTTTTGATGGCTTCAAAGATATAGGCGATTCGGATGTTCAAATTCCATAAGATATTTGATCCCATTCTTTGACATGTATGCCGTACCGTTTCTTGTTGACTTCAAGTTTATACTTTCTACATAGGCACCAATGTAGATTGGAGGTCAGTTAGTAATGGCGACGATTGCATTCTTTCTGCGCAAGCGTCCCAAAAAGCGCTTGTTTCAAAATACGGTCTGCTGCGGTGAAACAAATTTAAAACCATGCTCGCAAGACAATCCTACTCCGACGTAAAACATATCTGTTTACCTTCCATTCTACGTCATTGATAACGGTCGCTACAAGCGTTTTGTGTATTGGTTAACGAGCAAAAACAATCTCCTTTAATACTACGTTAAAAAAAAAATCGTAAGTGACTGATACATCTACAAAAAACCCCAAAAAAAACAAAACAAACAAAACAAACAATACCGTACCCGATGGCAAAATCTGCTGGTGTCATCATGGGTGGCAGTACCACCTTAGCCGCCGAAACTATGTTACCTCCCCTGACAAGGACAGGGTATCGCACGTGCTTTCAGACGTAGAAAAAAATAATAATGTCGGTTGTTTCTTTGGTATAATAATGTGTTTATGGAATCTTTCTTTACCGAAACTACTGTATAGTATTTTGGCATTATCTACTAATATCTGTTTTATGCTAATAATACTATTTTGGTTGTATTTTGGTCGTTCTTGATAAGTTAGAAACAAACTTCCCTTTTAAAATGGGTAAGGCGTTGATTTAGGATGCGACCTGTGCGGATACATTTTCGGCCGGTAATTTGATCAGGTCTGCGGTTGAGCCGGGGTCCGTCGCCTGAGACGCAGAGATGAAAAAATAGTTAAATATTCTTCTCTTGCTGATAGATTTTTTTTACTCCTGTGCAGTGGGTACTTCAGGGGTTATTGTCCCTAGTTCGATGGCATTCCTTCGGAGGATTGGCGCGATTGCGTCTCGATTAAGGAGCGAGCCTCGTGAAACGGAGTGGCTCTTGCAGCGTGTCTCACTGGCAACGGTTCGAGGTAATACTTTCTCCATCATTGCGGCTGGCAGAGGATAGAAAAAATTGTTCATAGTTACGTTGTTCTGGAATTGTCATCAATGATCGACTGAACTTGCTTTGTTTCAATGACTTTTGTTTTGTTATTATTAGTTACTTTGTTCAAGAAACAAAACTAGGACTGAGATATAAACCCCTTCCCGAGAATGTTTTGGAGAGAAGGGATGTGTATTGTTACTTGTCAGACGTTTAAGACACTGATCAAAAAGAAAATTCTTAGATCAGTCAGGAGTGTACACAATATGACAAAGTGACGGAGGCTTTCGCTTCAAACTAATAATTGAGGGTCAAACGAGTTTTACTTGATTTCCTTGCCCCAAGCGAAAACGGACGTGAGTGAAATCAGTTCACAATCGACGAGGGGAAATCTGAGCGACATTGCAATGAATCATGCCTGTAGCCAATGTATCATGTAACCAGTAGTTGTCTACGCATTATATCTCACCCAGATCACACAGGACTGTCTTCTAAGAGTGCGGGTAATTAGTCCATTTGCTTCCTTTTTAAAATACCAATCATACATTAACTCATAAATAATTGTTTACCTCAACTAATAGTTAGTTCATATATATATATATATATATATATATATATATATATATATATATATATATAGTCAAACCTAATGAGCCAGACACACCTACCAAGGTTTCACTTAGCCAGACACACCTACCAAGGTTTCACTTAGGCAGATCTACCTAAGTGAAACCTTGGTAGGTGTGTCTGGCTCATTAGGTTTGACTAGGTTTGCTCTACGCTTGTATTGAGCTCTTTAGTTAGTTGTTTACTCGTATCGGGTTTTTTTCTTTGGGCCCTGAACCTGTATCTGTGCGATTATTTTCGACAGACTTTCATGTTCCTGGCTCTTTCTTTTTTTAAAAGCCTTTTTTTCCTTCGTGATTGATTTGGCTGTTGTTAAATCAAGAGTTCGAAGGTTTTTCGACACGAGTATAGTTACCTATATTTTTATATATATATATATATATATATATATATATATATATATATATATATATATATATATATGTAAATGTAAAAGACAATAGGAAAACTGTAATAGTTGCCGACGCGTTTCGTCCGATGTGGACTTTTACAAGGCAAAAACGAAAAAAAAAACTTTTATCCAGCCTCATATGCGCTTAAGAAAAATGTTCTTATCTGTAAGCAATGACTTTTCTTAAGCTCATATGAGGCTTTTATTTACATTATTCGGACTATTGTGCTCATTTTTGTCGCCATATTTATCACAACATTTCGGCCGTTGTACGCTCCGGCCTTCTTCAGGTGGTTGGAATGTCGAACTGAACCCTTTATTTCGCTCACTAGGGTAGACTGTTCTAGTTCCACGTGCCATGTTTAATGGATGTCACTTATCTCCTGTTAATTCCCTTCTCCAAGTTCTCCATTGCCATAACCGGGTATTGAACTCACACTTTTTGGCTGGATGAAAAAAAAAGTAATTAACCCTTCACCAATACATTTACTATTCTTCTTCTTCTTCTTCTTCTTCTTCTTCTTCTTCTTCTTATTATTATTATTATTATTATTATTATTATTATTATTATTATTATTATTATTATTTCCTTTGATATCTGCCGTTTACACAAGGTAAGGTTAGAAATGTTATCATGACACTTTCCACTGAAAAAAAAAATGACATAGATAAAGTCCTTCGTAAAGTGTGGGCTGTACTTGTCAGAATAATTTTTTGTATCTCTTTGAGGTATGGACTTCTAGGGATCCCTTCAATTAGTCTACTGGAATCTTTTCCAACCAATCCTAAGGCTCCAACTACAACAGGGATTGTTGATGTTCCCATGTGCCACATTTTTGAGATTTCTATTTCAAGGTCCTTGTATTTTGACAGTTTTTCGAATATCTTCAAAGATACATTGCAGTCTGCAGGGACTGCCATATCAATAAGGAGGCATTTTTTTTGTTTGTGGTCTTTAATAACAATGTCTGGGCAGTTGAATAGAATTGTAACAGGTCCTATCTCCGTAACCGAGTCAGG
Organism: Acanthosepion esculentum; assembly: GCA_964036315.1. Taxonomy (NCBI): domain Eukaryota; kingdom Metazoa; phylum Mollusca; class Cephalopoda; order Sepiida; family Sepiidae; genus Acanthosepion; species Acanthosepion esculentum. The sequence continues at coordinate 26,642,984 of OZ038496.1, forward strand.
GTGGTGTTCGTACCAGTTTCTTTCAGTTTCCTTCCCGTAGGAGTTGCAAATTTTCCAGTGCAGATATTGGCCCACTCTGTCATGCCGGGTTTTATATTCAGTGGATGCCAATATCGTGCAACCTGATACAAGATGATCAATGGTTTCTGGATATTTATCACAGAATCTGCATTTTGGGCTAACACAGTATTTTAGTATATGTGTTTGATAATTCCTGTTTAACAAACATTGGTCCTGTGCAGCAAGGATAAAACCTTCAGTTTCAGCTTTCAACCCTGCACTACGTAGCCACTGATGGGTACGGTTTTTGTCTACGTCAGCTTGTTTGGTACGGGCAGAGTATTGGCCATGAAGCGGTTTATCTTGCCATTGTTTCTGTACATCATTATTATTATTATTATCATTATTATTATCATTATTATTATTATCATTATTATTATTATTATTATTATCATTATTATTATTATCATTATTATTATTATTATCATTATTATTATCATCATCATTATTATTATTATTATTATCATTATTATTATCATCATTATTATTATTATCATTATTATTATCATTATTATCATTATCATTATTATTATTATCATTATTATTATCATTATTATTATCATTATTATCATTATCATTATTATTATCATTATTATTATTATCATTATTATTATTATCATTATTATTATCATT
>OZ038496.1:26646176-26751176 GCA_964036315.1 Acanthosepion esculentum
AGAAATACAGGAAAAGAGGCAAGAGAAGAGCAGAGGCATGAGGTAATGAATTATAGTGATAGAGAAATAAATAAATAATATGATCAAAATTTCATCATCTCTAAAATTAGATGAATAATCAGAATAACCAGGCGACAAAGCCATATTTCGGCCAACCGATCCCAACGCTTTCACAACCAGAATATAAGAAAAGAAATAAACAATTAATAACAAGGAGACCAAAATTTCACCATCTTTAAAAATTGATGTATATTTAAAATTGACAGGCCACGATCAGAAAGCTTTTACAACTAAGTATATGAGGCCGCCAGCCAGTGAGATGCAGAGCGGCCTTTTTAAGTGGATTTATAGATGTGTATTTAACCAGATGGAAAATCAGTAAAACCAAGAATCGATAAATAAATTTTGTCCATTCTCCGATGTTGCGTTCATCGTAATATACCTAGAGACGAAATACATTTGCATGACTAGATGACATAAGATGCTACAGTTAAAACATACATTCCTTCTTTCTCCGTCTTTTTAAGAAGCCCACTGATAGACTTGAAAACAGACATACCTTCCTTCACCTACATTGTCAAGTAGCGGCTACTACATTCGTATACATACATACACTCCTATATATAATTACAATATCTCCCTGATAATCCCCCGTATGCGCCCAGATCATCCATAGAATAATATTACTGGTCAACACTCATAGATTTCTCACGGATCAAATTAGTTGTATATTATTATTTTCTGAGGGTTGCTAAGTCCAGCATAATATCAGATTGTTGAAGGTTAACATGAAAGTGTTTCGAATATTTGCATTGTGTCATATTATGTTTTTCTTTTTCTCTTTTTTTATATTTTAGTTCGTTAAATTCAGAACCCGAAAGCCACTCAAGTTAGAGGTTTAATGAGTGAGTTTGTTGTAGGGAGGAAGAAGTAAGAAATTCTTATTATGAAAATATGTAGTTAGATAAGGGTTGGCCCTGGATTTGAAGAGGTTAAGGTTGTAGAGATCGGGAAAGCATCCTTCCGAGAGTCTGTTTTGAACATTTGCCATAGTGTGGATACGATGTTTCCTTGACGATCTTCATTAAAAATGTTTGCATTGAACTGGAGTCGATTAACCTCATTTACCCCTATCCTATACACATGCACAGCATCACACCACATGACCTTGTGTCAGACTTAGCTAAGCTTAAAAATGTTTACATAAGAATAAAAAAAATAATTATTCTGTTACATGTGCCGAGTGAACAGTGGTGGGTAGAGAAAATATTCTTACCTTGAAAATCAGCTTTTGAAATGCAGAGACTTCAGCTGAGTTCGAATGCCAATCTCTGACACCGGAAAGAAAAATTCAATTATGAACAAAAGAAAGGCTTTCGGCCATATCACACTTGAGACACCGGTTCTTGCACGATCACCGAAGTTAAACAACGTCGAGCCTGGTCAATACCTGAATGGGTGACCGCTTGGGAATAGCAGGTGTTATAAGCCTGGGTGTCAGACTGGTTAATGGATAACGGCTCGGGATTGGAAATCGAGGAGTCGAGTTCCAATTGCCGCCGAGTTCGTTATATTCACTTACGTGCAAATATCCTTGGGAATGTTAAGAACCCGCATATTTTCCCCCAGATATGGGTTAATTAGTAAGATTTGTATCGGTAAATTCTTATGATCTCCAACAAATATAAAAACATTTTCTGGCTTTAAATAACCTGTAAAAGTTTGATAATCTGTAAGAAATACAAATCAATCATATAAAATATGTACTATTGGCTATTTTACTATAAAATATCTACTGTTGGTCTTTTTACTATAAAATATGTACTATTGGTCTTTTTAATATAAAATATCTACTGTTGATCATTTTACTTTAAAATATCTACTGTTGGTCAATTTACTATAAAATATCTATTGTTGGACATTTTTTTCATATATAAAAATGTATTAATGGTGTTTTTACAAAAAAAAATGTTTTTTTATACTTTCGTAATGTTTTTGTTTTGCGGTTCACTTTTTGCCCATTGCTGGGACCCCTAATAGATGCTACCACCCCGGATGAGGGTTGGCTTGGGAGCAATACCAATTAAGAGTTGGTTCCACACTCCTCAAAACCTCCAGTTACCCAACCAGAAGTCTTTCTGCCAGTTGTAATTCATCGTCATACCCAGGACTGCAGTTAAATGGTAAAAATAACAGTAATATTAGCTATTTCCTTATGAGGAAATACTATAAGAATATTGACCGAGGCTTTCTTAGCTTTCAAATATATTTTGTATTGCATTTATTAATTTGTAAACTGCGCCTTAGTCTATATATAGAGGGGATTGAGTTATTTTCCAAATGAGACAGGCTTCTTTACTTTTAAAAATAAATTTTGAAATCTTGGCTTTTTTTTTCAGGATTCGAAACTATGTCTCTAGAACCAATGTGAAATTCGTCCCAAGGCGACTGCAGAGTTATTCTTAATTTGTTATTTTTTCACTTCCTTAAAACTTAAAGTCTACTCTGATATTTGACAGGAGGAAAAGAAAACGGTTCACACTTTATCCGAAAGGAATTAGTGGAACATCGATTCCACTATCCGCGCCGATATCCGCTACACGACCGGTAAAACCACAACAAATACCGGTAAAGCACAATTGTGTAGTTCTAGTGGCGGAAAAGTGAGTTTCTCACCGGGACTCATTTTCTTTAGAACGTGTTGATCACGTGTTCTGTCCATAGTTTTCTCGGCATCTGTCTGTAGAATCACATCTGTTGCTTCAAGTTTCCTCTTCATCTGAAACTAAAATTGTCTTTCGTTATTCCGAGGCGCCTTTTTGGTCTCTGGGACACTATTTTCGCCGTGTCCATCTACACCAACACACATGGAGGGACATTTCTGTATTCGCTTGATTCTCATGTCTTCAATGCAAAGCTCACAACTTGGACTGCCTCATAAATTCTATCATTCTTACGGTTAGTCCTCTCCTCTTTGAGTTTTTGTAGTCTGTGTATGCCACCAGTACACTATCATCTGCCTATGCATCTTGTTCAGATTATTGTCACCGATAATAAATATTGGTTGGTCTTTTAGAATCGCCTCTCTGTATGAGTACTATATAATAATTACCGTTGTGTATTTAATTATTTATGTCTTTCGTTTCACGCTCTATCTGATTCTATTAACAAGTCCAAAGATCACTCGTTTTCTCGTGATGGTCTCTATGCGATAATGGGAATTTTATTTTATAGTTATTGAATTGGCAAGGAGTTTATTCTATCATTAACTTAAGAATTATAGTTCATCAGAAAATTCAAATTAGAAAAAAATGTCAAATTTTCATGGATTCTGCTCGTATATAATACTATAACAAATGATACCATTATATATTTATTCTGTCATATTCTAACATTCTGATAGAAATAAATTTAACCAGCTCAGACGTCATGTTAAGCTTCATTTGATATGACAGCCAATAAAGTAGTTTCAGATATCATACAGATTTTTTTTATACCTATGTTTCCTTTCTCTATATGCTTTTAATGTTCGCTGTTCATTCGAAAGTATACAAGCCATTTATTGTTAACTAAAATTAGCCTGCCTAGGGTAATGACGCTTTAGTCGCCTTCATAGTATTCCTTGAGGAATCTCAACACACCTTCCAATTTTCAAAACAGTCAAAGTTCTTTTTTTGGTATCGCCAACAGAGGCCTGGGTGTATTCAATTTAATCTTACCCATACCGTTTTCAACAGTGTGGGTAAGATTAAAAGCCAGCAATCGCAGGGAGCCAAATCTGTATTTTACTTGGGATTAATTCGACGTTTTGCTCCCCTTCAATCCAATAAAACCAATCACGAGACTTTTAGTACAGGCTCTAGCGAGGGGTCAGCCCATACCTCTGGAGGGGCAATATTTTCTTTACCTATACCAGAGCATGCATACATACGTGAAGTTTCAGAAAAGAAATGTTGGACTTGTCAGAATTACTTATGAGTGTGTATTTTGCAGGCCAGAAGGCACATACCCCCAAATCTACTAAAATCAGCTTAAAACCTTCAACATTAAATCAACCGAACCAAAAGCTGGGCAGACATTGTTCTGGAATGTGTCAAAATGCAACGTTCATAAAGATATATTAAAGGGGAAAAATAGAATGTACATTTTTTTGCATATTGGAGGGCACTTTACAGACCAGATTTAAGCAAAACTGCTGTCGTTTCTGATGTCTTCTTTGATTTTATGCATAATTAATAATATTTTATGATTTTTTGTCTATCTATATTTCTGAGATGAGGTATCACGTACACTATTTACATTATTCGGACTATTGTCCTCATCTTTGTCGCCATATTTATTACAACGTTTCGGCCGTTGGAATGTCGAACAGAACCCTTTATTTCGCTCGCTGGAGTAGACTGTTCTAGTTCCACGCGCCATTTTTAATGGATGTCAGTTATCAGTTATCTCCTATTAATTTCCCTCTCCCTGCCTTAACCGGCAGTATTGAAGTAGTATTGAACTTACACTCTTTGGGTCCTGTCACTTGATCTAACTAACGCCTTTATCCACTATGCCATGTGTCCTTGAGGACATCTGTGTATGAATTTATGGGTATTATAAACCTAATGTCTTCAGAAATCATTTTTTACCAGTGCTCATATTGCAATTTTTTGCTGTTATCATTGCGTGTTTTGTAAATATAAATATAAATATAAATATCATATTTCAATTTTCGTCGTTATTACCGCTTTTCTCTGGCACTCCTTATTACGGGTTCCTATATTGTATTCATTTCTATGCTTGTTCGGCTCAGGAGATTTTTGTGGCCTGGCATATATGCTGATTCCTTAAGTTTCCGAATTTTCCAATAGTGTTCTTTGTCTATGATCTCAAACTGATCCCACAGAGGGAGATCACCGCCCTCTGTGGGGTAATTTTCTCGTTTGACGTGTTGATACAAGGCATATTTTGTTGGAGGCAGTTTATCAGTATCTGGAAACTTTTAGCTGTTGGTGAAGAGCTTTTAACGTGAGACATCCTCGCTAATCTCATTTGTTATCCAATATAGAAAACATACTTATTCTTGTATGACTTCCAGCACAACATTTGGAATGGCTATACTCTCTCCAAGTAAGCATGTTTCCTCAATAAAGCGTTGGTCGGACTTTAGTACTTAAAGGCATTTCTTCTTCCCTCTTCCACTGAAGCTACTCGTAGAATAACAACCTGATAGTCTGTGAACAGCTGGTAGAGCTTTGGCCAATTCAGCTGGTATGTCAGCACCGTCAATATTGTCGATCACTTCTTTGGATCCTGAACCAAAGTCCAGTAGCAAGTTAGCCAAGATGAATTCTTTATAGTACAATGATAGAACCCCAACATCAGAGTCCACAGTAGCAATTCTAACCCGGTCAAACCAAGAGAAGATGCATATTTTGCGCACAAAAATATCTTAATGTCAGCTTCTTCTTGGGTTGACATTAGGTCAGGAACTTCTGTAATCGATGACCTTTCTCCAATTGATGAGATACAAAACGCTCTGTCCTTAAACGTTATGTAAAGCTCTTTACCATTCAACATTTTTACGTATTTCTCAGTTGGTTGCAAGTCATCCAATATGAAGTTGATGAGGTCTACTTTGTTCTGTGGATGCTGCAGATATTTAGAAATGTTTGTATCGGCAAAAACTGTTCCCTTCTTAGAACTGACACTCTGATAGATCCATATGTTGACCGGCGACCCCATTTCCAGGGACTTGATGGAATCAGGGAGATAGTGATCGATTGGAATAAAAGCAACCCTGCAAATTCCACCCAGCACCTTTCGAATTACATGGTCGGAGATTTCACCAAAAGTCTCAATTGTTTTTGGCCGCTTGTGAAATAGCAGCATGCCATCGTAAATTCTTGGAGTGATTTGCGGTACGCTTGCCAGCTGAGGTATTTTCTCTGCAAGACAAGCAAACAGCTTCACGGTTTTTGTCATGGTACCATTAGGATGGCACTGTGACAGAGGATATGTTGTTCGCTCGAACTTCGACACCCCTTCAAGATCAATACTTCTGCTCCTTTGTATAACAAGCAATCGTTCAAAGGTATTCTGATCTGCTCTTAATAAAATCGAACCTTTATTTGTTCTCAACTTCTTATCGATAATCATTTCATAAAAAGTAGACATTTTTTTCTTCTTGAGGGGCTCGTAAATTGAGTGGGTGCCTCTAGTAAGTCGCATCTCAACAAAAGATTTCAAACAGCTCGTTCCAATTTCTTCTACTCGCAGTAAGTCAACAAAAGCTTCCTCACTTATTTTAGACTACTTCCGCACTTATTTAAGACTACTTCCTCACTTATTTTAGACTACTCCCTCACTTATTTTAGACTACTTCCTCACTTATTTTGGACTACTTCAAACCTTATTCTGCGGATGTCCATATTTGAGTAGACGCTCTTTTCCATTCATTTTAAACAGTGTGAATTATGTTTAGCGTTCATCATATTCAAGAAAATAAATTAAATAAAGAGAAGAAGCTCTCTAGCGAGATACGAACCTGCCTCTCGCTTTATTTTTTTAAAAAATCTATTCACCCCAAGCAAAGCGATAATGATACGAAGATACACCGTTCTGGGTGTGACGATAAACTACATCCCGCAGCTAGGCCTCTGATCGGGAGGCTTTGAGGAGCCTGAAACCACCTCTTCATTGCTGTTGTTCCTGGGTCCATCCTGACCCAGGGTACTATCACCTGTAAGGGTCTCAGCTATGGGCAAATATATTTTCACAGTTACAAAAATTACCAGTAATATATTTCTGTAAGGAAAAAATAATCAGTAATTCATTTTTTTTAATGAAATGACCAATGCTTCCAAGAAAATTAAATTTCGGCATTAAATGACCCATAAGGAGTTGATGTGCCGCTAAACAAACACATAAACTAAATACTCTAAGACATGAAGGACCGCTGGGAGAGAAAGTGAATGAGAAGAAATTAGAAGGAACTAGGATCCCAGTCCTAAATAGTAAACAAAGGATAAACCTCTACCCCTGTCCGGGCAGGAGTGCAGAAACCACTGTCTGAGTAGCGTGCTTTAGGCTTTTCGGTCGGAGAGTACATGTTTTTTATTAACCGTCTCGAATAGGCAGGCCGGAATAAACAATTGATACTGTAAAAAAAAAAAAAAAAAAAATCAGGGTGTCTAATTAAACATGGGTTTTCTTAAAATAACGTTTGAATTAGCAGCAAATAATGTCGGATAAAAATTGATTCATGCTAATCGCAGGAAATTATAATCGTCAAGGTAAACCAGAATGTCAAAGTCGAGAAGGAGCGAGACGGTGAAAGAGATTGGCAAATTCGAACTCGGACCCCGTGACGAAAGAGGCGTAAAAATGGGCCCAGTACAGAACTGCAAAAGACCATGCAGTAGCCGAGACCGGGTTTCAAGGACTCCCAAATGCTCATGGACATGCAGGAACCTAGGAGGAGAAACGAGAAACCAGATCCACAAAATAACGATTAATTAGGATAATTAACACATTAAAGTACCGGAAAGGGAGCGACCACCTAGTGATATGTTATGTATGGCTCACCATTCATATTCGAGGATACTAGGCCGTCTAGCTAATCCATGTGGCAGACGTTTGCTCAGGCTCATTTTGTGTTTGTTCATCACCCACAAAGCCCACCTGAGCAGATCTTTATTACAGTTTCTGAGAGAGAAGCGTGTTATCTAGCGTCATCAATAATCTGAACAAGGCCGTTGAAACTTCGATCACGATGACTTGTGACTTCATGCTCGCGCACCCTTCGACGGACCCAAGGGTTCCTTCGACGGACCCTAGGGTTCCGTCTACCCAATTTCACTCACAAAGCTTGGGTTGGTTTTCGGGCACTTTCCAAAGGTGTCGCACGCTGGGATCACCTCCTCGATCTAGAAGTCACCTTCCTGACAAATCGACGATGGTGAGATTCGAACCCGGGTCTCATGATCAGAAAGTGAACGTTCTAACCACTCCCCCACGTGCCCATCATAGTGATATGTAATCTCAGAAATGAAAGAAAATAAGGCCAAAGCAGCACCCAGATTGCTACACGACAGGCTCCTGAATGACCTGAATTGCAAAGAGATGCATACTGATAGCGTTCAAAGCAGATACAATAGATTAAATGAGAATGGAAATTCAAAGTAAAATACATTAAGAGAAACTTCGGTGACATCAACAAACGAGATCATATCAAGGATTACGAGGCATCAACATAAAGAAAAGAAGACAGGTTCTCCTGTTGTATATTTAGAGATTCTTGATAAAATCCTAAGAAGAATGTGTAATATTATTGCTCCTAAACTGGCATCTCGGTTTCGGTCTCTTTCCCATCGCCATACTGTAGCTTCCATGTGCCTTTTCTATAAATACTTTCATGGTAATTGTTCGGATGAGCTCCCCGCTATGATACTTATATTTTATGACTTTAAGAGCAGAACTAGATTGGCAACAACGCTTGATTAATTTACAATTGAATTGGCTAGATGTAACCGTTAGTTCTGTGCTAAGTTTATTTTCTTGTACTTTTTGCTTGTAGAACTCTCTTCTTACTCCATGCTTTCCAGCCAACTTTGATCTTCAAAAATGTAAATGTATTGTCAATCGTCATCTACTGTCTTCTTGATTATTTTTCTTCTATTCTTCTCGCTTCTTGATAATATTTAACTTTCTTCTTAATCTTTTACTCTCAGCAACCCCTTGTGTCTTAGTGGCTTTACTACCTTGCCTGGGGTGAAATAATTACTTTTTGTATGAATGATTCATGTAATATAAATTGAACTGCACCACATATTTGATTTAAAAGAACTGATCCGACGTGCAAATTTTCGGGATAACAGCTGAGACATTACTCTATTTATTGAACAATTTAGTTCATGCCACATTGACTGAAAAAACTCCTACAAAAAAAAATTCTCAAATTACCATATTAGTAAAAAACTACGCACTCTCTTAAATTTTCTAAAGAAATTCAACCTTAGCGTTGCGACTGCACGCTCCAAAAGTGTTTATTAACAATAACACATTTCTAAAAAAAACATATTTTGATTCGCATTTAATCTTGCGTGTCCACTACTACCTGGATTTACTAAAAACAAAATAATTTCCATGCCTGAGGATGACTGTGTGTACAGTTGAAAGTACTAGCAGATTAAAAAAAGACCTTATACAACTTGTAGTTATTAAAAATAAGGATCATAACATTCATCGAGTGGTTCGTAGGTTAATGCACCTTTAAAAATTTTGTTTTTCGCCATTTTATATCATTAACTTTACTAATCTACCTTTTGTATGAATGATTCATGTAATATATATATATATATATATATATATATATATATATATATATATATATATATGCCAAAGTATGGCACAGAATATAGCGCATTACACACACACACACACACACACACACAAAATAGAAACAGATACAGGCAAGCAAAAGAGGAATGACTCAAGAAAACTGCGCAGAAATAGAAAGAACGAATAAAGAAAACTGTGTTGCGTCAGTCTTCGAAACCTAATTGCACTGAAAATCAACATTCTAAAGCTATGCTTTTGTCGGGGCTCGAACACTGATCATTATTCGTAAGAAAAACGCAATAACCTCAGCGACTTTGCAGTACCACCCCCTCCCCCACTAAACTTTTGTAATTCAGAACATAGGTTAGATCATGGATAATACTTAGCAGTGGACACTGCTGCTCGAGGTGAGGAGCACCTGCCGCCAATTACTTTCTGTCCATTGAATAGAGAGAGGTGTGCGATAAGTGTCATCACGAATCGAGATCCCTCAAGTGTGAACCGTTGCTTGATACTTGCACAAAAGTTGAATATAAACAATGTTATTAAAACTGCGCAGCGTCATGGAGCAAATTCAAACCAAGTTCGCATGAACGGATTTGGTTAATTACAGATTCCTTTAACAGAATCTTTAATTAACTCTCCAGAAAATAGGAACTGTCTTCATCATCATACCAACGTGGCAAGTAAAAGTGAGGCGGAAGATTGCATTATAAAGCATAAGTTGAGCACCTCGAGGTGGTGTTATGGTTAAACAAACTTGTCTCGCTAGAAGAATTACGAGTAGTGAGTACGATCTTCAATGGGTGCCCCTTACTTTTGGCCTTGTGCCACATCCGGGCTAGGCTTGGAAAATAAGAGCACTCTAGGCGGTGTAATGGTTAGTAAGCTTGTCTGGCTAGAAAAATTACGACTGAGTAGTGAGTTCGGTCCTCACTGGGTGCTCCTTACTTTTGGCCTTGTGTCATATCTGGGCTACGCTTGGAAAATAAGGGCACGTCTAGGCGGTGTAATGGTTAGCAAGCTTGTCTCGCTAGAACAATTACGACTGAGTAGTGAGTTCGATCCACACTGGGTGACCCTTACTTTCGGCCTTGTGCCACATCTAAACAACGCTTGGAAAATCAATATGGGCACCTCGAGGAGGTGTACTGGTTAACAAGCTATGGGTAAATAGCATCTGCTATTTACCCATAAAATGAAGTGGTCCATGGTTAAAAAAAGTTTTTGAACCACTGAAGCCACGTGCACTTTCAAAACTTGGACAATTCCAGTCGAATCCATTACATTAATTTACGTGCTAATCCTCTTCTTCTCCCCCCGGCTATGGGTAAATAGCAGGACAAACTGGGTTATATAGCCAGGATGTATAAGGATGTGTGTGCGTGTGTAACGAATGCACGGTCGCAATTTTCGACGGATTTGCACCAAAATTTACATGCACATGCTCCAAGTTAGCGGGAAGGCCAAGACCGACTTTGCATTTCCCGACTCCCATCGATAGTGGAAATAATCGATTTTTTCATGCTTCTACGGCAGTTTTCATGTAGTTTGCGGCCATTTTCTGCTGGCCAGAGTGAGAGCCTATAGCTGGCTGTCACGAATAGGCAGGGAGATTCTAGTGGCCAGCGTGAGAGCCAACAGCTGACTGACACGAATGTTAACTAGCATGCTAGCATGCAAAATATCGATAGCTGCATTCGTCATAAGTGGGAAAAATTTAAATCTGCATGGCACTTTACTCCAATTGGCCCATTCGCTTGCTTAAACTCAACGTTGATTCTGATTCCGCAGAACTGGGTTGGGTGTGAAAAAATATTTGTTGTTAACATTCTTTTTTACATTCGGTTTTTCCAGTTACGGGTCCTTTTTTAAAGCTGATCGTTTTGTGTTCATTTTGTTTAGTTCATTTTTCGTAACAGATTTAATGTTTAGTATAGAGCTTAGAAAAAAATCGCAGTGTGAGATAGGCAAGAAGTAAGGCATGTAGCAACATCAGCACGGCAAAGGGCACTCCTTTAAAGGCAAGGAAGGGCGAAAATATTTTAAGTCAAGTGATAGTGATTGCTGTATGAGTCGTACGATTTTTTAATCAAGCCTGCGGGCAAAACCGGGCCATGCTGCTAGTGATTGAATAATTTTCTGAGATGAGAAATTATTTACATCATTTACATTCGGACTAAAATCTGCGTCTTTGTTTTTATTATCACAACGATTCGACCGCTGTGCCACCCGCCCATCTTAAGGCGTATTTCTATCCGGTAACATTCAGAGAATTTAAAACTGAACCCTTTATTCAATCTAGTGAAGAATAGCTCTGTCAGGTAAAGCGTTGCTTTGAGAACTTGGTGGTACGGTAATTATGAGTTCAATCCCTCGACTGGGTAGTAAAGACGTAATAGAAACAGTACGACAAATAACTGTACAGTAGTAAAATAGAACAAAACGGGATACTCCTAAACGCGGGAAGTGGAGCGAGAATAATCAACCCCTATAGATTGACCTCATGTAACCGTCAAATTCTCCAAATCCTCTTTCCTCGTTGTATGTCCCATAAATTTCAACGGTTTCTGATTTGAAGTAAAACGTGACCTGTTCGTTCCTATTTTTCCTTAAAATGTCCTCCTTGAATACATGTCATTTCCATGATATTCTCAGTATCCTTCTGTAGAACAACATTTCTACTGCATCCAGTTTTCTCTTTATCTGCAAGGAAATTGTCCAGCATTCATTGACATATAGGTCGACTGATATTACATAGTTCTTTGCTAAGCGTAGATTAGATGTGGGACAAGGCCGAAAGTAGGGGACACCTAGTGAGGATCGAACTCACTTTTCAGTGGTAACTGATGTAGCTTGACAAGCTTGCTAACCATTACACCAACTCGAGGTGCCCGCGGTTATTCTCTAAGCGTAGCTTAGACGTGGCACAAGGCCTAAGGAATGGAGCACCTAGTGAGGATCGAACTCACTTTTCAGTCGTAACTCATCTGGTTTGACAAGCATGCTATCCATTACACCCCGCCGAGGTGCCCCGACTGATATATAACCGTTCAGTATTTTTTTCTTTATGCTTGCGATATTTTCCTGTACGTGAATATTTTATTTTAGTTTTTGAAAGGCATCTTTCGATAATTCTATCCAGCTTCGGATTTCGGTGTCACTTTTTCCATCTTCTACTTATGATACTATAAGCAATATTTTACGATATATTTTAGTTCAAAATGGCTAATTTGCGGTGAAAATGTGCAAAAGGATGAGCCAGAATTGAGAGTTACATATGGGAAACGTTAAATTAAATCAGGTAGACAAAATTGACTATCTTGATAGCGTAGCAACATACAAAGGAAACTGTGTCACAGAAAATTCGAAACTGCTTAGTAATAGCAAAAGATGTCTTCTAGAAACTAAGCAAAGTATTAAGAAGAAAACTTTAGAAAAAAAAAGTGTTATGTTGCATTTAATCACGGACTAAATATTAATTGAATATTTGAGAAGAGATTAAATATTAATCGAACATTTAATTACGGATGAAGACAGAGCGATAAAATTATCTGTTCTGGTGTCGAAAATGAAGAACACCTTTCAGAATATGTGAGGATCTACAGAAACAATTATACTCACAATCAGAAGTATATAACTGAAATGTCTGGAAGGCATAATGGAGAATTTAACATTCACAGGACCTTTTAACCTCTTCCTCATAGACGAAACGTTGCAAGCCTTTCGCTACGCAATCGCTATTTGCAAAGAGAGAGTTCAGACGAACTACATTCCTTAGTTCCACCAGTTCTAACCTTCACGGCTAAGACCCAGCATGCCACGCCCACTGTAGCGAACCACCCTCATTCCCTTTGTATTCCTTTGGTGAAAAATGAGTTCCACTCGTACAGCTTCTGACGAACTGCTACTTTGTATTAAACTGTACTAAATTAGCGGCAAGGTCTCGTTATTTTACAGTTGAAATACTTAGATGTAAGTTCTATGCTAACAGTTTCTTTTATGGCACTTTTCGCGTGTGGAACTCTCTTCCGGTTTTTTGCTTCCTGTTTAACTTTGATCTTAAAACATTTAATTGGTAACCCAATCATTATCTTCTTAATTCTTGTGTATTTTATTGTTTTATTAATAGTGTATTTTTCTCATATTTTCAAACTCAGCAATCCCCTAGCGTTTTAGTAGCTTTATTGCTTTGCTTGGGGTGAAATGATAAAAAGCCGACTCTACCTCTTACCTCTTACTCTGTAACCCTCTACCTTGAGTCACTCGCTAGGCCTTGAACAGGGTGAACATGATTGTAGAAAAAACACATTGAAGTTTCGCGAAGCTGAGGGCCACGATTAGTAACCTATTTAAGGAGTTTCTGTGAATGAATAACAGAAGAAGAAAAACTGGGATGGTAATAGCTCGAATAGTTACTTAGAAAAACAAAAGACGGAATAGCCATGATTGCCCTAAAAGCCGTTATTTCTGCAATTGGGTACCTCATTGGGTACGCTACAAGCGTAATTTTGTATTGTTTTAAGATAGCTTTAGCTACTAACTGAAGATCAGATCTTGATGTAGATTAGTGAGTAATAAGTTAACGTGCACGTCATAACGAGCGTTAAGAGTTCAATCTCTGTTGTGTTCCCAGATTTTAATCTAACTTTAGGTCAGGGCAATAGGGAAGGTTGATTTGTCACTTTTTGTAGAAAATGAACGTTGCACTGTGCATGAAAACTACGGCTTGATGGGATAAGTTCTGACACCAAAAATTAGATTCATACCTTTTACCAGTTTTTGAGAATTCACTTTTAAAGATCGTCTGAAGAAATGTAGAGAAATGCATAATTTTCACAGGTTTTCTTGCTTATGAACTGACTTCAGAATTTTGGCTTATAAACTGGCATCAGAATTTTTGTTTATTAACTGGCATCAGAATTTTTACTTATAAACTGACTTCAGAATTTTTGCTTATAAACTGGCATCAGAATTTTTGTTTATTAACTGGCATCAGAATGTTTACTTATAAACTGACTTCAGAATTTTTGCTTATAAACTGACTTCAGAATTTTTGCTTATAAACTGACTTCAGAATTTTTGCTTATAAACTGGCATCAGAATTTTTGTTTATAAACTGGCATCAGAATTTTTGCTTATAAACTGGCATCAGAATTTTTGTTTATTAACTGGCATCAGAATTTTTACTTATAAACTGACTTCAAAATTTTTGCTTATAAACTGGCATCAGAATTTTTGTTTATAAACTGGCATCAGAATTTTTGCTTATAAACTGGCATCAGAATTTTTGTTTATTAACTGGCATCAGAATTTTTACTTATAAACTGACTTCAGAATTTTTGCTTATAAACTGGCATCAGAATTTTTGTTTATTAACTGGCATCAGAATTTTTACTTATAAACTGACTTAAGAATTTTTGCTTATAAACTGGCATCAGAATTTTTGTTTATAAACTGGCATCAGAATTTTTGCTTATAAACTGGCATCAGAATTTTTGTTTATTAACTGGCATCAGAATTTTTACTTATAAACTGACTTCAGAATTTTTGCTTATAAACTGGCATCAGAATTTTTGTTTATTAACTGGCATCAGAATTTTTACTTATAAACTGACTTCAGAATTTTTGCTTATAAACTGGCATCAGAATTTTTGTTTATAAACTGGCATCAGAATTTTTGCTTATAAACTGGCATCAGAATTTTTGTTTATTAACTGGCATCAGAATTTTTACTTATAAACTGACTTCAGAATTTTTGCTTATAAACTGGCATCAGAATTTTTGTTTAGAAACTGGCATCAGAATTTTTGCTTATAAACTGGCATCAGAATTTTTGTTTATTAACTGGCATCAGAATTTTTACTTATAAACTGACTTCAGAATTTTTGCTTATAAACTGGCATCAGAATTTTTGTTTATTAACTGGCATCAGAATTTTTACTTATAAACTGACTTCAGAATTTTTGCTTATAAACTGGCATCAGAATTTTTGTTTATAAACTGGCATCAGAATTTTTGCTTATAAACTGGCATCAGAATTTTTGTTTATTAACTGGCATCAGAATTTTTACTTATAAACTGACTTCAGAATTTTTGCTTATAAACTGGCATCAGAATTTTTGTTTATAAACTGGCATCAGAATTTTTGCTTATAAACTGGCATCAGAATTTTTGTTTATTAACTGGCATCAGAATTTTTACTTATAAACTGACTTCAGAATTTTTGCTTATAAACTGGCATCAGAATTTTTGTTTATAAACTGGCATCAGAATTTTTGCTTATAAACTGGCATCAGAATTTTTGTTTATTAACTGGCATCAGAATTTTTACTTATAAACTGACTTCAGAATTTTTGCTTATAAACTGGCATCAGAATTTTTGTTTATTAACTGGCATCAGAATGTTTACTTATAAACTGACTTCAGAATTTTTGCTTATAAACTGACTTCAGAATTTTTGCTTATAAACTGACTTCAGAATTTTTGCTTATAAACTGGCATCAGAATTTTTGTTTATAAACTGGCATCAGAATTTTTGCTTATAAACTGGCATCAGAATTTTTGTTTATTAACTGGCATCAGAATTTTTACTTATAAACTGACTTCAGAATTTTTGCTTATAAACTGGCATCAGAATTTTTGTTTATAAACTGGCATCAGAATTTTTGCTTATAAACTGGCATCAGAATTTTTGTTTATTAACTGGCATCAGAATTTTTACTTATAAACTGACTTCAGAATTTTTGCTTATAAACTGGCATCAGAATTTTTGTTTATTAACTGGCATCAGAATTTTTACTTATAAACTGACTTCAGAATTTTTGCTTATAAACTGGCATCAGAATTTTTGTTTATAAACTGGCATCAGAATTTTTGCTTATAAACTGGCATCAGAATTTTTGTTTATTAACTGGCATCAGAATTTTTACTTATAAACTGACTTCAGAATTTTTGCTTATAAACTGGCATCAGAATTTTTGTTTATTAACTGGCATCAGAATTTTTACTTATAAACTGACTTCAGAATTTTTACTTATAAACTGGCATCAGAATTTTTGTTTATAAACTGACTTCAGAATTTTTGCTTATAAACTGGCTTTAGAATTTTACTATTTCATAATATATCCAAATAAATGAGATATCTTTTGTATTAGATCCATTGAAAGGAAAATATATTCAAATCAGAATTCTAATTATGAATCAACACAATCAAAGTATGCATTTTTTTAATGTATTCGATAAGTAAAATCTGTAAAAAATGTAAAAGATTAGAAAAAAGGCTACTCAATGAATAAAATCTGTTAGATCATTTGTTAGATCATAACCAATAAAAACAAAAATAGATCAAGTGTATTTAACACCATAATATTGCTGGGCACACATTATATATTCTGTTTTAAATTTGCTTTCTTTATTAGAAATCACACTAAAACTACAGCACTGTATAACATATTACATCATAATATAGCCACATTGTTCAGTACAATTTCCCTTTGAAATCAATGATGGCCTTATCTGATGGCACAATGATTTACTAATAGCTTCAGTAAATTTTTATAAGTCTGTGATATAAGGTTTTCACTGATCACCGGAATAAAATTCCAACGCTAGGATTTTTTAACCTAGGCTTAATCTTTTAAACCCGTTTCCTCAATAAGGGTAATGATTTGGAAAAATATTTTGTGGCATTATTTATCGTGCCAAACCCCAACTTTAAAAGTGAGTGCAATACCACGGTTCCAAAATAAACCTGCCTAAATGGGAAACTGAATGGCCTTGCTCAATGGTACGCTTAATTTCATAAGGACAATAACATTTCTTCAAATTTTGTTTTCTTTCGTTGTCACTTGTTCACACACACACACACACACACACACACACACACACACACACACACACACACACACACACACACACACACACACACTCTCTCTCTCTCTCTCTCTCTCTCACACACACACACACATACATAACCGCATAAGTGAACAAGGTTTCCTGAATTTTGTAACTTTTCGTTGAAGGTAACGTTTTCATCATTTTAAACGTTTGGCGATTTTCACTAAGGAAGACCGTGTGTATAAACATATTTTTACTTTTGAAACAGAACGTTAATAATCATTTTTTTTTCTGGAGAAAAAAAATCTTATTTAAAAAATTGTTTATTTGTATTCTAGAATGAGAAAATAAGAACCAAATCGTATGAAACAATCATAAGCTGATACCAAGACTTCATATTTTTAATCGAGAAATCTTTTCTCCAAAAATCAATCGACCTTCCGTACCTCAGATTTCTAAAGCAGATAATTACACATATGGTCTTCTACAGTGAAAATGTCTGAGGCAGCTTCAGTGAAAAATTGCCTTACCTTGCATTTTTTTAGTAGTGTGGTCCGCCTTATGATGAGCCATATCTGATTTGACACACTGCTTAGAAAAGGTTGCCCATGCTTGGTT
Organism: Acanthosepion esculentum; assembly: GCA_964036315.1. NCBI lineage: Eukaryota > Metazoa > Mollusca > Cephalopoda > Sepiida > Sepiidae > Acanthosepion > Acanthosepion esculentum. The sequence goes on from OZ038496.1 coordinate 26,663,961, forward strand.
TATAGAGTATAAAATCAATACACTTGGAAAGAAAAGTTATTTCTGAAGAGATCATCTCACTAATCTACCTCTATGAGAGTATCTATGTATGATGGTTCAATAGTGTGATAAAGCATTAAAAGCTTTCATTAGTTCTCACTTGTTCACTCACACATTCTCTCATACATTACCACATACATAAACAATGATTAATTACAGTGTTTAAATTTTGCAACCTTTTGTTGATGATAACGTTTTTCATGATTTTAAACCATTGTCGATTTTCACTAAGGAAGACCATGTGTGTAAACATCTTCTTGCTTTTGAAAACAGAAAATATTAATAATATTTTTTCTCTGGATAACAACTATACACTTGTTTTTATTTTCAAATGAATACATTAGAAATAAATCCCTGTAGTGACATGTTTCCGTCACACTGTCGTCAGTGATAATATTATAACCTAAACTTCATTTATTTAATCATAGAAAAAATTAAACCTTATTTCTCAGATATATATTTGTGCATATGGTCTTCTGTCGTGAAAATATCTGAGGTCTTTTTAATAGTGCGACCCGCATCGTTATGGTCCATAGATCGTGCGGCTCACCGCTTGAAAAAGGTTGCCTACCGTAGAGCATATATTTGTTTGCAGAGTTTTGAATTAACAGACTAATCATGCCTGTCATTACTGTTGTCAATCCTCCTTGGGTGTGTTAGTATTTCAAACCGACGACAATCGAACTAAGTTTCACAGCGTAAATATTCGTGCATAATACGCCTACATGCATAATAATACTTACCCAGAAGCAAGTGGGACAACATGCTGGCAAAAGATAATTCTCTCGTGGATAAATTTGTAGCATTCATCTAAAGTTAAAATTTGTCCCACTTTTTATTCGGCTAGAATCGATTAAAAAATAAGAATTTATACTTCGAAACGCAAAATCTGTGCAGCATTTACAGAGAAACACTCGAAAGTATCTTCACACAAAATGCGGTGAAAATAAGGTCAGACCCGCAGAAACAGACTGAAGCGACATAATTCCGTTTTGAGGAACATGGATAATATAGCTCTGTGGATGATGACAATTACTATGCTGACAAAATAGATGAAACTGTCATGACATCTATATTTGATTTGAGACAGACCGAAGCGAAGCAGAGTAAATCATGTTTAACACGAATAACTTTTTAATACTAAGATTCACTTAATAGAAGGTTCGGAGGCTCCTGAGCCATTCAGGATAGAGGATTATTGTTAATATGATAATGACCAATGACCTGTGTAATATAAATGAAAGAGTAGGTGGTAAGAAGTTAAGATTATGAGGATAGATAACGATTGACCTTTGACTTGCAGAGTGATTGACTGATTCGTATTTTACGGTTTATCAACCCTTTTCAGAAAAGCCAGAAAATATTTTAGATTGCAATATTTTTTTGATGGGGGGGGGTGATAATAATCATTTAGTTATACAAGTCTAACTAATTAAACGATATATGGAGAGAGAATAAGTGGATTGAAACCTTTCTCAAGGGTATTTGTGATTAAGTAAATATAACGAACCCAACTGGAATTGGAACTCGGCTCTCAGATTAAGAATTCTGAACCATTGTCCATTAAACCACCTGCACATCCAAGCTTAAAGCAACTGGTATTCTAAAGAGATCGCCCATCTAGGTACTGACCGTTGCTTAACTTCGGTGATCGTACGTGAGTTGGCGTTTCAACGTGACTGGCCCTAAGCCTTGACTTGAAAGGGTTAAGATTGTAGCGTTCAGATAAGCACCCACGTGGGAATCTGTTAGGCAAAACGACATTTCTTAGGAGAAAAGCTCACTTTTACCTCGGAAAATGAGGGTGATTCGATGCCGTGGATGTAGCATGTATTAATATTTGTTCTAAAGGTCTAAACTGGTGGACTTAGAGAACAGAACACACGTGAACATCTGTCATGGAAATAGCGATATAGCAGCGAGTGGCTTGTAACGTTGCGTCTTTGGGAAAGAAGTTACACAACACCGCATGGACGATTTTAAACACTATCAAGTCTGAACAGTAAGGATTGAGAAGTTGAATCCCTGGTGTGTCATCAATACGCTATTTCTGGTCCGTTACGTCTCTTATAGCGTCAGTGCATAGTAGTAGGAGTCAGATATTTACTGGAGCAATTTCATGTAAGCCGATCATTTTTCCCGCTTCTTCTAGAATGGATTGAATGATCGACTCCAGAAAACACCTAACTCATGCTGCCAGATCAGACCAAGAACGGCTGGTACTAGCCAGCCCTCACTGTGCAGCTTGGACAGTGTTCAAAAGCAATTATACAGCTTTGGGGTGAGGGTGTTGTGAGGAATTATTCTCCACTTTGCAAAACTTATCCCACAGACGAAACTACTGCACGGTACAATGGGTAAATTGTCGCCATTTTATATTTTTAATTTTGCGCATGCGCATTCTTTGTTTTTGATTTTGTCGACTGCAGTTGGGTCAGTTGGGTACCGTCCATGATAAAAAGAGCACTATGACGCAATTCAGTCCGCCATCTCCATTCTGGCCATGTTCCTTTTTATGAGGAGTAAATTTAATTCAGGTAGGGTTTATGGCCTCATCACTCTGAAACACCGGTTCCAGTACGATCACCGAAATTAATGATTTAGTGATACAAGTCTTACTAATTAACCCATAGCCGGAGGAGAACAGATGGATTCAAACCTTTTTTTCGCGTAAATGAATATAACGAGCCCAGCTGAATTTGGAACTCGGCTCTCTGATTAACAATCGCGTAGCGTTGTCCATTACACCACCCGCACATCCAAGCTCATGACACCTGGTATTCCCATGCGGTCATCTATCTAGGTACCGATGAGGCTCGACGGTGCATAACCCCGGTGATCGTACGTGATATGGCTGTAAGCCTCCTGCCTAAAGAGCCTCGGTAAATGTATTGCAGAGCGAAGTATGGGAAATAGCAAAAAGGCAAGGCTTGCTATAAAGGACAGGGAAACTGTGGAGAGCCATGATCGCTCAGATCCTGAAGGAACATGGCAGATAAAAGAAAAAAAGAAGTGAATCAAAGTAATTATCACTGGGGGGGATTCATGTGATAATAAGTTTATTTTTATGATGGGAAATTCCTGCTAGGATAGGAGCAAAAGTTATACTGGTCTCTCGTTCATAATAAAACTTGCATAGATCCCTTAAGCTGATAGCAGAAGAAGCAAGACATTAAAAATTATCTCACTCCTGGGAAAATTGGCTCAGCGACAGCAATCAAAACAAATGTTATGAATAGTAAGTTATACATCATCACCATCATCGTCATGTACTGTATATATATTCAATTATAGCTCTACACAGCTACATTCTAGCTGCTCTAAGCAATGTTTGACTCTTTACCAATTTTCCTTATCTCTGACTGCCATTCATTCGCACAAATATTAGATAAGTTACTTCCCTGTTACTCCTCCCCCCAATGCGTCCTGTGCGTATTCAATTTTCCAAGCCGTCCTTTTTGATAATGTTCCAGAAATTTCAGTTAGTCTCTTTCGGATTGACCGTTTTCTTAGTTCCCAATTAGAACTTAGCTAACATGTTCTGTCCATTGGATTCTGTTCAAAACCGCACCTCTGTCGCTTCGAGTCCTTTCGCCCTCGGTAAGGAAACTGTCTAGTACTAAATGACATATGAGAGGATTGGCAAATATGGAAAACGTGCCCGCAATAAGACGTAATACCAAAAGGACGGCTTTTCTCATGAAACCTTTTTTTTTAAAACTATCTTCTTTCTTCGACAATGTTTATTGTTTTAAAAAGCGATGATTACAATTGGAATAAAATCTAAGCATATGATGTACGTGAATTTTATTCATCTTTTTTGTTCTTAAGAATTTACAACAAAAATATGAAACATGTTTATTTACAGGAATAATTTTATATTTACTAACTGTAAATTGGTGGGACCTCATCGCCAGTCTAGTACTGCTCTTTAATTCAAAGAGTCTAGGAACCATAGCGAATAGCTCACACGAACAAGTGCCATGAAAGTATTTATAGAAAAAGCAAAGGTCAGCACTCTTACGGGGTTAGAAAAGTGACTGAAGCTGAGACGCCAGATCAGGGCCAATAATATTGCTGATTCTTCTTTGGATTTTATCAAGGAGCTCTAGATAAATAACAGGAGCACCAGACCAAATGTTACAGCAGCAATATTCCAAGCATGGACGAATCAATATGCAAGATAGATTCTGGAGAGAAAAATTGTCTAGCACGACACAGTGAATATTCTTAGGGGCTGACTTAGCAATGGATTCAATATAGACTTTCCATTTCAAGTAGGTGAATCGAGTCACTTTCCTGGGGGTCAGCATCAGCCATGCCGATATAAGGCAGAGTGGGTTATATCAGACGATTAATGGAGGCGTTAAGATTAACAAGCCATCCTTTAACCCCAGGTTCGTTATAAAGACAAAAATTTCAATTTGGGTCTTACCTGACCAGAACGTCTTGTGTACTTTGTCTCCCGATGGATTTTGGTAAACTATAAACAGAACTCCTTATGGCTTTCTTTCAACAATAGCTTTCTTCTTGCCACTGTTTCTATACATTTCTATGGGCGAGTCGTTAGAACGTTTGCATTCTGACCATGAGACCCGGGTTCGAATCTCATCATGGTCGGTTTTTAAGGAAGGTCACTACCTGATGTTAAGGTAAGGGGTCGATCCTTGTGTGCGGCACTTTTGGAAAGTGCCTGAAAACCATACCACAGGTTGACCCAAACCTTGTGAGTGAAATTGGGTAGACGGAACCCTTGGTCCCGTTGATAGCTGTGCTAGCATGAAGTCACAATTAACGTGACCGAGGGATTGAGCGTGCTGCCTTTGAAAATTAAATGCCACTTCTCCTCGGGACCGAGGCGATCAAGACCGTAAATTGGCATAACTTCATATGTATTATAGTGGAAGCGTTTGCCATTTGCTTCTATATAGTTTTGTGTTCAGACCTGTCTCGATCTATTTAACAGATAGATGGAAATTGATTCATACCTTTTCCAAGAGTATTAGTGCAAAAATAAACGGAACTGGGGCCAGATCTTGAACTTAGTTTGTCGATTTCACTTTTCGTGCTGATATATCTTGTTATATACTTGTCCCAAAATAGTTTTTTTTTCACTTCGTCAAAGACGCACGTTCTAATCGTAATTCATCTAGGCGGTATAATTCCAGAGAGAAATTTTTGGACTCCAGCTGGTCGATGGAAGTAAGAAAGGAAGAAACTATGTTCACCTCGAAAAACACGTTTCCTTTATCAGCCGTGATTCTATTTTGCCTTATCGGCCCACTTGGCACTCTTACAACATTTTATCAGTGCTTATCTCTTCATATGTGAATTCGTTTCGCAAAAGCTTCGGTCGGTAGTTCTATAAGATTATATATATTATATTCGTCAATGACACCAGCATCATCAGGCTTACACTCACATAACGTTGAAAAATCGTTTTCCGAAGTTAAGCCACGCCGAATTTGGTCAGTACCTAGATGGGTGACAGCTTGAGGATACCAGGTAGTGTAAGCTCGGATGTGCAGGTGGTGCAATGGATAATGTCGCGGAATTGTTAATTGGAGAGCCGTGTTCCAATTCCAGTTGGGTTCGCTATATTCACTTACGCGCAAATACTCTTGGGAAAGATATGAATGCACCTTTTCTAAAACCCCAGCTATGGGTTAATTAGTAGAACTTGTATCAATAAAATCATTATCATCTCGAAAAAAAAAATTCTTACAATCTAAAAATAATTTCTGGTTTTAATTAACCTGCAAAGACTTGAGAAACATTAGAAGACGAATCAATCAATGAAATACAGACATGTCTTATAGATTTAGTTGCATTCTCTGGAATATAAATTTGTAGAAACTAACGTGACTACAAAGTGAGGGATCAGTTTATCTATTTATTGCAATATGAAATTGATCCGCACTTTATATTCATATTACAATTTCTTTTTTTTTTTATCAAATTCTGATTAGGCATGAATCCATCATTTCTCCCCCAGCTATGGGTTAATTAGTAAAACTTGTATCATTACATCATTATTATTTTCAATTGTTTCTTACAAACTAAAAATATTTCTTATCGTTAAACAATTGCCACAAAAAAAATAATAAACAAATTCTTATAACCTAAACTTATTCCCTGGCTTTAAATAAGGGCTGATAAACCGTAAAAAGCGAATCCATCAACTAAAACAACTTGAATCATCTGAAGAATCTGATGTCAAGTAAATAATCTGGAATTACGTGACAAAACATGATTAACCTTTGGCCTCTGACCGATTGATTTTGAACTGTTGAAATGTAAAAACTCTTTTTATCTTGAGTAATTTATTATTTCTTAGATATACCCGTTGACAATTTCAGGGTTTTTCTATTTGAAATTTCTGATTAATGAAGAGATTTGAATTTGACAGCTTTTTTCATTTCACTGAAACAGACGTTAAACACATTTATCTTCCCTTCTTTCTTTCATTTTCAAGGACGATTTAAAAAAAATATTGATAACATCTAAAAGAATAGCCGTAAGCCGTAAGCGCCTGGATAAGCAGAAGATTTAGGCAATTTTTACACACTTTATTTCCAGAAAAGAAAACATTTATATGAACACAAAATTAAATAAAATGCTTAACTGTACTACCTTGTCAGTAGCCTCTAATGCCACCCACACACACACACACACACACACACACACACACACACACACACACACACACATACACACACACACACACACACACACACACAAGTGTACCGGTAGGTCTCCATAAATATTTAAATGAGATCTAATTCGTAATATACTTTTCGACAACATTAATATAATAGCATCATCCACATGCAAAAAAGGCTAAAAATAATGGAAGCCTTATTAATAAAAACAAACAAACCAACACTTAATAATATTAATTTTGAACATGGACATAATATCTTGACCGTGTTTTGAAACAAAAAAAAAATTTTTATAAAACATACATACAACAAACTATTTCTAATTTTAACAGTTAAAATATAATCCTTGAAAATGGCTAAATGTATAGCGAAAGTGCTCGGATAAAAAGAACATTCGGACAGTTTTTATATAATTTATCAACCTAAAAGAAAAAAATTATTAGATCGCATGAGAAATTGTATAAAAAAAATAAATAAAAGCACCTTGTCTGTCGTTTTTAATGAAATGTGCATATATATATATATATATATATATATATATATATATATATATATATATATATATATATATATATATATATATATATATATATGTATGTATATATATATATATATATGTACGTATATATATATATATATATGTATGTATATATATATATATATATATATATATATATATATATATATATATATATATATATATATATATATATATATATATATTAATAGACGCCTCGTTTTATTTTTTATCGAACCTGTATCTTATATGGAACCGTCATATCGCCTGACATGCTTTAGCGATTAGGCTATATGACGGTGCCATATAGGATACAGGCTCGATTCCTGTCGAAGGACGCATATTTTCTATGAAAATTTCTCGGACATTCAGGCCGGTAAATGTCGTTAATACTGTTTAAAACAGAGCATTTACATAAATATTTGTATCTATAAAAAGAACGTATAAACATAAAAATGTCTGAAATTGTATTGAAAACCTCAGTACATAGACATATTAAATCCGTTTATAAAGGTACACGTTTAAGATTTACCATTTATCATTAAAAAAAATTTAACCAGTAATTTAGTCATCTAGTAATTTACTATCTCTTATAAATATGTAAGACAGTTTCTGGGGAGAGAAATTGTCTCACACGACGTAGTGAACCAACTTTCTTAGCAGCAGACCTAGCAATGGATTCAATATACAATTTCTACTTCATGTCAGCCGAGAATGTTAGCACTCCCTTCCCTATCAGCCATGTTGATGGGCGGCAGTAAAATGTCTCTCACCGGATTTTTTTCACGTTCTAATAAATACTTGGTATATTGTCAATGGGTTTAGGCATTTAAAAGCATAATGAAAAATTACGATAATGGATAACAACTCACATCTTTGTATAAATACTTGTACTAATGAACAACATGCAGCTTTATACCACTTGCACCCCTGAAGATGACCTTGGAAGAAGATCGAAAGTACTTGGGTAATGAAAATAAAAGAAATTTAAACAGTTATAACACATTTCTCTCATCCTTTAACATCAATACATGGTAGGTTATTTGTGAGTATGAACAGATTTTATTAAAAATTAGCAGGCATAATGTCTGTAATTTATTCAATCAGACATGCCTAAAAGAGAATTTGCTACCTAAATACACACACACACACACACACACACACACACACACACACACACACACATACACACACACATATATATATATATATTATAATATTTTTTTTTAAATATGATTCCTTCGCTACATAAGAGTTCTCATGTTTCAAAAGCGAGAGCCGAGACCCTCAATATAATCTTTGAAATTAAGTCGAATTAAGGTGTCTGGTCTCGCTTCATCGGTTCCCAAATTCTCGCTTGACGATGAAGCGAGACCAATCTAATAAAACCAAGAGTGATGAAAGAAAAATATTTAATTCATAGTAATTGAAACCTTAAAACATGGCATTTAAGAAACAATGATGGAATTTTCATTTTTTTAAAATCACGTCCTGTAGATGGCGTCCTCCTGTACGAATGCATTCTTGTAATCTGCTGTAGAGATTCCTCATTGACTGCTGCAACATCTCAGCTGGGATACTGTGAATTTCATTCTCGTTACTAAAATGGCGAAATGTTTACTTGCTCAAAGTCACTGTCTCGCAGTGTTGCCACTTACTCATGTCTGGGAATACGCACTTCAACAATTCCCGTTTTTGGGGTCACCCTGTACATTCGAATGTTCTTGGGTACCTCACTGGGTCCCCCTGCTGCTGGCCTTGTGTCGCATCTAAGCTACGTTTGGAAAATCACTATTCGAATGTTCTTAAATTTAAGCGCATAACATTATTTTCTCTTAACTTCAACACTTTTGTATATAGATAAAGATTTTTCTCAATACATTTCTACATTTACCTTGAGGAAATGCTCCAATGAAGTAACGATAAGTTTTCCTCATGAAATTCTTCCTATTGATATTGTCTTTTTCAGATATATTCAGTTATATCTTAATTTTTTACAGGCCCCACAGATATACAATTCATATATTTATATACATAGCCTTCCCCGGCCTAACGTTTTCCGCTCACATGAAGTGGGAAGATTCTATTGCATCGATTGCTAGGTCTGTTTCTAGGAAAGTTAGTTCACTGTGACTTGACAATTTTTCTCACCAGTGTCTAACTGACACATTTGTGATTGTTGTATTTAAAATTCATATATTTGTCTATACATTGAATATTGCTGTCGCATCTATTCTTGAGATTCTGACATGTAATCAACAGTCTACAGTGTAATTGGTTCGGACCAGATAAACTATTTGCTACGCTACGTGGAAATTATTTTTAATTTAAGCGCAATACTAGACAAAATCGTATCGCAGCTCGTGACGTCACACATGACCACGCGAGAGTGAAAACGAGAATTATTATGGGAAACCGTTGGTATACACGAGTTTGTCGCTGCTTTGAAATTTTTCATGCAACAAAAACAGACTATCATTACTGTTTTGTCAGTGACAAAATCCTATCAATTTAGTTGAGTTGGTAAGAGGTAACTGCAAGTTATCTGCTAACTATTCATTTTCTCGCACTTTTTGATTGTTAAACAATACACGGACGAAACAGTAATGATAGTCTGTTTTTGTTGCATGAAAAATTTCAAAGCAACGACAAACTCGTGTATACCAACGTTTTCCCATAATAATTCCTTGTTTTCACTCTCGCGTGGTCATGTGTGACGTCACGAGCTGCGATACAATTTTCGCTTCCGCGTCTCGTATACACGAGTTTGTCGTTGCTTTGAAATCTTTCATGCAACAAAAACAGACTATCATTATTGTTTCGTCCGTGTATTGTTTGATATATTGAAATGTAATTGCCATCTTTGATAATGGCCTATGTAAGCCAAAAGCTTAGATAGGATTAAAAAACATGTATCAATATATTGATTTCCTATCGTCTTTCAATGATAATGGGATTAAGCTTATCAAACAATATGAAAGGAACTTACTTAAAAGAAATAGACAAAACTCGTCTATATTATTTAATGAAGCATGCATCAATGAAAAATTGCTGCCTAAATACAAACAATATATATATATATATATATATATTGTGTGTATTTAGGCAGCATTTTTTCATTCATACATGTTTCATTAAATAATATAGATAAGTGGTGTCTATATATTTTATGTAAGTTTTTTTCATATAGTCTGATAAGCTTAATAACATTATCATTAAACAATGAAAGAAAATCACAATATTGATACATATTTTTTAATCCAATCTAAGCTTTCGGCTTACATAAGCCATTATCAAAGATGACACTTACACAATATATTAAGCAATATATATATATATATATATATATATATATATATATATATATATATATATTTATTTATTCGAAAATTTCAACACCATCATTTGATAAAACACCAGAAGTGTTGAAAAGAAAAGGCTAAAATGCCAACCAACCTCTCAGCCTTTTCTGGATATCCCAGTTTTAGTTTTAATTCCCCTTTAGTAACTCAATTCTCTAAGTTTTTGTTCATCTCTGCAGTGGTCAGGTATTGAAGGCGCAGTGGAGAAAAGCGGCGGTGGAAGTAATCCAAAAGTGACTTGACCCAAAGACTTGTGAGTTTAATTGAACTTCATTGAGTTCAAGGTCATATATATATATATATATATATATATATATACACATACATATATATAGTTCAAGGTCATATATATATATATATATATATATATATACATACTTATATATAGTTCAAGGTCATATATATATATATATATATATATATATACATACTTATATATAGTTCAAGGTCATATATATATATATATATACATACATATATATAGTTCAAGGTCATATATATATATATATATATATATACACACATATATATATATATATATATATATATATATATATATATATATATATATGTGTGTGTGTGTGTGTGTGTGTGTGTGTGTGCAGGTATGCAGAAAAATAGGAAAGAACACGTTAGGTAGATAATCCGGAGTTCTTTAGTATTTTTGCTTTTATTTTTTAAAAAGACAGTACTCCATACAGAAGTAGAGTTTATATTATAATATTTTTTTAAAAATATGATTGCTTCGCTACATAAGAGTTCTCATGTTTCAAATATATATATATAGGTATAGTATTGGTGTATACGGAATAAATTCCAATAACCAAAAGTTACTATTCTTAAAAGATAAGACACCAGAAGAATTTATCACGCATACACCAATCCTAGACTTGGATATATATATATATATATATATATATATATATATATATATATATATATATATATATATTGTATATCGCCGATTTCTCATTTCTATCTGCTCATTTGACAGACGAGAGGAGTAATATATATATACTAATATATACCTATATTTTTCGTAGTTGGATCGGTTACAGTACATCGGATCTAATGATGGTTTCATCTGTTCAGCTCAGACGCAGGTTGGAATCCTGCCGGAGAGCGCATATTTTTCTTTAATAAGATTTTTCGTATATTCAGGCCGGTAGGCGATAATAAATGGGGCGTCTACTCAAATATGAGTGTCCACCTAAAATAACGTTTGAAGTGATAAAATACGTTATATATAAAATACAGTGTATGTGTGTGTGTTTGTCCGTGTGTGTCCAATCAACTCCTCTACTCATAGTTCGATTTTGTCTATATTTCTGAGATGAGGTATTATGTACATTATTTACATTATTCGGACTATTGTCCTCATCTTTGTCGCCATATTTATTGCAACGTTTCGGCCTTTCAGTATCTGTCTATATTTCTGAGATGACGTTTTATGTACACTATTTACATTATTCGGACTATTGTTCTCATCTTTGTCGCCATATTTATTACAACTTTTCGGCCTTTCAGTATCTGTCTCTATTTCTGAGATGAGGTATTATGTACACTATTTACATTATTCGGACATTCCACATCTTTGTCGCCATATTTATTACAATGTTTCGCTCAATGCGGTACACATGGCACAGTGGATAAAGGCGTTAATTAGATACAGTGACAGGACCCAGAGAGTGTGGTTTCAATATCCGGTTAAGGCAGTAGAGAACTTGGAGAGGGGAATTAACAGGAGATAACTGACAACTGACATCAATTAAACATGGCACGTGGAACTAGAATAGCCTACCTCAGTGAGCAAAATAAAGGGTTCAGTTCGACATTGCAAACACCTGAAGAAGGCCGGAGAGTACAACGGCCGAAACATTGTAATAAGTATGGCGACAAAGATGAGGACATTAGTCCGAATAATGTAAATAATGTAGTTCGATTTTAATGATTCATAGCTCATCCAAAAGCCTTAGAAAAGTTAGGCTCAGATTCAGGGTTGCTAGATTATGCGTGATTAAAAATCATTATCGTTGCTTTCATGGTTCAAGGGGAGTAACTCTTAATTTACTTTTGTATCCAAAATTGCAGTGCACGTTTTATTATAAACTAGCTTAAAATCGGGCGGCATTTAGCTAGCTTCTGTGAAGGATTCTTGGTTTGGCCATCATCACAATAGCTAGGGAGAGTAGATGCGATAGGCATCAATAAACTACAGAAGAACTCAAAATTGATCGCTGCATTTAAGTACTGAATTAATGTTTAAGCTTATCTTAAATGCCATAATCTTACATGATCCTTGAAACACAGGCATCTATATAAATAAAGAGCAGTGTACGTGTGTCTGACCGTCCGTCCGTTTTTCGATCTCGGCGAATTATAAAATAACGTGAAGTAACAGGTAGTAAGTACTGTAGTTACACGCAATTAAAATTAATTTACTCATTTAAAGTTGTAGTATCGTATGCAAATTAGATAGACAAGTATAAATAGAGAACAACTGACGAACATAGGATGGCTATGCCTAGCAAACCCGGTTGCTATTCAGGACGCGGAGAACTATACTACGATTTTATTACGCAGTGAGATATGCAAAAGATAACAATGGTGTCGCCGATAGGATCGTTAAATTCGCTGGACGAACACATAGAAACAAGGATAAGAACTGTTACTGCATTTGCAAGAATGAACAAAATTAAGAGACACAAAGACCGACAGAGGAGAGAACTAGATAACAGATTTATTTCTTGCTACCGCTGGGTGCGAAGCTGTGAAGAAAATTTCGACAATGTGTTACCCGAGCAAATTAGAAGAAATGACATTTGAAGAAATTATTAAAATTATAAAAAAGAATATAAGACCAAAGAAAAGATTGATCATCGCCGAAAGAACCAAGTTTTTAGAGATAAGACAAGTACCCAATGAACACGTTAACAATACTTAAATAGATTGAAAAAAAACGAGCAAAGTATTGTGAATTTGAAAAATTGGGAGCACGGGAAATGACTGTAGAACATGAATTGAATAATTGTAGGCTTGAAAGACTCAAACCACAAACAAAAAATACTAGAATGTCTACATAGTTGTAGCATGATTTTGGAAGCTAACGTTGAGTCTTTACAACAATTAGAGAAGTTAATCAACCAAAAGAAGAATTCGAGACGTACAAGACGAGCGCGACCAAATCCATAATTAAATGAAGATATTGTGGAAAAAAATCCCGAGAGACAAGTATACATGTCCTGCTTTAGGAAAAATATGCTGAAATTGCAAAAAAAGAGATCATTTTCAGAACGTATGCAAATACGAAAAGAAAATAGAAAGAGTGCAAACGGTACAAACCCCCTCCGAAGAAGAAGCTGAAATATTTACAATGAATACACTAAAAAGAAGTAGGAAAAAATAAGGATAAATGACCAAATATTTAACGCGCAAAATTGATACAGGCAATGAACTTTGATACAAATAAATTTCTGGATAAAATTAAGTCGACCTAAATAAAAAAAAAACAGCATTCAATTAAAGCAACTTTGATGGAAAGACTATAAAAATAATGGATACATTTCAAGGCAATTTTGAAACCGACAAGTGTTTTGAAATAATTCCCATTACAGTTGTAGAATGCGAAAAAAGATCACGGATTATTAGGAATTGATATATTAAAAGTAGATACAGTGAGACTAATCAATTCCATGGAAGCAGAAGAAAATGAAATAGGATTATTGAAAGGCTATAAAGCAAGCATTCGACTAAGAGAAAATTATCACCCAAAATATATAAAGTCATGAAAAGTTCTAATTCATATCGTACCTTGGGTAGTAGCCAAATTAAACAAAAAGATGCAACAAGGCATACTAGAAAGAGTAACTCAAGGTGGTTGCAATTGGGCATCACCGATATTAGCGATAAAGAAACCTGATGGAGATTTCAAGATTTGTGGTGATTACAAGATAGGAGTAAATTACCAGATATGTTCAGACACTTTTCCTTTGCCAAATATCCAAACTGCGAGCCACGAGTTAGCAAAAATGAAACACTTTGCAAAATTTGATCACAAGGCAGCATACAACCAAATAGAAATTGACGCGAAATTTAAGGAAATTATGATGAACATCCCTGTAGGCTTACTAAGATGGACTCGTCTATCGGAGTTAGCTCCTCCTCAGTTCTTTAATCCTTCAACAGGGGTCTCTCTCCCCTGGCTATAAATACTGGCTGACCCTTCTCTCTCTCTCTCTCTTTCGACTCAGGCCTTGGGCCGCTAACTAAGGCGAGGTAAAATCTCTCTTTTTTCCACTTAGGCCAATATGTGACCTCACAGATACAGCGTTTCCCAAATTCTGGGAACGCGCTAAGAATAATACACGTACGTACGAACACTTACAATACACACACGTAATTTCTCGATACAAACACTATGTAACTTTTCATGTCTTTGTGTAACTCGTTATTAATATATATTTGTTTACCCATATATATCGGTCTTGTTTGTTTTCTTTGTCTTCTTTGGACTTAATTAATGTCCGACGTTCTGATGTAGCTGGACCGGCCAGCAGGAAAGTTTAACCTTCTGATATCTCTTCACATCATCACCCGCACGGTCCGCTACACGTCTACCGTTTGGGGTAAAGATTTCGATCCAAATTTTCAAAAGGCAATTGAAAGAGTCTTATTAGAAAAAAAATAAAGAAATGTAATAATATACCAGGACGATATATGTGTAGGAGCGAGAACTAAAGAAGCATTAACATCTAAAACAGAGCAAATTTTAGTGGGATTAAAAAAGGCAGGCATGACTGTAAACAAAGACAAATGTAATTTTGACTGTAAGAAGATATCATATTTAGGATATCAAATAACAAGAGAAGGCATATCACCCGACGATAGTCATAGAAAATAACATAAATAGCTACTCCAACAAATAAAAAAGAAATAAAATCCTTTTTGGGGCTAATAATTTTTTACAGTAAATACGTACCAAGATACAGTGACAGAGCCATTTGCAAAATTACGGAAAAAAAAACAAACAAAAAAAGCAATAAATTTAACTGGACACAAATACAAACTATCGCTTTTGAAACACTAAAGAAAATACTGAAGAACAAACCAATAATAACAGTTTTTGATCCACAAAAAGAAGCAACGTTAACCACAGACGCGAGTGAAAGGGCGATTGCTACGATTCTATCACAAGAAGAACACCCAATCATGTACATATCAACAAGGTTAACGTCAGCAGAAACTAACTACTCGAATATTGAAAAAGAAGAACTAGCGAATATATGGAACATGGAAAGGGCACGAAACATTTTGATAGGAAAAAAAATTCTTATTAAAATCGGACCACAAAGCATTAGAATTCATATTTAACCTGAGAAAAGAATTGCCAAAATTCACATCATCAAGGATTTTAAAATGGGCGATACAAATCATGGCATTAGATTTTGACATAGTATACGTAAAAGGGAACACTATCCCTCACGTAGAGGCTTTATCAAGATTATAGTTCAAGAATGAAACAGAAGAAAAACAGGAAAATACTGAAGATAAAATAATACACTGGTTAGAAACGGACGTTCTTCCTCTAAATAGACTCAAAATAGAAACAAAGCAAAACCCAATATTAAGCAGAATAGTAGAGAGAATAAAAAATAATATATGGAGCAATTGTTCGATGACAGAGCGACCCTTTAAAAGAAACGAAACACACACTAACCATGCAATGGGGATATAATAGTAGCTCCAGAAATACCGAGAAGGGGCATTTTAAAAGGACTACATGATGACGTGCATTGTGGCATAACAGCAACACAAAGAAGACTGAAGTTACAAGCCTGGTGGCCAGGATACTCAAAAGATGTAGAAGAATACGTTAAGAGATGCCCAAAATGTGTGCAAATAAAAATAAACTAACTTCAAGCAAGCAAAAATTCACTCATGGCCCAAGGAAGTAGGGCCATGGGTTAGGGTCCACATGGATCACGCAATATCAAAAATAGGGGATTATTGTTTGTATCAGTGGACTCATATTCAGGATGGCCACAGGTTGTCAGAGTAAAAGACAGAAAAGTACTAAGAACTATATTCTCAAGGAATGGAGTTCCCCAGACAGTAGTCACCGAAAATGCACCCGAATTTTGCGATAGGACTTATGTGCAGGGTTAAAACGGATTGGATGCATCCCATACAAAACACCACCATATCAGTCACAATCTAATGGCATTGTGGAAAGAATGGTACAGATGGTAAAAATGGGATTAAAATCATTCTCATCATTTAATGCAAGCATAGAAACCTATCTACCAAAATTGCTCCTCAGTTACAGATCCATTCCACGTGCGAGAAGAAAACTGAGCCCTTCGGCATTGATGGGAAGAAAAATAATAGCCCCCATAACTATGTCCTTTGCAATGATAGAAAAGTCATGGTATAGAAAGAATAAAGAGGCTGATCCAGAAGAGGCAAGTTTCCTGATACAAAAAGGACACAAAACGGCTATACTTGAGAAAAACGGACAAAATATACTGGCACATGCAGATCAGTTCAGAAGCAGAAACAAACTGGATGATGTTGAAATGGAAGATCAAGAACAAGAAGAGACAGAGAGTTAAAAAAGTGGAACAGAGCAGGAAATGGAAGAAAGTGAGAATGAAATGACGGACGATTATGAAGAAGAAAATGAAGAGAGACTAAGATCACCATTAAAGTGAAAACAAGAAAAACAAGGAGAAGGAGAGCACAGTACAAGAATAGTCAAGAATAGTAAAAGAAAAAACAAGGGTATACGACCTCTTCAATCCAGGGAGGTGTAGTGTCGTATGCAAATTAGATAGACAAGTATAAATAGAGAACAACTGGCGAACATCTGGTGGCTATGCCTAGCAAACCCGGTTGCTATTCAGGACACGGAGAACTGCACTGCGACTACTACTACGCAGAGAGATAGGCAAAACATAACAAAAGCTAAATTTAAATATCGAACAGAGTGAAAGATTTTATAAAACAATTCTTTATTAAGGGTTTAATTTTAATTTCGCTGTTCATCGCAGTTGCAGTATCGTCTAATTAAACCTTAATTAAACTTAAGCGGGGCACGGTACGTTGCTCTTATGTTTTCTTTTTCTAGCAAGCGTACTGTGACGTATTCGAAATATTAGATAGTTTGGATTCTCTGAAATCTTTTAAGAGTAACTTTATCAAAAAAGGATCATAATGAATGGTGATTTTAACAGAAAGTAAAAATTGCGCACAAAATAAATGTAAACAAACAACGGAGATCGGTTGCGTATACGAAGAAAGATTATGCCGAATTATAGTGTTGAATAAAGATTTTATTAGCAAATTAACATGCGACTCAATCAGATGGTGTCGCCTAAATGTGTAAAATCGAACAAAGATCGATATCTGTCCGGTATTTTACTATTGATTAATTAAGTAAGTAATCTCGTCACACGAGTCTTTTGCGCGGTACACATGGTTAACTTGCCCATGATTTTCGCGATAAATTCACAGCTTAAATTGTAGTAAAATCATTGTTATAATTTTTTTATTTTACGAATAGATCGAGCCAATTTCTTTATATTTAATAAATTCGACACTGGCTAATGGCATTAGGAACATGGGGAATTTGGAAACGAATGTATTCTATATTAAATTAAATGCTAAACACAATGAATAGAACAATTATTATGTTGCTACTTTTGAGTATCATAGAATGCAATAAAATAATTTTATTATTTCTAAATTCTTATAACGTAAATCGGACGTTGATGGTAAAAGGGCGAAGGCCCAAAAGCCCTCCGAAGAAGCTAGACGAAAGTCCGGCCAAAGGTCGACTCCTTGGCAAGTAGATAATAATTATAATTAAGTAATTCATCGAGTCTAGAAAAAACTCAGCAGAATGTAGAAAGCACTGGACGGCCGTTTCGTCTTATATTTGGGACTCATCAGCAGTGCGCATCCACTAGCGAGAATCGGAACCCGGACAGTTACGTTACCAGGCAAACGTCATACCAACAGTACCAACGGGCCCCGGTAGCGAAGAGGTAACGAATTAGACTGGATATAGCGTAACTCGATCACATATTCCGTGGTGGAACTCATCCGAGTTTCCCTTAGTCACGAGACACGAGTACTATCTCAAAGCCACTCCACCCAGAGCATTAGAAGCCGGTTCAAGCAAAGGATATACACGTGATAGAAATTATTAGGAGGATTTGAGATAATTATAATTAAGTAATTCATCTAGTCTAGAAGAATACTCAACAGAATGCAGAAGACACTGGACGGCTGTTTTGTCCTATTTTTGGGACTAATTATCTCAAATCCTCTTAATAATTTCTATCACTTAGATAATAATTCTTCTCACGTGTTAGTCACTCACTAATACACACAAGTACATATAAAAAAAAGTATATCAAAATGACTAGTTACTCTCTTTCTGCGAGCACATCCGCCTATAAGAGCGGTTAACCAATCCCTGTCGCCTCAGCGCGGAGACACTGGCGTTTCTTGAAACCCACTTGTGGTTTATGCATCAACTATGCTGAGTTAACATTAGTTACTGCTTCTGGTAAAGACCAATTAATCTGTCATGATCCGCAGTTTGAACAACGGCAACCCGCTCAATAGGGCACCGCCAGTTGAAAGCCATGATCGCCTACGTCCTAGAGGGACATAGGATATAGATGCCGAAGTCATTATTCGAATCCTAATAAAATTTAGGATATCTGTTATGGGACCTAACATTATGTACTAAATGGACTCGTCCTATTACTATATATACGGGGAGAATATGCCTCTCAAGGGAGCTGTCTACTGTTGACAGCCTTGCTGCGACTTGTTCCAGCAAGACGATCGAACTCTCTGCCTCTGAGCAGAGAGGAACCCGGACGAGGCTCCGGCGAAGGGCAGAGTCTCGTTCGGGGAGGTTGAACAACCCGATTCTGTTTTTACAGTTTCTACGGGCATTTTTTGGCCGAGTCTACGGGCTTGGATTACCCACGTAAAACTCGGCCTTGTGCCACATCTATCCCTCGTGGGGGGGGGCAGTAAATATCGCTGTCTACAGTTGACTACTGTACTTTGCCGTCAGTCGGACGTGCAACACTTTTGTATTCGTTCTTTTGTTTAATAATATGTTTTCACTAAGTTGCTGAGTTCGAGTTTTCTTTCGGACCCCTATTCTGGGTCCACAACAATATGAAACGTTGATTTAAAAAAAAATACTTGTAAAGCATCACAGTTCGAAAGACATGATCGCCCACGCCCTGAAGTGGTATGATACACGAGAAAGAACGAAATTCTTTGCGGCGTGATAATATAGAAATCTTTTCATTAATCGAGAGATATATCGAAAATTACTTTAACTGGTTATGATACATAACCATTTGCGTAGATGAAAGCATTCATTAAAACGACCCAGTAATATTCAAGATATATTAATAAAGATTCATACGGGCAGATGTCTGCATCGGCCTACGAATAAAAGGAGACACAAAATGCATTAATATTAGATAATGTGTTTACAGTCGGAAATATTTAGGATCGATGACGTTTACGTATTGCCTGGCTGGTTGGCGGTTGCCGGAAAGTATTTGCTCTGGCGCCAGCGGTCGATGATCGAGCTAAACTCTTTTTCTAAGCAGTATAGTTCTTCATATTTTGAACACTGTAGCTAGCCTCACTCTTGACTAACATAAATATTAAATACTAGCAGCATGGCCCGGCGTTGCCCGTGCTTGATTCAAAAATCAGGCAGCAATCGCTATCACTTGACTTAAAATATTTTCGCCCTTCCTTGCCTTTAAAGGTGTGACATTTGCCGTGCTGATGTTGCTACATGACTTACTTCTTGCCTATCTCACACTGCGATTTTTTTCTAAGCTCTATACTAAACATTAAATCTGTTACGAAAAAAGAACTAAACAAAATGAACACAAAACGATCAGCTTTAAAAAAGGACTCGTAACTGGAAAAACCGAATGAAAAAAGAATGTTAACAACAAATTCTTTTTCACACCCAACCCAGTTCTGCGGAATCAGAATCAACGTTGAGTTTAAGCAAGCGAATGAGCCAATTGGAGTAAAGTGTCATGCAGATTTAAATTTTTCCCACTTGTGACGAATGCAGCTATCGATTTTTTTTTTGAATGCCAGCATGCTAGTTAACATTCGTGTCAGTCAGCTGTTGGCTCCCACGCTGGCCAATAGAATCTTCCTGCCTATTCGTGGCAGCCAGCTATAGGCTCTCACTCTGGCCAGTAGAAAATGGCCGCAAACTACATGAAAACTGCCGTAGAAGCATGAAAAAACGATTATTTCCATTATCGATGGGAGTTGGGAAATACAAAGTCGGCCTTCCCGCTAACTTGGAGCATGGGCATGTAAATGTTGGTGCAAATCCGTCGAATATTGCGGCCGTGCATTCGTTACACACACACACACACACACACACACACACACACACACACACACACACACACACACACACACATATCCTGCCTTTTATAGATATATCAATAATATTTGTGTGATTTACCTCTGGTCTGAGATACCTACAGATACATATTTTTTTACGATATTGTTCACCCAGTAGAATTCTCCAGGTAGAATGTTACTGAATGATGTTTTTATGGAATCTAAGAATTGTAGATTAAGGTATATGGAGATAAAACAGTTGACTCTGCATTGAAGAAATTAAGACTTTAGTGATCGAGGGAGCATTCACTCGGGAGTCGCTTCCATGAAGCAGAGGCTCTTACTGTCTGAATGGAATTTCTTTCTCACTAATGGAATACGAAGGAAATGATGATTCGCTCCTGATACAGAACATGGTGGGTCTTCGCTGTAAATGAAGGGCGTATTGAATATAGGAGGGGTAGGGAAAAACTACGAGTAAACTACCTGATGAGCTTAATGGTAGATCAGGTATTGGGAGAGATTACAAAAAGACAAAACATACTAAGAACTGTAAAGGATAGGAAGTTGTGGAGAGACGTGATCGCTCACGTCCGGAAGGGACAAAGCATATGGAAGAAATCATTGTTTGAATTTTGATAATGGTTAGGATATCAAACATTGATTTTCAAAACTGGTAAAGCATCGCAAGTCGAAAGCCATGATCGTCCTGCAGCTATTTAAGAATTGGTAGTTTGAATTTCCATAGCTATGTGTAAATAGCTGGATAGAGTGGGTTCTATAGACTTGGGTGGCAACCGGTCTAGGAGACGAATAATCTTATAGTAGGCGGAACAGTCCAGACTCCTTAGAGGGAGGACACCACAACACTATCTATCTATCTATCTATCTATCTATCTATCTATCTATCTATCTATCTATCCCAGTCTATCTATCTATCGATCTAAGACACATAGCTGAAAAGTCATTATTCGAAACGTGATTAAAGTTAGGATAACTTGACTCTGTGTAACCTTGCTAGCCGTTATTTATTCTCTCTCATATTTAGCCTTGTACCATACCCACCTCAGTTTAGAACTATAAATATTCTTTGACATTTGCATGCATCTGTACGAGGCTTGGCTATCGCCAACACGTCGACGACAGATATATAGGCAAGTTGCCCAGAACTGTTATTTAGGAACACGGAAACTACACAAACTTCCTGCGAGACTGGCGTCTCTTCTATTTCCCTTCTCGGTAAACAGCCGCGATCTAATAACAAATGGTTTCTCATCTGATTAAACTGTAAATTTTGATTTGAATTACTTGACATGTTATTACAATAACCGGAAGAACAATTTCAAGCCGATGTCAAAGATCTTCTCATCGCCGGCACAGTTAACTAACGCTGATCGAATCAGACTTTGAAAAACCGACTGCAAGTTTCTCAATTAGCTGTTGGCGGTCGATCCGAGAGAAAAGACTAAATGTAGCTTTTCGAGGCTTGCAGGTTTAGAAGAATTTTTTTTAATACCGTTTTCTTTCTAGAAAATCATGGCTCCCCACACGTTCCTTTATTACATATTGTATTGCTCTAACCTTTTGGGAGCAGCTATTTAAGAATTGGTAGTTTGAATTTCCATAGCTATGTGTAAATAGCTGGACAGAGTGGGTTCTATAGACTTGGGTGGCAACCGGTCTAGGAGACGAATAACTCTGAATTCAAAACCTCCAACTATAGCATCCCCAAATCACAATTGATCAAGTGCAGTGAGTACGGCGACACAAGTAACAAAGACAAAGTAAGTCCTGGATTTGGATATGGGTCTGTTCTGATAATATTTTATCTCTGCTATCTCTAGTTTAAATTCATCACAAGTTCGCTTCACATTTCTCCCCTGTTTTTTTTTATCAAGAGTAGAGATTTATCGATCGTTTCCTGTTTAGGATTAGGTCTCCAGTTCCTTCTAAAGTCTTTTCACTGTCAGTAGCCTCCATGCTTCTTAGTGGCAATATCGCCTTGCTTGGGATGAACTGATTTTTTAAAAAATATATGTGTATGTCTGTGTGTGTACACCTGATAAAGGCAATTGGGAATACCATGAGTTCAAAGAATTGTTGAATGATAAATGCATATTATTTTATAGTAATTTAAAAAAATGCTTTGACCATTTAAGAAAAATGTGCATAAATGTCTTGGCTTTAAGTTTTCTTCATTTCCATGACGTTATTCTAAGCACTATTTTTTTTAAGCTTTTCACCCCAAGCAAGGCTGGAAGCCACTAGGACGCAAGGGGTTACAGAAGGTTTGGAGGAAGAGCAGATAGGAGTGGTAAAGGAGAGGATGTGGAGAAAGATAGTGGATTGATCAAGGCAAGGGGGTTACAGATGATTTGGAGCGAGAGCAGATAGGAATGAAAGGGGAAAGGATGCGGAGAAGGGAAGTGGATAGATCAAGACAACTGGAGATGTCGATAAGTGAAAAAAAAGTCCATTATTTTATAATTTACTGTCTAATTTCGAATTTTAATGTCTTCAAAATGCTTTCAAAAACATCGTTAAATATTCCTTGGGGAAAAGTTTCTCATTTTTATAGTCGTTTTTACTCGATTTAATAACGTAAAACTGGCGTCTTAGCAACAACTAAACTATGTGCTCAATGGTAAAATTAGTCTCTCAAATTCCTCAATAGAACCAGAGTTAAAAGTTGGGTTGCCTTATTTTGAAAACGTAGGCAATCATACATTATATATTTCTAGCCGATGCTTATATTATATAGGAATTGTCATCTAGAGGAAAATATGCAGTGGTTTCTCGTTGCTTTTCCACGGTTTTGATTTCTACACCTAGACTGGCTGCCAATGAACCCTAAAAAGCAGAATTTACTCTGCAATTTAAGTCATTTAAGGATACTATCTATCTATGACTTCATATCTAATTTTTTTATAACTATTATGAACTATTCATATCTATCTATCTATCTATCTATCTATCTATCTATCTATCTATCTATCTATCTATCTATCAGTACATTTTCTTCCCTTTAGATCTATTTTGAAGTCTTCTTTATCTATCTATCTATCTATCTATCTATCTATCTATCTATCTATCACTTTATATCTAATTCATTTTATAACTATCTATTATAAACTATTCATATCTATCTATCTATCTATCTATCTATCTGTTGTGACCAAGTAAATGGTTAAGAAATAACAAAAACCAGGGTTGCAGGTATATCATATATTAAACAGTAAGTACAGCAGAAGAGTATTACACGACTAGTGAGTGTGTGTCTGTTGATGCAGCGTTCAATCAATCTATGGTCCTGTTCCCCCAAGGCCTTCTCTCCTACTAAACTTATAGTAGGCGGAAGAGTCCAGCATAGACTCCTTAGAGGGAGGACACCACAACACTATCTATCTATCTATCTATCTATCTCTTTTTAGGGATTTTCAAATAAATGCCATTTCCTTTCAGGATTCAAGCAATCATGGATCTCTACAAATTGAGTTTGAAATTCAGTTTCATAGCCTCGTTGCTGCCCAAGTCTCATGATTTCAAGGTGATCTACTATTTAACTCATAGCTTGAGGGAGAAGAGACGTAATGCTCCACAAGTTTAAAGAGTAATAATCAGTTGATGACGAGTTTGAGACATATGGAAGGCCAGGTAAAGCTTCCATAATGTCACTTTTACCACTTATAGTTATGGTCGATTTGTCAGATAGGTGACTTCTTGGTGTTATCGGTCTTCATCCCAGCTTGCGACACCTTTGAAAAATGACTGAAAACGATAACACGGTTTGACCCAAGACATGTGAGTGAAATTCGGTAGATGGTATTGTTCGTATGCCGTCGACGGTTGTGTTAGTTCAAAGTCACAAGGCATCGTGATCAATGGTTTGAGCGACAAACTGTTGATCACGCCAGATTATACACTCTCTCCCAGAAACTGTAACTAAGGTTCCTTCAGCGTAGTTACAGTATAAACAGGTGATTCTCAACTTGAACCCTTAGACACTATTTACATTATTCGCCATATTTATTACAACGTTTCGGTCTTCTTCAGATGGTTGGAATATCGAACTGAACCCTTTATTTCGTTCACTGGAGTAGAGTGTTCTAGTAGATGTCAGTTATCAGTTATCTCCTGTTAATTCCCCCCCTGCAAGTTCTTAACCGGGTATTGAACTCACACTCTTTGGGTCCTGTCGCTGGATCTAACCAACGCCTTTATCCGCCATGTATCCTTGAGGACATCTGTGTATGAATTTCTGGGTATTATAAACCTAATGTCTCAGCAACCATTTTTACCAGTGCAATTTTTGCTGTTATCATTCATGTTTTACCACAGCTCATATTGCAATTTTTGTTGTTATTGTCGCTTTTCTCCGGCACTCCTTATTACTGGTTCCCATATTGTATTCATTTCTATGCTTGGTCGTCTCTGGAGATTTTTGTGGCCTAGCATATGTGCTGATTTCTTAAGTTTACGCTTTTTCCAATGGTGTTCTTTGTCTATGATATCAACCTGATCCCACAGAGGGCGGTGATATCCCTTCTCTATCCATATGTGGTCAGCCACACCTAATTTTTCTATTTCCCCTAGTGTTACAGCTTTCTGGTGTTCTTGAAGCCTCATCTTAAGGGGGCAGCCTGTCTCCCCTTTATATTTCTTTCCGCAGCCGCACGGGATAGCATGCACACAGTCTTTAGTCATGTTCTTCTCTATGGCGGGGGTTTTTACTCGGGAGAGATATCTGGGAAGTATCGTCCGGCTTTTGAAGGTTGTCCTGATGTTATATGAACCGCGGATCCTTTGTATTTTCTCTGATAACCCCTTCACATAAGGCAGGCAGACTGTTTTCTGAGTGTTGTTGTCCTCCTCCTCTTGTACCCGCCTATCCCAGTTTTTTGGGGCTGCTGTCATGTACCCAGGGTAGTTGTTACGTTATAGACAGATAGTGAACCGTTAGGCCTAAAAGTGTGTCTGAGAAATAATTTAAATGGGTCTGAAGATAACAGGAGTAGTACAGTCATTGGTCCTAATTTATATTTCCTGTGGCATTTTCTTTGTATGTAAAATTTATTTCTTTTTACATGGAATTTTTATTTCTGGTTATGTGGGTTTGAATTTTTTGTACAGTAAAAATAGGTCACAAGGAAGAAAAGTTTGAGAAACACTGGTATAAATCTGTGGGCTCTGTGGGTGTTGAATAAATACAAATGTGCCTGACTAGGTGTCTGCAACAGGGACTGATTAGCCGCCCTAGCAGACGATAAAAAAATGGGAAAACAACATTGACCGGCTATTATGGTCGAACCTTACTGGAGAGAAATTTATTACAAAATGCGTAGGCCAGACGAAAATCGTAAAAATGGTATTCTGTAACCCCTTGTCTTGATCTATCCACTATCCTTCTCCACATTCTTTCCTCTAACACTCCTATCTGCTCTCGCTTCAAATTTTCTGTAAGCCCTTGCCTTGATCTCACCACTATCCTTCTCCACATCCTTTCCTCTTTCACTCCTATCTGCTCTCGCTCCAAATCTTCTGTAACCCCTTGCCTTGATCTATCCACTATCCTTCTCCACATCCTTTCCTCTTTCACTTCTATCTGCTCTCATTCCAAATCGTCTGTAACCCCTTGCCTTGATCTATCCACTATCCTTCTCCACATCCTTTCCTCTTTCACTTCTATCTGCTCTCACTCCAAATCTTCTGTAACCCCTTGCGTGCTAGTGGCTTCCAGCCTTGCTTGGGGTGAAAAGCTTAAAAAAAAACTTTAGTGAATGCAATACCAAACCCTAGCGCAGTGGTCAGACTGGAATTGAATTGGGGAGGTTTGAACCCCGTGGGAATGGTATCTAGACAATGATGGAGTGCCTTTGTTTCAGTTTATATATGAGCGAAAAACGCACGAAAATCAAGAACTTGGTTGCGGCTCTTGAGGGTCGATTTCTCCGAACGCTGCACGAGCCTGCATTTCCCAGTTTTCTTTTGCGTGCTGTGGCTTCAGCATGAAAACAAGCAACCGCGTGGATGAGAGGATGGGTAGCAAGCCGAGACCTTTTGATAGCGGTATCAATCTCTGTCTTCACATCTCTCTCCTTCCTTCAAGATACGATAACATTGTGCCTCCGCAAAAATAAAGCGAGAAAAAATAAACTCGAAGAAAATTGTCTCTCGTTGATCGAATCTGTATAACTGATGTAATGAATATGCATACACCTGGGTCCCCCCTCACAGTAATATGATTGGCTGGTGTCAGCCATAAATACAGACTGATGTGGGGGTACATCGTCTACGCCTATTGCCTACGCCTATTGCCTAAGCATATTGCCTACGGCTACGGCGAGTACCAGTCCAATACGGCTACCTGCTAGATTATCCTACCCGGTTGCAGTAGGCAAAACCACTTAGCTACTTTGAACAAATATATCTCTTTCCGGGACATAACACTGGGCTTGACTAGAGTCCATCGATTACACACCATTCAATACACATTTATTATTAGATTGATTAATTCTGGACAGACAATTCTGGCAATACATTTGTTTATTCAATTCATCAATTCTGACATTAAAATAATGAAAATACATTTGTTTTTTTTTCGATTGATTAATTCTATCTAAAGAAATCTGGTAATGCATGTTCTGTCAACATATTTGTTATTTTCGTTGATTAATTTTGGGCTAACAATTGAAGAAGCACAATTGTTTCTTAGACCGATTAATTCTATTAATAATCTCTTATTTTAATATATTAATTTTGAGAATACATTTGTTTCTTTGATTAATTCTGGGCTGACATTTCTGCCAATACATTTGATTCTTCGAGTGATTAATTCTGTCTTAAAATTTCCTGCAATAATGTTGCTTCCTTGATTGATTAATTCTGGCAATACATTTGTTTCTTTGATTAATTCTGGGCTGACTATTCTAGAAATATTTTTTCTTCGATTGGTTAATTCTGGCCTAACAATTCTGGCAATACATTTGTTTCTTTGATTAATTCTGGCATATCAGATCTGGAAATACATTTGTTTATTCGATTGATTAATTCTACGCAAACAATTCTGGCAATACATTTCTATCTTTGATTGATAAATTCTGACCTAACGAGTCTGGCTATACATTTGTTCCTTCGATTGAGTAATTCTGGATTAACAATTCCGGCAATATATTTGTTCTTTTGATTGAGTAATTCTGGGATTACAATTCTGGTAGTACATTTGTTTCTTCGACTGGTTAATTCTGGCAATACATCTGTTCTTTTGATATATTAATCCTGGCAATACATTTCTTTCTTTGATTAATTTTAACCTGACAATTCTGGCAATACATTTGTTTCTTTGATTGATTAAATCTGGCCTAACAATTCTGGCATTAAAATTTTTCTTCGATTGATTAATTCTGGTCTAAAATTTCTGGCAATACACTTCGATCGATTAATTCTGGTCATGATCGCCTTCATCTTGATGGAATTCTTGAAGATAGTCTGAATTCTATAGAAATTATTTGTTAAACAGTCTACATTGAGCGCAGCTATACTTATTATAATAAAGTATTTATATTAGCGTCTTAACTCTATCACCATGCTGTCACGGGTGGGGGTTGCTGTTTGTTCCTCGCGTAACTTTCAATTGATACGACTTTTGTAATTGATGAATTGATTTGAAAATTCTGATATGGAACTTTTTAGAATCGCTGAAGTCAGCATATTTTTCCTGACGTGAGGATTTTTGAAAATTACGTATAGTCTGACTTTAGCCTTCCAATACAGATACTTATGGCTTCAGTACCCAATATATTTTATCATTGCAAATGTTTGCGTCTGATTCTTTCTTTTTATGTGCCATTGTTCCTTTAGGATGTAGGCGATCATGGCTCTCCACTTCCCCTTATCTCTTGTAGCTCTCAATAAGTTTCGGCCATCTGCCACCTCCCCCAGGACTCGTTCTGCCATCCACTTGCTTAAGCCCACCACGTATATCATGCGTTGCTTTCCCTTGTCTTTTTTTCCTTCTATTCGACCCGTGAGTATCAGATTCTCCAGACCCTCCTTTCCCATTATGTGTCCCAGAAATTTCATCTGCCTCTTCCTGATGTTAAGCATCATCTTCCACCTTGTTTGCATCCTCTCCAAGACATCACCGTTGCTCACACACTCGGTCCGTGATATCCTTAGCATCCTCCTATAGAACCACATCTCCGTTGCCTCGCGTCTCTTCTTCATCTTTGAGGAAACCGTCCAACATTCGCTGCCGTAAAGGAGGACAGATGTCACGTAACAGCTCAGCATTCTTTTCTTTGTTACCAAAGGAATTCTCCCGTCTCTTAATACTTTGCCCAGCTTTTAAAATGCGTCCTTGGCCATCCCAATACCTCTAAGGATCTCACCGTTGCACTTACCGTCCCCTGTCAGAACACTTCCCAGATATTTAAACTTCCATACCTGCTTGATTCTAGTGTTCCCAACCTGCAAATCGCATTTCGGGCTCATCCTTTTACTGATGACCATGCATTCTGTCTTCTTTTATTTAATGCTTAGTCCCTTGTTCTCGATCTCCTTCGCTACCTTCTGTAGGGGTTTTTGTAGTTTCTTTTCCGTGCCTGCTATCAGTACTGTGTCCTCTGCATATCTTATGTTGTTAAGATTGCGTCCGCCAATGCTGAATCCCGGTAGGATTTCCAATTCTCTCAGAATTGTCTAGTAGTATAGGTTGAATAGGTCCGGTGAGAAGACACATCCTTGTCTTACGCTCTTTGATGTGAAGTATAAGCTTCCTCCTTGTTTGTATTCTCTTCAAAATCTCACCGTTGCTCACACGCTCCGGTCCATGATATCCTTAGCATCCTTCTGTGGAACAATATCTCCATTGCCTCTAGTTTCTTTTTCATTTTTGAGGAGATCGTCCAACATTCGCCGCCGTAAAGGACGACAGATGACACGTAGCAGATTAGCACTCTTTTCTTTGTTACCATCGAAATCCTCCTTTTGGAATGCATCTTTGGCCATCCCAATACGTCTTCGGATCTCAGCATCGCACTTGCCATCCTCTGTCAAAACACTCTCCCAGGTAATTAAATTTCCGCACCTGCTTAATTTAAGTGTCCCCGGCATGTAAATCGTATTTCGGGCTCATCTTTTTACTGATGACCATGCATTCTGTCTTCTTTTATTTAATGCTTAGTCCCTTCTTCGCCCTCTCCTTTTGCAGGAGGTTTTATCATTTCTTTTCCGTGTCTGCTATCAGTACTGTGTCATTTGTGTATCTTATGTTGTTAAGATTATGGCCGCCAATGTTGAATCCCGATAGGATTTCCAATTCTTGCCCACGCAAAAAAAATTATTAGTCAAATGCACAGAAAGAACAGTAAAACAACTAGTAACGCAATCAACAACAACAACAACAACAACAAAAAAGCAAATTCTTTACTACAAACGAAATACAGTTAGAAATGGAAAATTATTTAATAAGACACGTTTCTGTTAGTTAGTTATGCGCTATACGTGATACGCGCTTAGGCGATCATGTATCTTTCGATACATGACTGATGAGTCAGATTTTTCCCTCGTA
Organism: Acanthosepion esculentum; assembly: GCA_964036315.1. Classification (NCBI taxonomy): domain Eukaryota; kingdom Metazoa; phylum Mollusca; class Cephalopoda; order Sepiida; family Sepiidae; genus Acanthosepion; species Acanthosepion esculentum. The sequence continues at coordinate 26,694,528 of OZ038496.1, forward strand.
GTTGGTTGCCATTTCTTTCTGCAGTAGACCAGTTGCTATCCAAGGCTATAGAACTCAGTCTGTCTTGCTATTTACCCATAACTGGGGGGGGGGGAGAAGAAGAGGATTCATACCTTTTCCAAGGGTATTAGCACGTAAGTGAATGTAATGGATTCGACTGGAGTTCGAACTCGGCTCTCCGATTCCTCATCGTTATCCATTACTCCATCGTCCTCCCCGAGCCATTATTCATTTCGCCACCGTGCCCCCCCCCGTTTCTGCTAATTGTTCAATAACTTCTCCACATCAGGTAAAATATTTGTCGATGATAGGAGCAAAACATCATGAAGGTCGTCGCCATGCATTCTTGTTCTTAAATGATTTTTAATATATTTTATTTTTGAAAAGTGTATGGACTTCCAAATGACGATATCATTATTTTCGCATTCTTCAAGGTGTTTTTATATATTCCGCTTGGCAATACATATTTCATGAAGTTAGTAATGCATTCAAATTAAAATTATGATTTCAAAAATTCGTCGCATTGTAAGTGATATCTTTCTCCCTCTTGCTTCAAATGTGTTTTGTAAAGAGTACCAGATAATCTAAATACAGATAATCTACATACAGATAATCTACATACAGATAATCTAAATAGATTTCTATATAGAGAAATATAGATAATCTACATACAGATAATCTAAATAGATTTCTATATACAGAAATACAGATAATCTACATACAGATAATCTAAATAGATTTCGATATACGGAAATAAAGATAATCTACATACAGATAATCTAAATAGATTTCTATATACGGAAATAAAGATAATCTACATACAGATAAACTAAATAGATGTCTATATAAAGAAATACAGATAATCTACATACAGATAATCTAAATAGATTTCGATATACAGAAATACAGATAATCTACATACAGATAATCTAAATAGATTTCTATATACGGAAATAAATATAATCTACAGACAGATAATCTAAATAGATGTCTATATACAGAAATAGAGATAATTTACATACAGATAATCTACATAGATTTCTATATACAGAAATACAGATAATCTACATATAGATAACCTAAATAGATTCCTATATACAGAAATACAGATAATTTACATACAGATAATCTACATAGATTTCTATATACAGAAATCCAGATAATCTACATACAGATAATCTAAATAGATTTCTATATACAGAAATACAGATAATCTACATACAGATAATCTAAATAGATTTCCATATTTTTACCGGAAGTCGGCAAATCAGGAAGAAAATCCCTTCACAAATCCTTAATAGATCTCACATAGTTGACTTATTCTCGTGATTTTGTAGAATTGTTAAATGAGATTACTTTTCTTTCGGAAGTTGTGATTCCCACAGTTGATGTTTTCTTCCAAAAGCAGTAATTTTACCAAACATTTAACATTTTTCCCTGAAGCTCAAGATTCAAAGTGTTCATGTGATTCGTAATGTCCACTAAAAAAAGCTAACTTTAAAATCCACTGTGGAGCCCAAAGGTAAGAATTATCTTGATCTTTGCACTCCAAAAACATAGCAATCTTTTCTTTCAATGCATATACTCGTACCAGCATTTTCCTAGGCTAAGCCATTGAGTATTTAAAAATATGTAAGGTCACCATAATTTGCTTCAATTTCTTTTAGTATTTCTTGAGATTGGCGGTGATCTAGGTCTCTTGACAGTATACAAGTCACTGTTTTAACGACCACTGCCATGATGTCCTTAAAAGGAAGTGATTTTGCACATAATGCTTCCTGATGAATAATGCAATGACGTTTTATTAGTTTTTGATCAATACCTTTTCTCTCCAATACTCGCTGGTGCAGCAACTGTGGTTACAGCCAATAAGCTGAGATAAATCAAGATCATTTAAATAATCCATTTTATCATGCTTTTCAAAAAACATGGTAATGTTCTTTATAGGAATCTACTTTGCGAATTTTTTCACAATATCAAACGTTACAGTTGCATCTCTCACAGACACTGCAAGTTGACAAGTATTCTTCATGTCTGTGGTTCCATCGATAGCAATGGAATAATACTCCAGATTTTTTTAAAATGCTCTCCAAGACAAATATTTCAACTGCTGTCAGATCTTCAATTCGTCTTGTTACTATTTTTAGCGAGGAGCTGATCGCAGAAAATAATTTCTTATTTTCTGGATAAACAACACCTGCTAGCTTACACAATAATTTTTTTGTAGAACTCTCCATCAATAAACGGTTTCATTCTTTTTGCAGTTAGTTTTGACACTTCGTGGCGAGCAGACATTTTCTTCAACTTTTTAGTGAAAAATGACGACGGCTTTATTTAATTAGCTTTCAACTGTGCAACTTTGCCGTTTCGGACTTCTCCAGTAAAACTGTTGCAATGAATATGACGAGTGTCATAGTGCAGTTTGACCCTTTGGGCTCTGACCACCGTTTTGCCGGTGGTAGAGAAAAATGACTTAATGCCCAGCCACCGGTTGAACGGTGGGTAAACACTTGTAACTGTTTTTATATCTACCGTGAAACATTTCATACCAATTATTTGCGAATTTTGTTCAGGAACGCAGGGCTCAAAGGGTTAATATTTGAAAATCTCTTCACGGCAATGATTTCTTGACAAGTTAAGCAAACACATCTTCCGAAGTTCTCAATGAAAAAAATAGGGAAGTGTTCGGCATCATTTAAATTCCGACAATCTGAATCCATTTTTCTTTTCGTAGTTTCCATGGATTGTTTTGCTCAGACAAACAGACTTCTGGGGGGGGGGGGAGAGAAAAAACTGGAATGAAAAACTGATCAGTGAAGATACGATGTAACTTTTCCAGAAACCCAATAACCTTGAAATAGACTGCTGTGTCTGTATTCGATACTAATCAGATAATTAATGTCCAGGTGTTAAATTGGTAGGCGGAAATAAATCCCTCGAGAGCTGGATGTGGCTCACGGAGTTGCCGACCATTGGTATAGAGTCAAGTTTTGGGTATTTAAATTTTTGAGTAGAGGCCGGTGAAAATGGAAATCCGAAGGGACCAAGTCAGGAGAATGCAGTTGGCGCTAAAGAGTTTCGTATTTCAACTCTTTAAGCATCTGCAAGGTCCGTTTTACAACATGCGTGTTGGAAAATGGTACCTATTTGATTTTTCGGTCGTTTTTCCTAAACCCAAATCTCTTCAAATGGTGAAAGGCAGTTGAGATATCAATTTTCAAACATTTAGCAATCTCTTCCGTCTTCATCAACGTCGTGAGGTCGCCCGGAGTGGGGTTGGTCGCTTAGGTCTGACAAAATCCCCCCCCAAAAAAAACATTTTACAGTTCGAAAAGCTGGAGCACTGTGCAAATAAAACTTTGTAATGTTTTTCTTTCAGTTTCTACGCTTACTCCTTATCAAAATTCACAGAGCATAATATGGCGGACGTGCAACCTTTAACCATCCGTCTTTAAGGCATTCATTTGTGGACAAAACGTCAACATTCAACAGAGTTTGACTCTCAACGGTACGAGGCAAGGTTTCAATCTAGAACCCACCAGAAACCAAGACGAAAAAAAACAAAAAACAAAAGCAAAAACAAAAAACAAAAGCAAAAACAAAACAAAAGCAAAAACAAAACAAAAAACAAAAGCAAACGCAAAAACAAAAACAAAACAAAAAACAAAAGCAAAAACAAAACAAAAGCAAAAACAAAACAAAAAACAAAAGCAAACGCAATAACAAAAACAAAACAAAAAACAAAAGCAAAAACAAAAACAAAACAAAAAACGCCGGTGTCAAGTTGCGACCATTTTTATATAAACAATGAAAATATTTCAAAATATTTTCAGCGGGAATTCTAAATGCTATTGCATTGGAGCAGTTGATATATTTACTTTGAAATTCTCATTATTTCATTATTGAATAATAACTATAGCCCTTTGATTAAGCAATGGTGAAAAAATGTGGTGAGTATTTCTGCCGCACCCTTTATATATCTATAATAAGGGATAATGATATCCTTTTGTCTATGTTTCTAAGATGAGGCATTATGTACATTATTTACATTATTCGGACTATTGTCCTCAACTTTGTCGCCATATTTATTACAACGTTTCGGCCCTTTAGTATCTGTCTATATTTCTAAGATGGGATATTATGTACATTATTTACATTATTCGGACTATTGTCCTCAACTTTGTCGCCATATTTATTACAACGTTTCGGCCCTTTAGTATCTGTCTATATTTCTAAGATGGGATATTATGTACATTATTTACATTATTCGGACTATTGTCCTCAACTTTGTCGCCATATTTATTACAACGTTTCGGCCCTTTAGTATCTGTCTATATTTCTAAGATGGGATATTATGTACATTATTTACATTATTCGGACTATTGTCCTCAACTTTGTCGCCATATTTATTACAACGTTTCGGCCCTTTAGTATCTGTCTATATTTCTAAGATGGGATATTATGTACATTATTTACATTATTCGGACTATTGTCCTCAACTTTGTCGCCATATTTATTACAACGTTTCGGCCCTTTAGTATCTGTCTATATTTCTAAGATGGGATATTATGTACATTATTTACATTATTCGGACTATTGTCCTCAACTTTGTCGCCATATTTATTACAACGTTTCGGCCCTTTAGTATCTGTCTATATTTCTAAGATGGGATATTATGTACATTATTTACATTATTCGGACTATTGTCCTCAACTTTGTCGCCATATTTATTACAACGTTTCGGCCCTTTAGTATCTGTCTATATTTCTAAGATGGGATATTATGTACATTATTTACATTATTCGGACTATTGTCCTCAACTTTGTCGCCATATTTATTACAACGTTTCGGCCCTTTAGTATCTGTCTATATTTCTAAGATGGGATATTATGTACATTATTTACATTATTCGGACTATTGTCCTCAACTTTGTCGCCATATTTATTACAACGTTTCGGCCCTTTAGTATCTGTCTATATTTCTAAGATGGGATATTATGTACATTATTTACATTATTCGGACTATTGTCCTCAACTTTGTCGCCATATTTATTACAACGTTTCGGCCCTTTAGTATCTGTCTATATTTCTAAGATGGGATATTATGTACATTATTTACATTATTCGGACTATTGTCCTCAACTTTGTCGCCATATTTATTACAACGTTTCGGCCCTTTAGTATCTGTCTATATTTCTAAGATGGGATATTATGTACATTATTTACATTATTCGGACTATTGTCCTCAACTTTGTCGCCATATTTATTACAACCTTTCGGCCGTTGTAGGCTCCGGCCTTCCTCAGGTGGTTGGAATGTCGAACTGAACCCTTTATTTCGCTCACTGGGGTAGACTGTTCCAACCACCCGAAGAAGGCCGGAGCGTACAACGGCCGAAACGTTGTGATAAACATGGCGACAAAGATGAGGACAATAGTTCAAATAATGTACATAATACCTCATCTCAGAAATATAGACAGATATTGAAATTCTCAGTTTTGTTAACTGATATTTTATGCTGGTAAAGCACGAAAATGAGAACTGAAAATAAAATATGAAACATAAAAGAATAGTCTTGCAGAGTTTTATATAATTTAAGCCATTCTTTTTTTAGATTTGCCTGGGGTAGGATTAACTTTTGTTATGTTCCCATTATTGAAAATCGTGCCCGGTTTTTATTTCATCCTCGAAGTTATTTTGAATCGTCTTCTATTCATTGCCTCCAAGCTTAAGCGAACAAAAAGAAAAACTCAAGAAAACATAGATACTGGAAGTGTTAAAGATTCAAAATTATATTGTGAAAAGCTAAAAGCGTTCCTGCTGCGAGGCTCCTTCGATTTATTTAAGGGTTGGTTTTCCTCGTCTTTGTTTCGTCCACCCACAGTACAGGCATAAAGAGTAAAATTGTGGAACTCGTAAAAAGTCATGATGGCCGCTAACTCGGTTTGATAACAAATATTTCGTTCTGTATATAGGTGGAATTCAGATCTAATTTCCAGCAAAAACAAAGAGAGAAAATTCAAAAGGAAAAACAAATTCTGATTCTGGAATGTTTTTGTTTTTTTTTTTTTTTTTAGAAATTCTGGATTTCTTTCAAATGTGTTTCCATATCGCATGAATTTAATATAGTTCGAGTTTGCATCTTCGGTTCGACTTCCAATTTAATGTAGGCACTCGATGCCAGGCGCTGAAATGAAAAAAGAAAAGAAAAAAAAATACAAGCACAATACAAACAAATAAAAATAAATTTGACTTAAAAATACTATTTTAATTGTTTTTTACGCCTTATCAACCTTATGCAGGTTAGTCAAAGTCAGATTTTTTTTAATGTTGTAAGAATTTTGAGGGATAACATTGATTTGCTGATAAAAAATCCTACTAATTAACCTATAGCTGGGGGAGAAGTGTATTCATATCTTTTCCAAGGAATATTTACTCCGATTTCCAATTCTGAAATATTATCCATTACACCACCCGCACATCTAAGTTTGCAGCACTTGGTATTCCCAAGCGATCACCCATCTAGATACTGACCAGTTTAAACGTTGCTCAACTCCGGTTTTCATAACCTTGGATAATTTTATTGATCATTATTAACCATTACACCACGCCGAGGTGCCCCGATTTTCAAAGCGCAGCTCGGATGTGGCACAAGTCCGAAAGTAGGGAGCACCCAGTGCGAATCGAACTCACTGCTCAGTCGTAATTCTTCTAGCGAGACAAGCTTGCTAATCATTACACTGCCACGAGGTTTACTTTATCGCTTTTTCCATGGGAAATGTTCTGACGCGCTACATTTATTAATTCCCCCAGTTCAGACCTTCACAGTTTAGACCAACCATGCTGCCACAGACACTGGGACAAACCGTCCCCTATTCCCTTTGTATTCCATTAGGAAGAAAGAAGTTCCACCCGGGCAGATTCTTCCAAAGTACACCTATTTACTAGCAGACTCGCGAGATGAATATCCAACTTTGCAGCACTTGGTATTTCCAAGCGATCACCCATCTAGATACTGACCAGGTTAAACGTTGCTTAACTCCGGTTTTCATAACCTTGGATAATTTTATTGATGTTATGCACGGAGAAGACAAAAATACAATGTTTCGCCAATGGTACTCTCTTCCAACATCTTGGGTATCACATCAACGATCTATAAACATTTACGGTATGTATAAAATTAATTACAAGTGTTTACCCACCGTTCAACCGGTGGCTGGGCATTAAGTCTTTTTTTCTTTACCACTGTTCAACCAGTGGCTGGGCATTATGTTATTTTTCACTACCAGCAGTAAATCGGTGGTTAAGTCTCAAAGGGTTAACCTCTTCATAGGTTTAACCAAATATCCACATAAAATGCAGATTTTTACGTCGTATTCAATAATCCTCTACCTGGAATGGCTCTTGAGACTTTTTCTATTTCGATCTCAGGTAAAAACTGCTTCGTGGCTAAAATAGTTAGGGATTTTCTATTTAACAGCCGGGGGTTGATGTTTTGAATTCAACTAAAAGGTAGAATTTCGAACGTCAAGCAAGCCGTCCTTCATGTAGAAGGCTGGATAGAAGACGGTCTTCCTGTCTATTGATTTACCCCTGTTTTTTACCGCCCGTGTCACATTCCAAGTATAAAGCCAGTGCGTTGGCGACATTGCATCGGTGGGCGGATGGCTTCCTGGACTGAAGTCAACAGCCCGGGAGGAGGATTCTTCCGATCTAATCAAAGGCCACGTTCGTGGTTTGATGTGGAGAGGTAGGCGCTTTGCAAGGACTTGCCCAAGACACGCTACGCATGAATGGGTACTTTTCCGGTTTTCAACACACATATTTGGAGGGAACGTGTCAGGGGCCCCGGCTTCGCAGTGGCGGTACGGCAACCCGCCGCCAATGGACTCGTGATGATGGCATTTTAAATCTATCAATCTCGTTTCCTCCGTATTACTTTAGTAATAAGGACGTTCCACATGGTCAGCTTCTTCACAAGAACTGCTACTTTATTTAGCAGGCTCCCAGGGGCATGCTTTCCCGATCGCTAGAATTTTAAAATCATCAAGTCTAAGGTCTAAGGTCAAGTCTAAGGTTAACCGCTATCTTTCCCACATATCCTCATGAACTAAATTTTTTACCTTACCGCTCATACAGCAACCACCCTCAGTAATTCTCTATCCCGAGTAGCTCTTAGACCTTGTATTGAATGAACTTTAGAAGAAAAAATAAACGAATGAGTAATTTCAGTATCTCGGTCATATTTTGTGTTCTTAGAGCGCGGAGATTCGCGTTCTTTATATCTACACATGTCCATCATGCTGAAAAGCGTCGCTGATGTTAATTGTGTTTTTAACGCATGCGCGTCTGGCTAAACATAGTGTAACGATTTCTGCACTGGCTACATTTGTGGGTCTTCCATGGTAAAATTACGTCCAGGCTCATACAGCCTTTCGCCATTCTTAACAGAACAATTGCTATTACACAGTGAAACATGTAAAAACAACAGCGATATAACAAAAGCGGTAAAAAACTAAATGAAGCTGGCACATCAAGACAACAAAGATTTTGAATTAAAAAAAAAAATTAAAATTATGAATTTTCACAGTTGCTCTCTATGTACAGTGTATCAAAAAGGACACATTTTAAATGCAAGTATCTTGGATTATAAAAATGACAGAGAGTATCAAATATATTTATTACATAACTGATATACAAGAGTTCAACATATTATCTAAGATTTGAATATTACAACCCTGAGATAGTCACCACCATGAAGAGAACATGTACAAGATCGCTCTCTCATTTCAAACAGTGATGCTTAGCATATCAACTGGAAAGGCTGCAATCTCTCTACGGATGCTTTTCTTTAGTTCCACAGCTGTGTGGGGAGCCTGTATAATTTATATTCACAGCATATATTAACATTTATTAAAGGCATTTACATTTATTCAAAACATTCACTTTAAGTCAAGGCATATGTAATTCTCTTCAAAATAAATGTACTTTTATCAAAGGCATGTATACTTTTATTCAAGAAGTGTGCTTTTATTCAAGTCATATGTATTGTCGGACTTTGTCCATTTCATATATATATATATATATATATATATATATATATATATTAAGAACACCGGATTATATATCTTATTGTTCTTTATGATAATATATATATATATTATGAAATTGACAAAGTACGACAATTATTTAAAGACATTTTTATGTTTAACATTCTTTTTATAGATACAAGTATTTAAGTAAATGCTCTGTTTATAATAAACAGTATTAAATAACATTTACCGGCCTGAATGTCCGAGAAATTTTCATAGAAAATATTCGTCCTCCGACAGGATTCGAACCTGTATCCTATACGGAACCGTCATATTGCCTGGCGAGCCTTAACTGATTCGGCCACTGAGGAACGTTCGGTTGGCAAGGTCGAATTTACTGCTTATAAACGTCAATCTTCCATGAATCTCTCACGTACATTCATAACTGCTCATGGCGTATCAAATGTAAACAAATGACGTCACACATTATGAAATGGACAAAGTCCGACAATTATTTAAAGACATTTTTATGTTTAACATTCTTTTTATAGATACAAGCATCCCTGAGATAGTCACCACCATAATGCTCTGTTTATAATTCAGGCCGGTAAATGTTGTTTAATTATTATAAAACAGAGCATTTACTTAAATACGAAAGATGAGGACAATAGTCCGAATAATGTAAACAGAACATTTTTAAAAACGTTTTTAATCATTTTACCCCAAGCAAGTCGGGAATGCTTCTAGTACGCACAGGAATTGAAAGTGAGAAAAAAAACTGAGTACAGTGGGGATTGAGGAAAGGACAAAAGGTGAAAGCGATTCAAGAAGATAGAAGATGGCGATTGACGTTCCATTTAAATTTGTGGAGATTTTAGTTATCAGGGAAGCAAGTAAATGGAAGAGATTTCCACAGGAGAGAAGTGCGAGAAAATAGTCAGGGCACCAGGTAAAGAAAAAGCTCGTCAGAGCTGTTGCCATGGAAATATTTGTGGAAAAGACAGAGGGAAGCCACGTAACATCTGTGAGATGCCAAAGCAAGATCGATTACTGTTATGGGACCTTACCTCTAACGACAGAGTGAACTCTTCCTGACACTATGAATACTGCGCCTCTCAAGAGAGAGGGACGAGACGGAATCGAGTCGAGCCGATAGTAGTACACTCCAAACCAGACTGACAGTCATACTAACACCTTCAACATCTTGTATTATTGTTCTGTGTAATATATCTTTGTTATTTCTACTCTTGTGATCATGTTGTTCTTCCTTGGTCCTAACCTTGGACCATAACAGTGGCGACGAGGATATTGGACCATAACAATTACACTACAGATCCTTCTTTGGATTTTGTCAAGACCTTCGAGATGAATAGCAGGAACACCAGACTAAATATGGCATGAGCAAATGGTAGATTTGTAAACGTGCAAGATGACCTCTGACGAGAAAAAATTCTCTGGCAAGACACAGTGAGCCAAATTTCCTTGCAGTAGATGCAGCTATTGATTCAATGTAGTCACTCCACTTCAAGTCAGCTGAAGACGTGAGACCAAGAAGGTGCAGTGTGTTGCTCTCCTGGAGTCTGGCGTCATAAAGTCAGGTAGAAAAGTTTGTGTATTGGTGAACACATCCAAGATTTTTCTTTTTCCTATAGGTATCTGATATCTCTTTTGCTAAAGGTGGACCCTGATAATATTGTGGACTCCAAGAGAAATGAGATACGTAGTAGAAGCATACTTTAACAGACAAAGATGAAATTACGACCGCATTTTGGAAAGCGACAGGTGAGAGAGAGAGAGAGAGAGAGAGAGAAAGAGAGAGAGAGAGAAAGAGAGAGAGAGAGAGAGCTCGTACATGTTCTATTCGTGGTGGTGACCATCTCAGAGATGTAATATTCAAATTTTAGATATGTTGAACTCTTGTATGTCAATTAAGGCAATAAATATATTTGATGCAAAACACTTGCATTTCAAATGTGTGCCAACATTATTGGAAACCCTGTATAAATATATTTTCGTTCATATTTTCGTTCCCTCCCTAAACATGTATAGAAGTTAATCAACGAAGATATTAGTTCTGTTGAAGGACGAAACGCATTATACAGCATTTTTCAGTCGTGATTCAATTACCCGAAGAAAATAAACGGTGTTTACTAATTAGATATTCAAGTATCTCCATATTAAAATTGGCAATTTTCTTGATTTCACTACTACACGCATTATTTGATTCGACTAAATGGCGTTTGTGTGACGCAATATGTAAAGAGGTAGTGTAGCTGTGGCAACCATAGGGACGCGGGCAGGATTTTAAACTGACTGCGGAATGGTTTTTCAATGCCAGGAACTGAGACCATTCCCTTACCTGCAGCTGATTGTAGTCTTTCTAGATCATCAGGGACAAGAACCTATTAGACATATTTGAATTGATATCAACTGCAGGCATCACCAGTTTTATAGAAGGACGGAACCACCTGTGATTGATAGTTATGGTAACCGCCACACGAATGTGAACACTGCACAAAATCACATCTGAATTCAACACTGGTGACGGTCAGCCCACCAGTCAACCGTTACGTTTTTTTTTCCATAACAGTTTATACAAAGAATGTAATGTCTTGAAAAATTTTAAAATAATATCAGGACATGAATAAGACGAGAATTTAATGAGTATTTGATGACTCGTAATGATGGTATCAACCGTTTCCATGCAGGTAAATTTCGGCACACATTGACCGAAGAGTTAGGGTTATTGTCGATTGAAATTTATAAAGTATTTCTCTTCAAGTAACCTTCTCAAGTCAAGTCCACTAACTGTTATAGCTCTTTCTACAGGGTGCCCAGTAAAAAAAGCGCCAAATTTATTCTTTGAAAAAAATGCACAAGCCCTAATTGGTCCATCTCAATGTCCCTCTAAAAGCCCAGATCTGGATTACTCTATCTGACATTTCCCGTCCATGATATCCTCAGCATCCTTCTGTAGAACCACATTTCTGTTGCCTCAATCTTCTATTCTCCTTCTTCGAGGAAATGTTTTATCGCTATTAAAGAGAGCTGAAAAAATGATAGGAAGTTGTGGAGGGTCACGATTGCCCATTTCCTGATGAGCCAACGCACAAAGAAGATGAGAAAGAAGTGTCATGATATGGAAGGTAATCCCGTCGGTATTTATGTAATGGTTCGTAAATTTGATGATATTGTAATTGTGAGTTCAATCTCTGGGCTGGGCAGGGAAGTATTTACATGTATTCAGTAGAAACAGGGCGAACAATAACTGATTAGTATTAACAATAAGAACTGGACAAGATATCCCGAGACATGGGTAGTGGAACGAGAATGGGTGTTGTAAATTCTTTCATTTCAAATGTGTCTCATCATTATTGGATACCCTGTATAAATATAATCGACGATTATTTATATTTTCGTTCCCTCCCTAAACATGTATAGAAGTTAATCGACGAAGATATTAGTTCTGTTGAAGACCGAAATGCATTTTTCAGTCGTGATTCAATTACCCAAAGAAAATAAACGGTGTTTACTGATTAGATATTCAAGTCTCTACATATTAAAAGCGGCAATTTTCTTGATTTTACTACTACACGCATTATTTGATTCGAGTAGATGGCGTTTGTGGGACGCAATATGTAAAGAGGTAGTGTAGCTGTGGCAACCATAGGAACGCGGACATGATTTAAAACCGACTCCGGAATGGTTTTTCAATGCCAGAAACAGAGGCTATTCCCCTACCTGATAGCAGCTGATCGTAGTCTTTCTGGGGCAGCAGTGACAAGAACCTACTAGAAATACTCGAATTCCTCAGAGATATCAACTGCAGGCATTGCCAGTTTTATAGAAGGACGGAACCATCTGAGACTGGCAGTTATGGTAACCGCAACACGAATGTGAATTCAACCCTGATGACGCTCAACCCACCAGTCAAATTTTACTTTTTTTTTCCTTAACAGTTTATACAAAGAATGTAATGCCTTTAAAAAATAAAAAAAGTATTGGGGCATCAATAAGAATAGAATTTCGTGATTATTTGATTAATCATAATCGTGGTATCAACAGTTTCCATGTAGGTAACTTTTAGCATTCATTGATCGTAAAGTTTAGTGTCGATTGAAATTTATAAAGTATTTCTCTTCAAGCAACTTTCTCAAGTCAACTGTTATAGTTCTTTCTACAAGGTTCCCAGTAAAAAAGCGCCAAATTTATTCTTTAAGAAAACACACCAGCTCTAAATGGTCCATCTCAGTGACCCTCTAAAAGCCCAGATCTGAATGTTATGGGTTACTGTATCTGGAGTATATTCCTAATTCACTTGCAAAACCATCGTCGTGGCATCATGTTGATTCATTGAAGTGGAACTGAATCTTGGAATTAAATTCCTTTTTGACACTATCCACAAAGCTACTGCCTCCTGGTTATCACGCTTACAACTTTGTGTTGAACATTCCGGCAAACATATTGAATATATACGATGATTGTTCAGTTTGTGAATGAATCGTGATAGCTAAATAAATTTATTTCTGAATTTACCGCTTTTTTACTGGTCACCTTGTAGTATTGATAGGAATTTCCTTCCTAACGTTTTGCTTAAGGTAGTGTGGAATGTCAACATCCTAATTATATTCTTATTATTTCTTCTAGTTGCATGTGCTAGCCATTTTAGATGCTGTTGCTGTTGAAAGTGTTCAAGTGATGTAGTTTTTCCTTTTTCTTTTTTTTTTTTGGCAAAGTTCTTCGTCTGGAATTCGACAGCGCCATTCTGTTGAAGGATTGTTTTTTTTTTAACACCACGAGTATTCATTAGCTTAAAACTATTTATAATCAGTGATCTGAGCAAAGATCTGGTAACATGACTTAATGAGTATTGATTGATTGATTAATAGAAATAAATTTTATTCGTTATACAAGAAGTATAAACGGGAATTGCCGTATTTGACGGCATATAAGACGCACCCTAATTTCAGCAGGGAAAATCAAGAAAAAATGAGTAATTATTAAAATTATTAAAGTTATTAGTAAATGGTATAGGTAGACTATATTTATGAGGTATTATTTTGGTTAAAAAAAGCCATGATTACAATTAAACAAAAATAATAGGAAAAAATAACACGAGCCTATGAATCTTTATTATATCCAAAGGTAAAAAAACAAAATAAAAATCAAGCAATTATTACAACTGGGCAAAACTACAGTTACCATTAAAATTTTATTCATCTTCAAATCCATAAAATTTGTCGTTCTCGTTATCAAAACTCTGATACACAATTTCAATACTACTATCATCGTCGTTAAATAATGCGTCATCTAATTCCGGCCGACTATCGTGAATTTTAAACCTACATATGTCATATAAGACGCAGAGGAATTTTAAAGGATATTTTTAGTAAATAAAGTGCGCCTTATACGCCGTCAAATACGGTAATTATTATACAATGATACATGTTAGGGATCATTAATATAACGCTCAGTTTCCGTTCCGACTGTATTTTTTTCAAAAGTGTTCTTTTTTAACAATCACCCTTCTTCTTGCTATGTGGTCTTTCATAACGTTGGCGACCATGGCAATATGATGTTTCGGTCGCTGGTTTCTTCAACCTTCTTTCCGTATCAATTGCTGAGGCGAATGCTGTTATTCTCATACCTCGATTCTTACATGTCAAGTACCACACCTTTGTTGTTTTATACAAGGCGTCACAAACTTTTACCCACATTTACTCTTAACTTTCTTTTTGGTGGGACGCCATAATCATTCGATGAAAAAAAAAAAAAAAAGCTTATTTTATTTTATTTTTTTACTACTAGATACATTTGGCCACCTCGAGTTGGTGTAATGGTTAACAAGCTTGTCTCGCTAGAACAATTACGAGTGAGTTCGATCCTCACTGGGTGCCCCATACTTTCGACCTTGTGCTACATCCGAGCTACGCTTGGAAAATCGCTACTAATAGATAAATTTAGGAATTGTTTTATAATTAATAATAAATGTATATGATTTATTTTGAAGTAAAACTAATTTAATAAAAATAACTAAATTCTATAGAACCTTTATTTACACTAGTAAAATAACTCATCAGTGAGTTATGTGCCATGCGTGATACACGCTTAGCTGATCACGTATCTTTCGATACAAGAGTGACGAGGGAGATATTTTTTTTCCGATGTAGGTTGCTTTCTTTCTGCGGTAGACCAGTTGCGATCCAAGGCTATAAAACCCGGTCTGTCCTGTTATTTAGCCATAGCTGGGAGGAGAAGAAGATGATTCATACCTTTCCCAAGGGTATTAGCATGTAAGTGAATTTAATAGATTTAAATGAAATTCGAACTCAGCTCTCCGATTCCCCAATCCGAGCCGCTATCCATTACTCCACCGTGACTCCTTATGAATAAAAATAAAATATCTACTACTAATAATAATAAATTAGAATGACTCATAATAAACCATTTTAAAATATGTGAGTAATAATTTTTTTAAAGTGTAGAATTATTTAATGAGATCTCTGTGGTTGATGCCGCACTGCGAGATTTTTTTTTGTAATCGACTCCATCGATGTCAATGATAGTCGAATATTACCCCTTTTCACAATGTCGAGCCTATTAGTATATTAATTAATTTATATTAATATATTTATATTTTATTTTATTAATATTTGAAATTAATATTATTATTTATTATTAATATATTGAATTTAGATAATAAATTATAATCTTTATATAATTTTCCTTTATACATATAATGCTTCTTTTATATATCCTTCTCAGTTTTTATCCACCCTTTACAATCAAAACATCAGGTAGAGTTAAAAGGGACGCTAAATTATATCACTTGATATTGTTTTCTGCTAGTTTTAGAGTTGTTTTTCTATTTTTAGTAATTTAATATGGATGCAATTGACAAATGATGCAGCAGTCAGGGAAAGATTGTCTCCTTGGAGTTGTTAATGTTGAATATGGCAACATAAAGGACTTTATCATGCAAGATGGCGCTCTTATGAGATGGACGGTGAAGAGACAAGGGAATGCTGGGAAGAGCGAGGAAAGTCTCTCTTACTCTCTCTCTCTCTCTCTTTCTCTCTGATATTTTTATAACAAAATACGGAGTCCTCCTCTCTCTTTGAATCGTTCTTTCATTTTCAGTCTCTCTCTCTCTCTCTCTCGTTCCCCTCATTCTTGCTCTTTGGTATTTCGTTATTTCACTCAATCACTCACTCACTCACTCACTCAATTACTCACGCTCTCTATCTCCTCCTCTATTTCATTCTCATTCGTACACATGCAGTATCTCTGTTATCTCGTCTCTCCTCCTCATTTTTACACAAGCTACCACTCTCTCTCTTTCTCTCTATCTCCGTTTGACTCGTGCTTACTCTCTGTCTCACTGTTGCTATCTCTACTCACTTTCTCATTCGTCCTCAGTCTTACAAATACTCACCCTCTCTCTCTCCATATCCTTTCGCCACACTTTTATATATTCCCTCTGTTTCACCCTCTCTCCTTTCCACTGTTACACACCTTCTCAAATCCACTCTCCTTCGTTTCTACCACTTCAATTTTAACAGCCTTAATTTCTTTAAGAACTCTCCTCTCTTTCTTTCCCTCTGTTATTCATTACATTAACTTTAGTAACACCCTCTTCCATTCATTAAATAGAGATCTTCTCTAAAATGCTCCCCTGCACAGTATCTTCCCCCTCCTCACGCTTTCTCTTTTTCTCTCTTTCTCCCTCTTACCCGGCATCCTCCTTCTCCTCCTCACACTTACAAACTTTCTCCTGTTCTTTCTTTCTCTAACACGCTATGTTCCTCCTCCTCACTTATACACGCTTTCTCTTTTTCTCGCTTTCCCACTCTTACACGCTCTCCTCCTTCTCCTCCTCCTCACTATTACACAATTTCAGCTTTTCTTTCTTTCTCTATCTAACACGCTATGTTCCACCTCCTCACTCATACACGCTTTCTCTTTTTCTCGCTCTCTCACTCTTACACGCTCTCCTCCTTCTCCTCCTCACTATTACACAATTTCAGCTTTTTTTTCTTTCTCTATCTAACACGCTATGTTCCACCTCCTCACTCATACACGCTTTCTCTTTTTCTCGCTCTCTCACTCTTACACGCTCTCCTCCTTCTCCTCCTCCTCACTATTACACAATTTCAGCTTTTCTTTCTTTCTCTATCTAACACGCTATGTTCCACCTCCTCACTCATACACGCTTTCTCTTTTTCTCGCTCTCTCACTCTTACACGCTCTCCTCCTTCTCCTCCTCCTCACTATTACACAATTTCAGCTTTTCTTTCTTTCTCTATCTAACACGCTATGTTCCACCTCCTCACTCATACACGCTTTCTCTTTTTCTCGCTCTCTCACTCTTACACGCTCTCCTCCTTCTCCTCCTCACTATTACACAATTTCAGCTTTTCTTTCTTTCTCTATCTAACACGCTATGTTCCACCTCCTCACTCATACACGCTTTCTCTTTTTCTCGCTCTCTCACTCTTACACGCTCTCCTCCTTCTCCTCCTCACTATTACACAATTTCAGCTTTTTTTTCTTTCTCTATCTAACACGCTATGTTCCACCTCCTCACTCATACACGCTTTCTCTTTTTCTCGCTCTCTCACTCTTACACGCTCTCCTCCTTCTCCTCCTCACTATTACACAATTTCAGCTTTTTTTTCTTTCTCTATCTAACACGCTGTGTTCCACCTCCTCACTCATACACGCTTTCTCTTTTTCTCGCTCTCTCACTCTTACACGCTCTCCTCCTTCTCCTCCTCACTATTACACAATTTCAGCTTTTCTTTCTTTCTTTATCTAACACGCTATGTTCCTCCTCCTCACTCATACACGCTTTCTCTTTTTCTCGCTCTCTCACTCTTACACGCTCTCCTCCTTCTCCTCCTCACTATTACACAATTTCAGCTTTTCTTTCTTTCTCTATCTAACACGCTATGTTCCACCTCCTCACTCATACACGCTTTCTCTTTTTCTCGCTCTCTCACTCTTACACGCTCTCCTCCTTCTCCTCCTCACTATTACACAATTTCAGCTTTTCTTTCTTTCTTTATCTAACACGCTATGTTCCTCCTCCTCACTCATACACGCTTTCTCTTTTTTCTTTCTCCATCTAACACACAATCTTCCTCCATCTCACACTTACACGCTTTCTCTTTTTCTCCCTTTCTCCATCTAACCGGTTATCTTTCTACTCCTCATCCTTGCACGTTTTCTCTTTATCTCTCTCTCTCTATCAATGATATACTATCTTCTTCTTCCACACTCTTACACGCTTTTTCTCTATTTCTCCATCGAATGTACTATTTTCTTCCTCCTCATTCTTTTGGCTTTCTTTTTTTTCGTTCTTTCTCACAAACAATCCTCCCTTCCTCACTGTTACACTGTTTCCTTTTTCTCTCTTCCCCCCTTACACGTTATCCTCCTTCCCTCCCCACTTTCTGTTTTTCTCTCGTTCTCCATCTAACACGCTATCTGTCTCCTTCACACACTTAAACGCTATCTCCTCCATCTTCCTCCTCCTCACTCTTAAACGCTTTCTCTTTTTCTCTCTTTCTCCCACTTACACGCTATCCTCATCCTCCCCACTCCTGTATGCTTTCTCTGTGTCTCTCTTTCTCTATCTACACGCTATCTTCCTCCTCCTCAACCTTACACGCTTTCTCTTTCACTGTTTCTCCCACAGATACGCGATCTTCCTCATTCTCACTCTTACAAACTTTCTCTTATTTTATCTTTCTCACACTTACAAGCAATCCACCCCTCCTCACTCTTACACGGTTTCCGTTTTCTCTCTTCCTCTCTCTTGCACGCTATCCTCCTCCTCATTTTCTCTCTTTATTCATCTAACACGCTATCTTCCTCCTCACCCTTACACGAGAGATCTTTCTCTCTTTCTCTCACATACACGCTATGTTCCTCCTTCTCTCTCATACACGCTTTCTCTTTTCTTTCTCTCTCCATCTCACACGTTTTCTTTTTCCACCACACATTTACACGGTTCCTTTTTTCTCTCATTCTCCATCTAACAACATATTTTTCTCCATCTCAGTCTTACACGCTTTCTCTTTTTTCTCTTTGTCCCTCTTACACGCTATCTTCCTCCTCCTCACTCTTACACGCTTTCTTTCTTTATTTCTCCCTCTTATGCTATCCTCCTCCTCACTCTTAGAAGCTTTCTCTTTTTCTCTGTTTCTCCCTCTTAGACGCTATATTCCTCCTCCTCACACTTACGCACTTTCTTTATTCTCTCTTTCGCCTTCTTACTCGCTATTTTTCTCCTCCTCACTCTTACACGCTTTCTCTTTATTCTTTCTTCATCTTACTCGCTATCTTAGTCCTCCTCGCTCTAACACGCCTTCTCTTTGTTTCTCTCTTTCTCCCTCTAAAATATTGTATTCCCCCTCACTTTTACAAGTTGTCTCTTTTCCCGCTTTCTCTCTTTTATATCTCCTCTTCCTTCTCCTATCTTTCCTACTTTGTTTTCTTCTTTTCCCCGTTTATCATTCTACCCTCTTCCCCCTGCTCATTTTAAACGTTCTCTCTTTTTCTCCTTTATCTCTTTTACATGCTTTCTACCTTCTATTCGATCTCACGCATTGTCTATTTTCCCTCTTTCTCCATCTTACATAATTCTCCTCCCCCTTCCTCATTCTTGCACATTGTCTCTTTTCGTCTCTCCTTCTCCCTCTTACATAATGGTCCTTTCTCTACTTCTCGCTTTTATACTTATTTTTACAAATCCTCCCACCTGACTGTTTCTGATTGTTGCCCTTAGAATTACACTTCATCTTGTTGACCCCTCATCACCCGCCCCAAAATCACCTTCTTGTTATTATTTCTCCCATAGTGTATTCCCTTTTTATTTCTCTTTCCTCCTGGCGCACACACTCTTTCTGACAACTCTTCTGAATGATTCTTTGTAATTGTTCCATATCGGTTGTTATAGGTCAATGCCAACTTAATTAGGAATTCCGCTCGGTATCTCATCAGATTCTGATGATAAGAAATAGTCCGTGGGCTTCTGGACAATTTAAATATTAATTCTCTATTTCTCAGCATATAGGTGAAATCTTCATAATGCCAAACACGGCTTACTTGTGTTGTAAGCGGCTTACAAGCAACATTAAAATATGATTTACATTTATTACATTTTTTAAGACATTTTTTTTTTATGTTTATACGTTCTTTTTATAGATACAAATATTTAAGTAAATGATCTGTTTATAATAAACAGTATTAAACAACATTGACCGGCCTGAATGTTCGAAAAATTTTCATATCCTATATAGGATACAGGTTCGATTCCTGTCGGAGGGCGTATATTTTCTATGAAAATTTCTCGGACATTCAAGTCGGTAAATGTTGTTTAATACTGTTTATTATAAACAGAGCATAGACTTAAATATTTGTATCTATAAAAAGAACGTATAAACATAAAAAATGTCTTAAATAATTGTCGGACTTTGTCTATTTCATAATGTATGGCGTCATTTGTTTACATTTGGATACGCATTGAGCAGATATGAATGAATGAGAAAATCATGGAGAATTGTGTTTAAAAACAGTAAAATCGACCTTGCTAACCGAACCCTCCCCTGTGGCCCAATCGGCACGTCAAGCTATATAACGGTTCTTTATAGGATAAAGGTTCGATTCCTGTCGGAGGACGCATATTTTCTATGAATATTTCTCGGATATTCAGGCTGGTAAATGTTGTTTAATACTTTTTATTATAAACAGAGCATTTACTTAAATATTTTTATCTATAAAAGTAACGTATAAACATAAAAAATGTCTTAAAAAATAATTGTCGGACTTTGTCCATTTCATAATGTGTTTATAACATTCTTAACGCCAAGTAACATAATATGAAACGCAAAATACATTATTTATTCTTGAGTTTCAAAACATTCATATATAATTCCTGTTCTTGGAGATGACCATTGATTTCTAACTAAGTGTTCATTTTCAATGACAGGAAATATATGAAAAATCTTTGAAACAAAAACATATAAATATGAATAATTTATTATATGCATTGAAAGCAAGTGTCCATAACACTATGTATTGATTCATTTGCCATTTATTAAAATGGCAAATTGAAATTTATCAAAATGGCGGACTGGAATAGTGAAAGATGCCTTCCAATAGCTAAAGTATTAAGGAACAGGAAAATTGCGTTTGAAGCAAAGAAAAGGATGCGGAAATGTTAGGCAATATCTATCCTCGCATGTGGCAGTGATGAAGTACCGACTTGAGGCAACAAAGATGGTGTTCTACAGAATGATGCTGAGAATACTATAGACTAAATATGTAAGCAACGAGGAAGTTTTAACGAAAGTAGAAACAAAAAGGCCATTTTCATTTTGAATCTGAAAAAGGCAGTTGATATTTCTAGGTTAAGTAATGACGAGAAAAGAAGGCCTGAAAAATTTGACACGCACGGGAGATAGCGAGGACAAAGGAAAACTGTCCGTAATTATGTAAAGGGCTCGTGTAAATGGATGGTCATCAAGAGGGGTAAGTCATAGTAAGGAAATAAATATTGATAAAAGCTATGAAGAAGAAAAATTGAAGGACGTCGTTTAAATTTAACGGTAAAATATCAGTGTATTTCTTGCCTACGCTTTCTAATGCTTACACTTACATATGAATTAAGTTGTAAATATTTTAGCTTAGACAGTGTCCGGTAGAAATACTTCCTACGTATACACGTAGGAGGTAATTCTTCCGTACCCTGAATAAAAATGCATGAGTAAATTGTTTTTGATCACCTTCCTTAGAACGTTAACAGAAGATACATTTTATGACCTACAAAATACATTTTTAATAGTAAAATTACCAACAATACATTTTATGATCTACAAAATACATTTTTAATAGTAAAATTACCAACAATACATTTTATGACCTAAAAAATACATTTTTAATAGTAAAATTACCAACAATACATTTTATGACCTACAAAATACATTTTTAATAGTAAAATTACCAACAATACATTTTATGACCTAAAAAATACATTTTTAATAGTAAAATTACCAACAATACATTTTATGACCTATAAAATACATTTTTAATAGTAAAATTACCAACAATACATTTTATGATCTACAAAATACATTTTCATAGTAAAATTACTAACAGTACATTTTATGACCTACAAAATACATTTTTAATAGTAAAATTACCAACAATACATTTTATGACCTACAAAATACATTTTTAATAGTAAAATTACCAACAATACATTTTATGATCTACAAAATACTTTTTTAATAGTAAAATTACCAACAATACATTTTATGACCTAAAAAATACATTTTTAAAGGTAAAATTACCAACAATACATTTTATGACCTACAAAATACATTTTTAATAGTAAAATTACCAACAATACATTTTATGACCTAAAAAATACATTTTTAATAGTAAAATTACCAACAATACATTTTATGACCTACAAAATACATTTTTAATAGTAAAATTACCAACAATACATTTTATGACCTAAAAAATACATTTTTAATAGTAAAATTACCAACAATACATTTTATGACCTACAAAATACATTTTTAATAGTAAAATTACCAACAATACATTTTATGACCTAAAAATACATTTTTAATAGTAAAATTACCAACAATACATTTTATGATCTACAAAATACATTTTTAATAGTAAAATTACCAACAATACATTTTATGACCTACAAAATACATTTTTAATAGTAAAATTACCAACAATATATTTTATGACCTAAAAATACATTTTTAATAGTAAAATTAAGCAACAATACATTTTATGACCTACAAAATACATTTTTAATAGTAAAATTACCAACAATACATTTTATGACCTAAAAAATACATTTTTAATAGTAAAATTACCAACAATACATTTTATGACCTAAAAAATACATTTTTAATAGTAAAATTACCAACAATACATTTTATGACCTACAAAATACATTTTTAATAGTAAAATTACCAACAATACATTTTATGACCTAAAAAATACATTTTTAATAGTAAAATTACCAACAATACATTTTATGATCTACAAAATACATTTTCATAGTAAAATTACTAACAGTACATTTTATGACCTACAAAATACATTTTTAATAGTAAAATTACCAACAATACATTTTATGACCTACAAAATACATTTTTAATAGTAAAATTGCCAACAATACATTTTATGACCTACAAAATACATTTTTAATAGTAAAATTACCAACAATACATTTTATGACCTACAAAATACATTTTTAATAGTAAAATTACCAACAATACATTTTATGATCTACAAAATACATTTTTAATAGTAAAATTACCAACAATACATTTTATGACCTACAAAATACATTTTTAATAGTAAAATTACCAACAATACATTTTATGACCTACAAAATACATTTTTAATAGTAAAATTACCAACAATACATTTTATGGCCTAAAAAATACATTTTTAATAGTAAAATTACCAACAATACATTTTATGACCTACAAAATACATTTTCATAGTAAAATTACTAACAATACATTTTATGACCTACAAAATACATTTTTAATAGTAAAATTACCAACAATACATTTTATGACCTAAAAAATACATTTTTAATAGTAAAATTACCAACAATACATTTTATGATCTACAAAATGCATTTTCATAGTAAAATTACTAACAGTACATTTTATGACCTACAAAATACATTTTTAATAGTAAAATTACCAACAATACATTTTATGACCTAAAAAATACATTTTTAATAGTAAAATTACCAACAATACATTTTATGATCTACAAAATACATTTTCATAGTAAAATTACTAACAGTACATTTTATGACCTACAAAATACATTTTTAATAGTAAAATTACCAACAATACATTTTATGACCTAAAAAATACATTTTTAATAGTAAAATTACCAACAATACATTTTATGACCTACAAAATATATTTTTAATAGTAAAATTACCAACAATACATTTTATGACATACAAAATACATTTTTAATAGTAAAATTACCAACAATACATTTTATGACCTAAAAAATACATTTTTAATAGTAAAATTATCAACAATACATTTTATGATCTACAAAATACATTTTCATAGTAAAATTACCAACAATACATTTTATGATATAAAAATATACATACTCAAACATATCTTAACTCTAAAAGTATAAAATTACATAAAAATATTTAGATTTCAGCATTAAATAACCCAGAGAGGTTAATCTACCGCCAAACAAAAACAATCACTCAGTCAACCAATGAAACAAAAATAAGACTTTCATGACATTAGCCCATACAATATACTACAATTTCTCTACCATGTATACAACTGTGAAGGTAGAATAACATATATTTTTATTACTTTAAAATTCTAAAGAAAATTAAATTTCAGCATTAAATGACCCATGAAGGAGTTGATATGCTCTTAAACAAACAAATCAGTCAATCAGCAGAAGAGGAGGAGCTGATCACTCTACCTGCTGATCGTGGTTTACAAATCAAACATAAAGAGGTGACCATTGATCAGTTTGGGATTTTCGTTCAAGAAAAATAGCCTTCAAGAGCTGGTAAAGCATTGAGTATTTTATTGCAATTTTCCACATCATACCTGTGTGAATTTGGATTTTTCTGTGCTTACCAACAGCAAATGCAAAAATAGATCAAATATTAAACAAGAAATGAGAATATGTTTGTCACATATATGGCCTAACACCCAAAGAATGGCCAAAGCAAATCAATCACACGTTTCCCCCTATATATAAGTAGATGTAATAATATAAGAAGCATAATATAGAGGGTAATGTCTTAAAAATAAATGCTTATTTCAGGTGATCTTTCTTATTTTCCCATTTCCAAAAGGCATCTACACAGAAGACACTACCATTTACTCCTGTCTCCATGGTAAATCCGGCATTGCTGTCAAAGTAAACCTGGCCGTTGGCCTTGAAAATGGCCTCCAATCTGTGGTTGACGGAGGTAGGAAATAGCTTGTAGATTTTAAAGCATCCAACACGAAACTGCTCTCATTTACTCACCATAGAGAACCTTCCCTACTTCCGACCAGCATGGTTGATACTCAACTCCACGAGAGCGTCTCACTGCGCCGCCTTGGTCTCAAGTTTTCCACTATTCTGGGGTGCAACAACTACATTGAATTAATAGCAGCATCTTCGTCCTGGGTAAGACAAACTACATCCGCGTCCTGGGTAAGACAATAAACTACATCCAGCAGCAAGGCCTCTGATCAGGAGGTTTTGAGGAGCGTGGAAACACCTCTTAATTGGTGGTGTTCCCAGGTTCACCCTGACCCAGGGTGGTAACACCTGTTAGGGTCCCAGCTATAGGCAAATAGTTAACTATTACAAAAAATACTTTATTACCAGCAATACAATTTTGAAGGAAAAATATTACCGGAAACAGATTTTTGACAGGATCGACGTTGCTTAACTTGGGTGATCGTAAGGAACCCGGTATATCAACGTGATATGGACGTGGGTGGGCGAGAATTGGTGTTTCAACTTTGTATGATCGTAAGCTCTACTTTTAATTATGACTTCCCAATTGCTCACATGTCATATCCATAATATTCTCAACATTCCTTAGTAGGATCATATTTCTGTCTCTTCAAGTCTCTCCTTTATTTGTGAGAAGATTGCCTTGCATTCACTGCTTTAACGGAGATTAGATATTACATATAGGTTCAGCACTTTTTTCTTTGTTTCTAACGGTATTCCCCTCTCTCTTAATACTTTGCTTAATTCTTTGAGGCATGTTTCGCTGTTCCCATGCGTCTTCGGATTTCTATATTACATTTTCCGTCGTCTGTCGCTACACTACCAAGATAGTTAATTTGAGGTTCCCAATATGTAGCTCACGCAATGCGCTGCCTCTTTTGCTGACAACCTGTCTTCTATTAGCTAATAGTCCTTTCTTCTTGTTTTCCTTGACTAACTTATCTGAAAGGTCTTTCAGTTTTCTTTCCTCGTCTGCAATCCACATGTAGACCGATGGTAATGTTATTAGTGTTTTTTCTTCAAGGAAACATTTGGCATTCATTGACTGAGCAGCCAGCACTGCGGGTTTCAGTTGAAATTTATAAAATCTTTCTCTTAAATTTTTTTTTCAGGAAACAGGCTTTTCAATTCCATTAGGTGTTATTGCTATTTCCAGTAGTAATCGGGGTTTCCTTCCTAACCTTTTGTTGGAAGTATTGTGGAATGTCAACATCTTGATTCTGTTATTATTTTCTCTCTGACTTGATTTAGCCATTTTAGTTGTTGGTAGTCCTGAAGTTTCTGTTATTTAATGCAGTTCTTTGTTTTTGAATCTGTAGCACCAGTCCACAGTGTTGATAAGTGCAGCCTATTCTGTGTTCAATTTCCTTCTAACCTATACTAAATTTGTTATAACTGATCCATACACCAAGGCAAGGTCTCATCATTTTACAGTTCAAACTACCTCTAGTGCAGCCTATTCTCTTTTCAATTTCCTTATCTTCTATTCTAGATTTGTTATAACTGATCCGTACACCAAGGCAAGGTGTCATCATTTTACAGTTCAAACGACCTCTAGTGTAGCCTCTTCTCTTTTCAATTTCATTATCTTCTGTAATAAATTTGTTATAACTGATCCATACACCAAGTCAAGGTCTCATCATTTTATAGTTCAAACTACCTCTAGTGCAGCCTATTCTATATTCAATTTACTTATATTCTATACTAAATTTTTTATAACTGATCCATACACCAAGGCAAGGTGTCATCATTTTACAGTTCAAACTACCTCTAGTGCAGTCTATTCTATGTTCAATTTCCTTATCTTCTATACTAAATTTGTTATAACTGATCCATACACCAATGTATTTGAAATGTTTAGTATTTATTAATTCCACATCCTGAATTATTATGATGGATTCAGGGTAGATGCCACCACAGCTTTCATTCCAATTTGAAAACATTTGAAAAGGTTTATCTTGGTAGAGGATGTTGATTTTTGTTCAAAATAATTCTTATCTTATGAAAATGTTTAACTAAGAAATGTTTATTTTTATGATGGATTCCATCACTGCTTTTATTTAAATTCCAGATCATAGTTTCTGTTTTGAAAAGGTTTATCTTGAGTCCTATTTCTTGGAATACTTGATAGAGAATGTTTTTGTTCACGACTATTCTTATCCCAATTATGAATACCTATGTCATCAGCATAGAGCTCTCATCATCAGTACACTGGCCTTGGTAAGAAAAGCAAGATTTCTGTCTTCTACTAGTTGATTCATTTGGGATGTGTCATGGAATGCGTAAATGATTCGTGCCCATCTTTTCACATCTATGCTTGTAAACGAGCAGAACATAATCTAGAAAAAGATTAAGTAGCCTGGGATTCTCATTTCCTCCTTGTCATATTCCTATTTTTATTTAAATCGGCATCCACCAAGCAAGGCAGTAATGCCACCAAAAGCGAAGGGATTACAGGGCGTGGAAGAATTAAGAACAGAAACATTAATGACGAGCAGAAAGAGAAGGGAGTTATCAAGTGGACAGTAGATAGCGATTAACATGAATTCTTTTTTCCTTGTACTTAATTTGTTATACGCTGAGGTATCTGAAGTGTTAATTCTACATCCTAAATATTCCTGATGGATTCAGGGTCGGTGCCATCACTGCTTTCATTCCAATTCCAGATCATAGTTTCTATTTTGGAAAGGTTTATCGTCAGTGCTATTTCTTGGAATGCTTTCTAGAGGATCTTGATTTTCTATTCAAAATCATGCTTATCCCAACTATTAATACCGATGTCATCAATATAGACCCGCAGATAGTAAAATTGCGGAAATTTAAATATCTGAGGCGTGTTTTAACGGAGGACAGAAAGAGCGACACTGAGATCCGAAGGCGTATTAGGAAGGGCAAGGAAGCATTTCAAAAGCTAAGCAGAATACTAAGAAATAGGAAAATTTCGCTAGAAACAAGGAAAATAATACTAAAGTTCTTTGTGCTATCTGTCCTCCTACATGGCACTGAGTGTTGGAGCATCTCCTCAAAGATGAAGAGAAAACTTGAAGCAAGAGAAATGTTGTTCTACAGAAGGATGCTGAGTATACCGTAGACAGAACGATGTAGTTTTGGTGGAAATGCAAACAAAAAAGAAACTAATACTTAAAGAGAAATACAGTTGAGGTTTCTGGGTCACATAATGAGGACTTGGAAAATCTGACACTCACGGGACAGATAGAGGGCAAGTGGGACAGAGAAAAACAACGCATAACATACTTAGTGAGCTTGAGTAAACGCATGGCTGAACAGGACTTAGGAGAAAGTTTATTAAGAGCTGCAATGGACGGGAAGTTGTAGGGTCATGATTGCTTACGTCCTCATGGTACACGGTATATAAAGAAGAATGCTCTTACGTTTTTCTTTTTGGTGAGATTAATAAACTGAAAAAAAACTAATTGTTATGGTCCAATATCCTCGTCGCCACTGTTATGGTCCAAGGTTAGGACCAAGGAAGAACAACACGAACACAAGAGTAGAAATAACAAAGATATATTAAACAGAATAATAATACAAGATGTTGAAGGTGTTAGTACGACTGTTAGTCTGGTTTGGAGAGAACTACTATTCGTTCGACTCGATTCCGTCTCCCGTCTTGAGAGGCGCAGTATTTATAGTGCCATTCTGTCGTTATAGATAAGGTCCCATAACACTAATAATTATAGTCTGTCCTATCTGCCAATTTATTAGCCATTTTCAAGGGTTTCGCTGTTAATATATTTTCAACGTTTGTGTTCTAAGGTGTATTGTCTAGAGGTTGGAACAGTTTTAAGGGGGCACGGTGGGTTAATGGATAGCGGCTCGAACTGAGGAAACGGAGAGCCGAGTTCGAATTCCAATCGAATCCGTTTCATTCACTTACGTACTATTACCCTTGGGAAAGGTAGGAATCATCTACTTCCCCACCCCCAGCTACGGGTAAAGTGCAGGACAGACATATTGGATGACAGAGAATGAAGGTGATCCCTTGGTCGTACCACAGATTTAGCGATACAAGCAGCGAAAACAAAAAGCTGTTACACATATTGTTGACAGTGGTTAATAACGTTGAATTATATGCATTTACATCTTATTTATTTACGATAACAACGCGGATTTCGATCACGAAAAGTACTTTTTTTAATTCTGATTTAAAAAAAAAATTCTGATTTTAAATTTCAGTTTTTTTTAAAATTCTGATTTTTTAAAATTCACATATCTTAACGAAGTGTTTTTGGTAGTCGACAAAAGTTCAGCATACACCTATAGGGCTCGTCCCTCTAGAGATTAACGACAACAGTAGGCGAATCAATTTAATATAATTAATTGGAAAGGAAAGAATGGTAGTTTTAATTTTTCTTTCTTTGACTTGTGAGCTTTCAGGCTTTTTTTAATTTGTCTTTTGGGCTTCTTGGTGTGACAGTTTAAAACTCATTTGACATATGAGCATGTCTTTTATTGTGATATGTCCCAACGGCTGTCAATGGAGCGCTCATGTTTAAAATCATTAAGTTCAATTTATTCAGTGTATGACATCGAATCATAATCCCCTAATATTTTTTTTATTGTTTTGCTTTATTTCACTATCTTAATTTCAAGTCAATTTTTAAAAAAACTCCACTTCATCTTACATTTTCATATAATTCATTATTGTTAATTATTTTTTACGAGTTTTTATATCAGTTGTTTTTTGATTTCATTGCAACAGTCATTTATTTATTACGAAATCGTCAAAGAAGTCAATCGATAATGCCTTCGTATTTAAACCTGTAACAATGCTGTCACAATATGACAGTTTTAAAATCTCAACAAATGTTTATTCTACATTCCGATTGCCCCTCTGCTTATTCAACGCTCATAAACTAACATTCAGGGAATTCTGAAAAACCTCTAAATAAATTTAAATTAAGCAGAAATAAATACTGGTCATAGATTAATAATGGTAGCCAACTACATCACGATTACGAGTTCCGTAACCTATTCAGGTTGTAGGGTCCCATATTTACTGCAACCGTAACAGCAATGGGTGTATCTACGGCAAAATAGACTGAAGGAGCCCATTCTGACTTTGAATTCGTAATTTTCGTTCTCCTAGACCAGTGGTTCTCAATCTGGGTCTAGTGGACCCTGGGGCTGCATGTGACATTACTGGGGGAGGCACACCAAAAATAGTAAATTGGAGGTCCACGGTAATATTTTAGTAGACCATAGAGTAATTTCACTTCGGAACGTATATTACAACAGTGAATTGGAGTTTCTACAGTAATCTACGCAGTGTAGCCGGACCGTGCGGGGTGAAGATGTGAAGAGATATCAGAAGGTTAAACTTTCCTGCTGGCGGGTCCAGCTACATGAGAATGTCGGACTTTAATTAAGTCCAAAGAAGACAAAGAAAACAAACAAGACCGATATACATGGGTTAACAAATATATATTAATAACAAAACAAGTTAAAAAAAGACATGGACTGTTACATAGAGTTTGTATGGTGAAATTATGTGTGTGTGTTGTAAGTGTTGGTACGTATGTGTATTGTTCTTAGCACGTTCTCAGAATTTGGGAAACGCTGTCTCTGTGAGAGGTCACATATTGGCCTAAGTGAAAAAGAAAGATTTTACCTTGTCTCCGCGCGAGGAAGCGGCCCAAGGCCTAAGTCGAAAAAGAGAGATTTTACCTCATCTCCACGCGAGGTGGCGGCCCAAGGCCTGAGTCGGAAAAGAGAGAGAGAAGGGTCAGCCAGTATTTATAGCGAGGGGAGAGAGACCCCTGTTGAAGGATTAAAGAACTGAGGAGGAGCTAACTGCGACAGCAGTATTAGAATATAATGGCGTGGGACATCGGGATTAAAATGAACAATCGATTTATCCACGCCAAGAAGATTAATGGTGAATGGTAACAACGAGGAAACACACAGGTAATTTAAAAAACAAACAAAAAAAAACAAGGAATTTATTTGCGAATTTACAGGCTTGAAGTTGTGTCAGTATCTAGTTTCAAGAAAATAAATCAGAAAATTTTTAAAGTCCGTAGTTTCAATGAATTGTCATGTAGAGGATGTCTTCATACAACTGATTAAAAGATCTGACACAAAATAATATTAAATAATATTTAAAGCATATGAGAGAGTTCGTCATTCACAGAAGAAATATACGGTTGAATACTTTTAAAAGTAAATAAAGAAACAATTCAAGAAAGAAAAGTATTTCTTGGATTGTTGAAATAACGTTCTAAGAGCTTGGTTAAGGCCGATAACATAGTGATTTTCTAAGCGTAGCTAAGATGTGGCACAAGGCAGAAAGGGTAGAGCGCTCAGTGAGGATCTAACTCTCCACTAAGTCGTAATTGTTTTAGCGATACAATCTTGCTAACCATTACATCACCTCGGGGTGCCCGCGGTTATTTTCTAAGCGTAGATTAGATGCGGCACAAAGCGGAAAGTATGTGACACCTAGTGAGGATCGAACTCACTTTTCAGGGGTAACAGATCTAGCAAGACCAGCTTGCTAAACATTAAACTGCCTCGAGGTGTCTGCGGTTATTTTCTAAGCGTAGATTAGATGCGGCACAAAGCCGAATGTGTGTGGCACCTAGTTAGGATCGAACTCACTCTTCAGTTGTAATTGATCTAGCGAGACAAGCTTGTTAACCATTACACCACGCCGAGGTGGCCCAAAGGCCGATAATATAATTGACAAATAATCTAACAAAATGCTGATTGCTTCGACTTAAGCAGCGAAAATAAACTCAAAATTAATTGCTAAGTTAATTTGTATGGAAGCTGCTCTGACATAATTTGGTTGTGGCTGCTGTTGGAAGTCCTCAAGTGATGTGGTCTCTGTTATCTGTTAAAGTTCTTTGCGATTCTAATCTCCAGTTCACAAGGCTCGATGAAGTATGGTCTTTCCCAACATCCATAGGCCTCACTCACATACAGTTTTAGCCATTGATTTGAGAAAGCGGACATATACAGCTGACGATTTAGATATCCTTGAACGAGTCTGGTACCATGCAGGACATTCACACAAAAGACTAATAAGGATTATATAATGGATTAAAATGTAACTATAGATTTTTTGAAATTAAGGCGCAACCCAGTAGATAATTTTGGTGAATTTAACCCTACCCACTGCGGGAAAAAATCTGCCTCGTCAGCCATATATCGCATGGCACACAACTGACTGACTGAGTTTGACGCTTCAGCAGAATTTAGCGAGCACTTTGTATTTGCCGTGAGATAAATCATTGGCGTTTCCATATTAAGTGATAGACAGCTAGACAACAAAATAGCTTGACACTGACTTCAAGTTTAGAGAAAATTTCAGCCAATGGCAGGAAGAAGTTTCTGTTCTCTTATTCTCGTTTCATTATTTTTAATTCGGTTTCAAATAAATATGTGGTGGTAATAACCTGGAGAGATTTCTTGGCTTCCGCTGCCACATTTGATTTCTGTTGAACAAAGGTTTCTTTCAAACGGAACCACCAGTTTTCAATTTCACTAATCAAGGTGAAACTTACTTCGCTTACTTGAAGTAATCCCGACAGAACGCCATATTGTTCATCATGAATCAGCATTTTTCTAAGGCATCGAAGATATTTTTTACAAAGAATATTTAGTAGTGGAAAAAAAAAGAAGGCTCTTACGTACAAAGTCAGTTATGTACCATGCGTGATACACGCGTAGGCGATCATGTATCTTTCGATACATGACTGACGAGGCATATTTTTTCCCGCATTAGGTTGCCATTTCTTTCTGCGGTAGACCAGTTGCCATCCAAGGCTGTAGAACCCGGCCTGTGCTGCTATTTACCCATAGCTGGGGCGAGATGAAGAGGATTCATACTTTTCCCAAGGGTATTAGCACGTAAGTGAATTTCAATTAATTATGTGCTATGCGTAAAACACGCTCTGGCGATCATGTTTCTTTCGATACATGACTGACGAGGCAGATTTATTTTCCCGCAGTAGGTTGCCATTTGTTTCTGCGGTAGGCCAGTTGCCATCCAAGGCTGTAGAACCCGGTCTGTTTACCTAGGTTATTATTAGCACGTAAGTAATGTAATGGATTCGACTGGAATTCGAACTCGGCTATCCGAATCTTCACTCCGAGCCGATATACATATACCGTGCCTCCTCTTGTACAGAGTAGATATATTTATTAAGCATCAGAATACCGATACATAGCTATAGATAGTTTTTTTAGTGCCCTGTCTCTGAGGGATGTAGGCGATCATGGTTTTCTATAGATTCATTTTACATTATTTTCTGTGAATTGCCATAATTTCTTGGGTCGCCGTGGTTTTCAATTGTTGCCATCCAAGATTAGGACAAAACTTATAATCAAAAAGAGAGATTTGAAATTTCTTGAAAGAAATTCGTATTTTTAAATCATTAAAATTAAGTAACCAAATAAAGCAACAACAAACAAAAATAAAAGGAATAAAAACTATGTA
The DNA here is from genome assembly GCA_964036315.1 of Acanthosepion esculentum. Lineage (NCBI taxonomy): Eukaryota > Metazoa > Mollusca > Cephalopoda > Sepiida > Sepiidae > Acanthosepion > Acanthosepion esculentum. The sequence continues at coordinate 26,728,082 of OZ038496.1, forward strand.
TTATGGTCTCTTCCACGATATTCCTATATTCCTACTGCCATATCACTTTTCCCGTCCGATCACCGAAGTTAAGCAACGTCGAGCCTGGTCACTATCTAAATGGGTGACCGTTTGGGAAAATCAGCTGCTGTAAGCTAGGATATGTGTGTGTGTGTTTGCGGGGGTGTAATGGATAACGAATCGGATTACAAATCGAATTTAAGCAACGTCGAGCCTGGTCAGTACCTAGATGGGTGACTGCTTGGGAATACCGGCTGCTTCAAACTTAGATGTGCGGGTGGTGTAATGGATAACGACTCGGAATGAGAAATCAAAGTTAAGAAACATCGACCCTGGTCAGCACCTAGATGAGTGACCGCTTGGGAATACCGGCTGCCGTAAGCTTGGATGTGCGGGTGGTGTAATGAATAACGACTCGAAATGAGAATTGGTTCTAATTACAGTCAGGGCTCATTACAGTGATTCACGCGCAATTACTCTTCGGAAAGATATGAAATCTTCTTTTCTCCACCCACAACTTCGAATTAAAAAGTAGACATTGTATTTGAAAATCATTAATATCTACAAATATTATTCCTGGAATATTCAAGCAAAAAATAAATTATCTGTCTATATTTCAATATGTATTGTGTACATTTTTTACATTATTTTTTACATTTTACATTTCTAGAAATGTTTCTAACGACATTTTCCTGTTTCTTGATACTTTGCTCAGCTTTTGGAAGGCATCTTTTGCTATACCAATACGGACTTCGGTGTCACATTTTCCAGTAAAACACTTCCTAGATATTTAAAATGTTGCACTTGCTTGATTTTCTCCAATTCGTATTTCGCATATTAGGCTCTTCCTTTTACTGACAACCATACATTTTGTCTTCTTACAATTGATGTTTAGTCCTTTCTTCTCATTTTCCTTTACTACCTTCTGTCGAACATCCTAAAGTTTCAGTTCAGTGTCTGAGTCATCTGCATATCTTATGTTGTTAAGATTGTGGCCATCAGTAATAAATCCTGGTAAGGCTTCCAATTCTTTCATATTTTCTAAACGTATCTCGGGTTAACGTTTGGCTTTAGTGGTACCGTTTTTCAATCCATTTACTCACTCGAAGTATTCCATATATATACTTTCCAATGAATAGCTTGAAACCACCCTGAATTGTTTCTCTGAGTTCATAAAAAAGGCTAATTTTACATATTTGGATAAATATATTAACCTATCGTGTATATATGCAAATCCTTATATAAAATCCAAACAATTTTTTCTACAAGCATTACAATTTTATTTACATAAGCTTTGGAAATTTTGTTACAATCTGATACCTTTTATGAACTGGACAGAAGAAGTTTACAAATATTTCAACTCAACTGCTTGGTAGAGGTTCGATTCCATCTAGATTAATGTGGGATTGAAATTAATTTTCAGAAACCGTTAAAATGCCAAGAACTAAACCAATTAATATTGAAAAACAGCCCAAGTGGAAATTCTTTCTATATAAGGGTATTCTGAACGTCAGATTGCTAGAAAATTACAGATATAAAAATGGGGTGCATTATTGCCTGCAGCAAAATGCAGAGACCGGTGTAAATGTTGATAGAAAAAGATCATTTTGATTTAAATTATTGCAAACATAGAAAAAATTTCTTTCTTTCTTTAAAGACTTGATTCATTTTTTTAAGTTTAGAGGACAAAAATTAATGTTGAACCAAACTTTTGGTCGGTAGTGTAGCTTAGATTTCACTGGTTACAACGGTGAACCCATAGGCAAGCCTTCCACCTGCAGGTATATGTCAGACCATAGCTTATCTTGGTAGGACTTATACTTCTCTCATGATCGCCTCACTGTAAAGGTTGAATATGTCCAACGAGAAGAGATATCTTTGTCATACGCCCCTTTCTATTTTTGTGTATTTACTGCATTCATGTGGTTCAGGAGTATATTTACAGGTGTCAGGTGGGGTTAGAGTTTGAAGACGTTATATACATATCTCAGGCATACGGTTGGCTTTAGTGGTGCCATTTTTCAATCCATTTATTCAAAATATTCTCTATATAGATTCAATGTCATTCGTTACAACGGTGACCCATAGGCAAGCCTAATGGTATATATATATATATATATATATATATATATATATATATATATATATATATATATATATATATATATATACCAGACCCTAGCTTGAAGAATGTTGTCTATACACAGAATGTCAACATCCACAAAAAGTTATTTATCGGGATATTAATACGTTATTTAATCTTTCACAGGATTACATAGCCTATTCAAAAGTTTACAGAATGTGGGGAGAAGGACACAGAATAAAGAAGCAGAAACAATCGTTCCGATAAACGAGCGTTTCAATTCGAAATGAGTCTATGAACGATGATTGTCATTTCAATCCTCATGGCAATTGGAATTAAGTGGCCATGCACATCTGCTCTCTTATTTAACATGTAACAGATTATATTTTGTTATATTGTACAAACAGAAAGCGGTAATCAATTATCCGACAGATTCTTGGGGAAGATAATAAAATTCCCGCTTCGTTGCCACACCACGGCAATTCATAGTAGTAATTCTATTAGATGTTCCCCTAGACCTTAGATGTTCTCTTAGACCTTAGATGTTCTCTTAGACCTTAGATGTTCTCCTAGACATTAAATGTTTTCTTAGACCTTAGATATTCTGGACCTTAGATGTTCTTTTAGACCTTATATGTTCTCTTAGACATAGATGTTCTCCTAGACCTTAGATGTTCTCCTAGACCTTAGATGTTTTCTTAGATCTTAGATGTTCTCCTAGACCATAGATGTTCTTTTAGACCTTAGATGTTCTCCTAGACCATAGATGTTCTTTTAGACCTTAGATGTTCTCCTAGACCTTAGATGTTCTCTTAGACCTTAGATGTTCTCTTAGATCTTAGATGTTCTCCTAGACATTAGATGCTTTCTTAGACCTTAGATGTTCTCCTAGGCCTTAGATGTTCTCTTAGATCTTAGATGTTCTCCTAGACCTTAGGTGTTCTCTTAGACCTTAGATATTCTCCTAGACCTTAGGTGTTCTCTTAGATCATACCTGTTCTCCTAGACCTTAGATGCTTTCTTAGATCTTAGATGTTCTCCTAGGCCTTAGATGTTTTCTTAGACCTTAGATGTTCTCTTAGATCTTAGATGTTCTCCTAGACCTTAAATGTTTTCTTAGACCTTAGATGTTCTCCTAGACCATAGATGTTCTTTTAGACCTTAGATGTTCTCCTAGACCTTAGATGTTCTCCTAGACCTTAGATGTTCTCTTAGACCTTAGATGTTCTCCTGGACCTTAGATGTTCTTTTAGACCTTAGATATTCTCTTAGACCTTAGATGTTCTCCTGGACCTTAGATGTTCTTTTAGACCTTAGATGTTCTCTTAGATCTTAGATGTTCTCCTAGACCTTAAATGTTTTCTTAGACCTTAGATGTTCTCCTAGACCATAGATGTTCTTTTAGACCTTAGATGTTCTCCTAGACCTTAGATGTTCTCCTAGACCTTAGATGTTCTCTTAGATCTTAGATGTTCTCCTAGACATTAGATGCTTTCTTAGACCTTAGATGTTCTCCTAGGCCTTAGATGTTCTCTTAGATCTTAGATGTTCTCCTAGACCTTAGGTGTTCTCTTAGACCTTAGATATTCTCCTAGACCTTAGGTGTTCTCTTAGATCATACCTGTTCTCCTAGACCTTAGATGCTTTCTTAGATCTTAGATGTTCTCCTAGGCCTTAGATGTTTTCTTAGACCTTAGATGTTCTCTTAGATCTTAGATGTTCTCCTAGACCTTAAATGTTTTCTTAGACCTTAGATGTTCTCCTAGACCATAGATGTTCTTTTAGACCTTAGATGTTCTCCTAGACCTTAGATGTTCTCCTAGACCTTAGATGTTCTCTTAGACCTTAGATGTTCTCCTGGACCTTAGATGTTCTTTTAGACCTTAGATATTCTCTTAGACCTTAGATGTTCTCCTGGACCTTAGATGTTCTTTTAGACCTTAGATGTTCTCTTAGATCTTAGATGTTCTCCTAGACCTTAAATGTTTTCTTAGACCTTAGATGTTCTCCTAGACCATAGATGTTCTTTTAGACCTTAGATGTTCTCCTAGACCTTAGATGTTCTCCTAGACCTTAGATGTTCTCTTAGACCTTAGATGTTTTCCTAGACATTAGATGCTTTCTTAGACCTTAGACGTTCTCCTGGACCTTAGATGTTCTTTTAGACCTTAGATATTCTCTTAGACCTTAGATGTTCTCCTGGACCTTAGATGTTCTTTTAGACCTTAGATGTTCTCTTAGATCTTAGATGTTCTCCTGGACCTTAGATGTTCTCTTAGACCTTAGATATTCTCTTAGACCTTAGATGTTCTCCTAGATCTGTTCCCAGAATAGACTCGAGCGATCTGTCGACCCGGTTATTTAACCTATTTAAGTATAGGAAAAAAAGACGTGGACTTATGACTCTCCGAAGAGCATTAGGGCGGGAAAATGATTGCAAAAGATTCTGAATAAATTTGAATTCGGTATGTGTGTGTAGATTCGAGATGAAAGGGATTACTTTATAATTTTTTAGCTTTTGTTTCTCGGAGGCCGTGGATATTAATTTGTTTTGCTTTATCACTGCTATTGCTGGTTAAACTTTTAAAAAAGGGTATTTTCTCTTGAGTATTTTTTCCATCTCTTCTCGTCTGTAGTCTCTTGTGTTTGAGACTTTTGTACAGAATCGCTTGGCTAGGTTGAGTGGAATGTTCTGACGGGTGTGTTTCGGATGTGAAGACATAAAAAAAAGATACTGTCGAGAGCCAGTAGGTTTAAAATATGTCAGTTTAAAGTTTTGAGCTTCTTTTTGTTATTAATGTCTAAAAATGGACGATTTTATGTTGCTGTTCTCCATAGTAAATTCGATGCTAGGATTTAGATTATTAATAGACCCTTAGAATATCCTTAGTTTATCAAGATTTTCATTCTGCAGAACGAAACAGTCATCTAGATATCTTTTCCTGTTTTCTTTCATCTAGTAGTTGAAATTATTTCTATGGATTTCTGATCTTCTTTCACAGATTTTTAGTTCATGGTATCCCGTGACTATCGTCCAATCAAAACAAATCGAAGATAAAACTTGACCGAAAGAATTATCTGACTATAGCCCCAGAGCTAATTTCCTTTTAAAAAAATAAACAAACAATGTATGGACCAAAAACCTCAACCTCAGAAAATTCACCTTCTGGAACATGCTAAAAAATAATAACAAGGCATATATTTATGAACGCCCTATAAATTTAAGCCCACTGGTATTACCAAGGAAAGTACTACTAAAACCGATCAGCGAGGAAACAGGACCACAAAGAAAAGTACGACAAAACTATCACACGAGAAAATACGTAACGAAATTGAAGAAATGAAGCTAAGAGCAAGCAGAAATGGACAAAAATACAAGGATATTGATAAACAAATAGGAATTAAAATCAGTAAAAGCTAGGATGGAGATTTAATGGGCGAAATTTATAAAGAATGGAAACAAGAATGTGAGAACGAGGAACTAATCTGACTACGGAAAAATGAAAACTGGTTCTCAAACTATGAAGAACAATTTAGAATAGAATACAGCGAAGAAAATCCATTTTTTAAAAAGTAAACAGCCACCACATGAAAGACTACACCGATACTATGCTACCCCAATATTTAAGTCATCAAAGGAAATCACACTATAGACAAAATTCAGCGTAAACATTTGACAAAAGGCGAACCAGAAATTCTCCAAAACAACCGCCATCATTTCAACACATAGGCAGACCGACAAGGGGAGATAACACAGCCAAACCTCGGATGTACGTAAACATTTACGGACAAAGCCAGTACCACCCCAGAAAAAGATACAACCACAAAGAAAATGCATATAAAAACAGAACAACAAATAGAAACTACAACTTCGGAGAAAAACAGACGACATAATCGGACGAACAGAAATAAGCCCAGACTGAACAAAAGCCGACACATAACAAATCAAGTACCAGAGACAGGGCAAGAGAAACAATACAGAAATACAAAATAATCACAAATGCAGCAACATAAAAAATACCGACATTGAAAACAATATCGAAGGATACCACCCTAATCGTTTTTTTTAAAGAGAAACTAGAAGTACATAGACACGGGATGGTCCCCAAACACGTGAAACGAAAAGTAATCAACCTTTCACAAAATCATTAAAACACACACACACACACACACACACACACACACACACACACACACACACACACACACACACACACACACACACACAAATAAGCATTCTTTGTAAAGGCTAAAATTCATACCAACGCCCTAAAACCAAATGTAGCAGAAATTAAAGGTGATGTACACTGCTCCATCACCCTAGCATCAACACCGTGTGAATTCATGTGTTCATTAAATTATATACAGGGTGCAATCAGTTAATTTGCCACCATTTTATATTTTTGAATATATATATATATATATATATATATATATATATATATATATATATATATATATATATATATATATATTAAAAAGAAGAGAGGTACCGCAAACTTTTTTGGTTGTAATGTGGGTTTTTTTTAAAAAATATTATTCTTTATTTTTCATAGTTTTACATAGTTTTACAACACGTGTTTCTGGTCTTACGACCGTCTTCAGGTAAAGGGTGGAGATTTCCACATATTATTAAAAATAATTATTAAAAATAATTAATTTTTTTCCTTTATGCTTTTCAATGTTACATCTTCTCTATATGAAATGTAAAACTATGAAAATTATATAAAACTATATGTAAAAGACATTTTGTGTTTATACATTCTTTTTATAGATACAAATATTTAAGTAAATGCTCTGTTTATAATAAACAGTATTAAACAACATTTACCGGCCTGAATGTCCGAGAAATTTTCATAGAAAATATTCGTGCCCCGACAGGAATCAAACCTGTATCCTATACAGAACTGTCATATAGCCTGACGTGCCTTAACCGATTCGGCCACAGAGGAGCGTTCGGTTAACAAGGTCGATTTTACTGCCTTTAAACTTCAATCTTCCATGAATCTCTCACGCACATTCATTTTTGCTCAAAGCGTATCCAAATGTAAACAAATGACGTCACACATTATGAAATGGACAAAGTCTGACAATTATTTTAAGACATTTTTATGTTATATGTTTATATAGGATATGCTCGAATGCCTCGAATTGGATTTCTTTCAAAAGGAAAATTTGCTACTTTGCAGCTATTTTTGTACCGAATTAATATTTTGTAGCAGTTTTCGGTTATGTGAGCTGGAAATGTGATATATATCCGTGCAACTGTTTTGGGAAGATGAATTTTCGACGCTGCTGCGAAAAAAACTAACTATTTGCGTATTAGTGATGGAAGCGCTAATATAGAATATCAACTGATTGCTACATGTACTGAAAATTCATACATTGAATATCTAAAGACATTTATTTTACTTAAAATCATGACGATATTTCCACAAAAAAAAACATTAATGAGCATTACTAGTGAAGACTTTCGAACAGTACTGTATATATGATTTCATTGTTTTCTTTACGTATTCGAAAAAATCACCTACTCTTATGTTTCCATTAAGGTATCATCGATTAGAGTTTCAATTAATCTTTTTTTATGCCTGGAATAACGTTTCCTATGCAAGTCGTTTCACCTGTCCAACGACAAGTCAAGTCGTAGAAGATGCTGTACGCTTACATTAATCAAACCCAGTGCGTGAAATTTCCTCGGGTAATGAAGATTAGCTTTCTTTTGGATTCCTCAAATATCCGACTTCCCAGCGAACATCTGCCTAATTACATGCTTGACATTACTCTGCGAGCATTCGCGTTACCATAATTTTCAAAAATGCCTGATTCGTGAAATTGTAACTCTAGGGTTAGATGTACTGTCAGGGAGGAATTATTAGAATTAGGTTGTTCAACATCGTCACACCTACTACTAAAAGAGAAATCAGATTCTACAGAGTAACACGTGATTGAGGACCTGGAGGTAAGAATCAGTTTTATGCTTAAGCGCTCGTGTGTTGTGTTTTCCCATCAGTAGCCCCTGGAATAATTTGAAACATAGCCATTATCGCTAACACAATAATCACCAGAATAATACAATAGGCCCTCTACCCATAATGCACCGTTGAACATTATATATAAACAATCAAGCCAACACAAACCCCGCATAGCCTGAAGATAGCGCTTAATGATGAAACGGGTTGTCGCCGCTAGGTGTTGGTCTCAGTGTTCACTTTCATATTTACATATGCTTTATCCCTAATATTGAGTACTTTAAACTGTAAACAAAGTATATGTTAAAACTATATTTTATCACACACGCATACACACACACACACACACACACACACACACACACACACACACACACACACACACACACACACATATATATATATTAATTTGAAAAATAAAAGACCACTTTAAGGTTCCATTGTTATAATTTATTTCATCAGAGACTTTCTTTTTCCCTGAATCATCCGACATCACTTCCAAGGATGAAAAAATGACTTTAAAATTACACTTTTGAAGGGCAGTAAAAAGCTTATGTAAGGTGGAATAGAGATTGGTGGGAGATAGTGTGATAGAGATGGTCGAAATTAGAGAGGGAAGGGACATATAGGAATACTTTTAAATTTAATTTTATTACAATACTTAATAGTGAGAAGTGGGGGGGGATAAGTTTAAGACATTATCCTATTTAATAGGTCAACTCACCGGAAACGATATAAAGAGAAAAAGAGAAAAAAAAGAGAAAAAAAAGAAAAAAGGGGAGAAGTAAAGATGTAAGAAATAAGAGATGGACTTAGGGTTTTGAAAGAAAGAGAGGGGGATATATTTGGGGGAGGGAAATTAACGTATATGGGCATGTATCGGCCAGTCTCGAAAAACACAGATTTTTTAACGTTTGATAGTAATTTAAGTGTTTCAAATCTCCACAAATAAACTAAGAATTTAATATAAACTGAATAGTATATCAATAAACATAATATAAAAAATAACAGGTTACTAATATTAATATTTTTAATATTGTGAATAACGGTTAAGGAGTAATATTCCTTAGTTCTCTCTCTCTCTCTCTCATATATATATATATATATATATATATATATATATATATATATATATATATATATATATATATATATATATATTTAAAGGTATTTTTAAAGGTAAAAAATTTTATCATAGCAATAAAAGTATTAAGCTTAATATTACTAGAGATATTAAAAAACGCGCGAAGCAACCGGTTTCGCTCCCGCTCATCAGGCTTACAACGGGAGATGTAAATTTAAATTTAAAAGACAGAAAATAATATTTTAAATTTAAATCTCCCGTTGTAAGCCTGATGAGCGGGAGCGAAACCGGTTGCTTCGCGCGTTTTTTAATATCTCTAGTAATATTAAGCTTAATACTTTTATTGCTACGATATATATATATATATCACATTTGGGACTAACCAGCAGTCCGCATCCTTTGCTGAGAATCGAACCCGGGCAGTTACAATACAAGCCCCAATTTATATTATATATATATATATATATATATATATATATATATATATATATATATATATATATATATATATATATATATATATATATAGGCAGCAATCCTTCTTTCATGCACATTTCATTAAAAACGACTGACAAGGTGCTTTTATTTAGTATTTTATATAATTTCTCGTGCGATCTAATAAAGTTTTTCTTTTCAGAGGATAAATTATATAAAAACTGTCCGAATGTTCTTTTTATCCGAGCGCTTTCGGCTATACATTTAGCCATTTTCAAGGATTATATTTCAACTGTTAGAATTAGAAATAGAAATAATTTGTTACATGTATGTTTTATAAAGTGATACATTTTTTGGTTTCAAAACACGGTCAAGATATTATGTCCATGTTCAAAGTTAATATTATTAAGTGTTGGTTTGTTTGTTTTTATTAGTAAGGCTTCCATTATTTTTAGCCTTTTTTTGCAAGTGGATGATGCTATTATATTACTGTTGTCGATAAGTATATTCCGAATAGTGTCCGGTAGGTCTCCATGAATCTAATTGTCAACTGGTGTTATGCATTTTTTTATAATGTTATTAATTCTGCATTCATCCTGTTTATAATTTTCGTTCATCTGATTTTTATAAAAAATATTAATATTATTGTTTATGTTTCTATTCTCGCCGTTGCTATTAGTTACTTTGGACAAGAAACGCCTAATGTGGAAATCCAACAATTGATTAGGAAATCCGTTATTAATCAGCGTTTGAACGAAAATTATAAACAGGATGAATGCAGAATTAATAACATTATAAAAAAATGCATAGCACCAGTTGATAATAGCAAAAAAATTAGATTAATTATTTATTATAAAAAATTTAAAACTTCTAACCTTATAGTTAAAAATAATAATTCACCTCCTAGAACAAAGTTAAATAGAGCAAATATTATTTACGAATTCAAATGTCCATTAAGGAATTGTATTCCTCAAGAATCAACTTTCGTAAATAATTATATAGGCCACACTACAAATTGTTTAACACGCAGATTAACTCTACACCTTTCTGACAATAGCTCAATTAGATCTCATTTAAATATTCATGGAGACCTACCGGACACTATTCGAAATATACTTGTCGACAACACTAATATAATAGCATCATCCACTTGCAAAAAAGGCTAAAAATAATGGAAGCCTTACTAATAAAAACAAACAAACCAACACTTAATAATATTAACTTTGAACATGGACATAATATCTTGACCGTGTTTTGAAACAAAAAAAAAATGAATCACTTTATAAAACATACATATAACAAACTATTTCTATTTCTAATTCTAACAGTTGAAATATAATCCTTGAAAATGGCTAAATGTATAGCCGAAAGCGCTCGGATAAAAAGAACATTCGGACAGTTTTTATATAATTTATCCTTTGAAAAGAAAAACTTTATTAGATCGCACGAGAAATTATATAAAAAACTAAATAAAAAGCACCTTGTCAGTCGTTTTTAATGAAATATATATATATATATATATATATATATATATATATATATATATATATATATATATATATATATATATATATATATATATATATATATAAAAAGTTCCCAGAATAGATCAGTGGATAAGACAAATTGATATAAGAATGAAAATTGGAAAAAAAAATCATAGTTTATGCCAACGCGTTTCATCTTCCGACTTTATCAGGCAAACAATGAAAGCGAAATGTTTTTGTTGTCATAGTTGCATGAAACCGAAAATTTGAAAAGAAAGACGCACCTGCATAAGCCTCTTTCTGGCTAATGTTAACTTTCTTTATACTAAGAGTATTTTTTGTTTTCCATGCCGACAATATCGTAAAATTTACCAAAATAATTCTGTGGATACGATAAATTGGTATAAGAATTTTGGATTTAATGTATCTATCGTTGTTTGCCTTGATAAAGTCGGAAGACTAAAAGCATCTGCAAAAACTAAGATTTTTTCCAATTGTCATTCTTATACAATATATAGATATATTGATTTTTTTTTCCAATATTCGCTTGAAATGGAACTAATGATTTTGATTTTATTATAAAATTAAATTATATATATATATATATATATATATATATATATATATATATATATATATATATATATATCAACAGAATTTTCAGCACTCAATATTTACATGAAGAGGAGAACAATTTCTTCAGTACCGTAATTATTTTATATTCAATGCGTAAAAAAGGGCTCGTAAAAATATTTCAAACTAGAAAAACGGCCCCTCCTGACAAACTCTTTGAATAAAAGAATATATTTTCCTACCAACTAACTCTATCACATCTACTGTTGGAAAGAATCTATCTAAGCTCAACGTAAAATGTGTTACTACTACATCTACTACAATAAAAGTTTAGTCAATACTAAACAAAACAATAAGCTAAAACCTGGAGGAGGCATTTGCTGGATCGCCTGTAATAGTTGTCACAAAAAATACATAGGAGAAACCTCAATGAATCAAAATAAAATATTATATGAACACAAAAAAAGTATTTTACAAAACAATACATCAAATGATTTGGTTGCCCATCGTAACGATACTGACCCCAATTTTGACATAAAAAATGCTGCTCTGGTCAAAGCAGAAAACAATTCACTACGACGAAAATGTCTAGAGAGGGCCTTAATCGCAAAGTCATACACAGCAAATTTTCCCCAGGCTCTTACAATATTTCACCATTCCTGGCAGAACTTCTATTATCACAGTGTGGGATATCTACTTACAAAAGGGATGGAAAGAAAAGGAATCTAAATGAAATCGGCTAAATTTAAAATCAAAAAATGTAAAATTCCTTGCATCCCTCGTTCGTGCGCATGTGTAGTCGCACCAACATAACAAATTTAGACCAAAGAAGTCCTAAGTGACAAAACTTTTTCTACATTGTCATACATTTTCCCCAATACACACACACATATACATACATACATACATATATATATATATATATATATATATATATATATATATATATATATATATATATATATATATATATATATATATATATATATATATATATTGCATGTGCATATCCGAGAAGCATTCGGAAATTTGATGCTGTCATAAATAATCTATGGATTTTTTGCTTTTTGCGGCAAGAATGCGACATTTGAAAAATAATAAAAAAGAGAAAAGGGACAAGTAATTAAATTTGATAGATATTCTCAAAGGGGGTCAAAGTTTTATTGGATCGAATCATACAGAAGCAAATTTAATATTTTAGATTTTCTAAGTTCTTTTTTGAGCTCTACAATAGTTTGTGTTTCTCTTCCCAGAATTCCATCGCATCAAAATTTTTCATGGCTGTTAAAATTAACGCATTACACTTCAAGATAAAAATTCACGTCTTTCTTTCTTTCTGCCTTCTTTTATATTTCTTTCTTTCTTTCTCTGAACTTACCCATTTTCTCATTTTTCTTTCTTTCTTTCTTTCGTTTACATATTTTTCTTTCTTTCTTTCTTTTTTTCTGTCTTTCTTTCTTTCTTTCTTTCTTCCGTTTACATATCTTTCTTTCTTTATTTAATTGTCTTCCTTTCTTCCGTTTACATATTTTTCTTTCTTTCCTTTTTTCTGTCTTTCTTTCTTTCTTTCTTTCTTCCGTTTACATATCTTTCTTTCTTTCTTTAATTGTCTTCCTTTCTTCCGTTTACATATTTTTCTTTCTTTCTTTCTTTCTTTCTTTCTTTCGTTTACATATTTTTCTTTCTTTCTTTCTTTCTTTCTTTCTTTCTTTCGTTTACATATTTTTCTTTCTTTCTTTCTTTCTTTCTTTCTTTCGTTTACATATTTTTCTTTCTTTCTTTCTTTCTTTCTTTCGTTTACATATTTTCTTTCTTTCTTTCTTTCTTTCTTTCTTTCTTTGAACGAACCATTTTTCTGATTTTTCTTTCTTTCGTTCTTTCAACTTTCTTCCTTTTTTCATTTCTTTCTTTTTCTTTCATTCCTTCGTTTCCAAATTTTTTCTTTCTTTTTTCTTTCTTTCTGTCTGTCAGTCTGCCTACATTTCTTTATTTCTCTGAACTTACCTTTTTCAGATTTTTCTTTCTTTCTTTTATTTTTCTTTCATTTTTCATTCACTGTTTTTCTTTCTTTCATTTTTCTTTTTTTCTGTCTCAAATTTTTCTTTCGTTTTCAGACTTTCTTTTATTTTGCGTTCTTTATTGTTTCTTCTTCATTTCTTTCTTTCTATTTTCTTCTTTCTATCTTTCATTCTTTCTTTCTTCTTTTTTCTTTCTTTCTCGTATCTTTGCACTTGGATATACACTACCATCTGCTCCTTAAGCATTTGGCCCACTAATCTTTACTAGACCTTTTAGAATCCAAGTGACTTAACTTTACGGCGATGGTCAACCCGAACGCTTTGTAATAGTAATTCTCTCTTAGCTTTAATGGGATAATACGCTTGTTTGACCTTATTCGCATTCACGGCAGCAGATGACCTTCCACTGTGGATCCTTTCATTAAAGTCAGTATTTTCTTTTTCTCTAGAATCTACTCACCTTATTTCATTTGCATCAAATAGAGTCTTTCTATAAACCTTTTGACCTCACCTCGTCTTTAAATTGTTGTTTCTATAAAGACTGGGATTTCAAAAGGTATCAGATAGAATTTTACAGGGAGGCATATTGTTCTCATTTTTATTAATCCTTGCCCTTTGCAATCAGAGTTGCAACTAAAAATGAAAAAAGTATTGGGCTTATCTTAAAAGGAACAAGTGTTAGTTAATACCTTGAAATCACCGGCACAGACACAGACTTTGTAGATGTTATAGCACTTGCATCCACCACTTTCGAATTAGCCCAACGATTTCTTCTCTTTTTAAAATATGTTGCAATACAACTTGAACACCGTGTAAATAAAATTAAAATAGAATTCAAGTAGAAGCATATCTTATAACACCGAAAGATTATCTAAATCAAGCGAATGGTATATATATATCTAGGATCATGAATAAAGAAAAAAGGAAAACTTATCATAGTCAACGAGTTTCGTCCCCTGATGGACTTTACCAAGGCAAGTCGGAGAATTTTAATTGGCAACAAGTATTTATGAACAAAAGTAAATATGTTGTTAGTTTTTCATAATTTTGAATTTAAGAGACGCTCGTAAATAGCCATCCGGTTAACTGAAATATTTAAGTAAACTATGGAGGATCCTAAGTGACGTAATTTTATGTGTAATAAATGAATGTTAGTACAAAAATCTACGATCATGTTTGAAAGACATATATGTTAAAATTGCAATGGCATTGACAACCCAAACAAAATGAATACCATCTGCAAATTAAAAAAGTCTGAAAGTAGTTAAGTCAGCAAGAGAAGCAGTCTTCTTAGATGTGTTAAGCAACTTGAAATAAATCATTGCAACAACAATACTTCATGGTATGTAAACTCTATTATTACGCTCAATGCTAAATAAAGAACTATATGAAGCTCTACCAACAATTACAGACATAATCTGTGGTAAAAACATCGAAGGTTTCTGTAATTCCTTTCGAATAATTTGCGAAATTGGTTTCTATTTTTTCCACTCAGATATTGCTTTTCGTCTTTGCTTTTTTTCAAAATGTCTTTTTGTATGTTTTCTTTCTTTTTATTCATCTTCCAAATCGTCTTCACTTTTCTGTCTCTCTTATTCTCGTTCCTTTTGTCTTTCTTCCCACTTCATCTTCAGCGAATAGCTCTATCCGCTAACACTTTCTTCACTTTCAATTTCACTTTCACTATTCTCATTCGCTCTCACTTTCCTTCTTTCGATTTCACCTTTCTTTTATCAGTTTTATATTTTATCTTTCATTTTTCGTTTTTATTTCACTTTCACTTTACTTCTTTCACTTTTAACTTGCTAGTTTCACTTTCACTTTCAATTCTAGTTTCACTTTCGTTCATCTATATTCTATTTTACACCCTTTGCTTTCTAAGTTTCCTATTACGATTTGATGTTTTCTTTTATTATTGACTGCAACTAGATATGGTCTTTTTGTCTAGATTGAGGGACACGTTTTAATCCATGAGATGTTTCGAGTTTTACTCCGTAGGGTAGATTCTGGTGTGTGAATATCCCGGGAATTGGTAACAAAAGCATCATAGATGCATTGACAAATCCCACTCGCTGTTTGTGGTTTTCGAGTGCATTTATATAAATCCACATAGAATCTGAATAATGTATCAAAAGAGTTATAATGAATTTCGATTTTTACGAAAATGTTTTTAAAATTTTGACGATGAATTACTGTTGCATATACGATAATTCCAAAAAGTAAGTCACTTTCGATTTTTTCCTTTACTATTAACCACGATTTTCATATACTGAAATGCAACTTCAGTTGTCGTCTGTCTTCTCCTTTCCAACGCCATAACGTAGCTTCCCTGTGACTTTTCTATAAATAGTTTCATGTCAATTGTTCTGATGGGCTTTCATAAATTTAAGCTGAGGACTTGATAGCCAATTAGATATCAGCATTTTAGTGCAGACATTTTAAACGGTAGCCGTAAGTTCTATGCTAATACGTTTTTCTCTTACAATTCTCACGTGTGGATCTATGTTTCCTGTTAAATAATAATAATTAAATCACTTGAAACATATATGTATATCTATATCCTCGAACAAAACACACACACACACACACACGCGCGCACGCGCGTAGATAACTCCGAAAGAAATTTAATTAACTTAGTAATAAGTACAACATTCCATAAGCAATTAGATGCTTTCCAGGAAAATTAAAACAAAACAAGAGATAACGAAAATAAACAGTTCAATTTATGTATTTATCGCAGGAGTTCACAATATTCTGTGTCAATTGCTTTTGAAAAGTTGCAGACAATCGTCACACAGTCTAGGAGTGTTGAGTCAATGAGAAATCTTAATGCCAACAATTCTGTATCTGTCTATATTTCTGAGATGAGGTATTATGTACACTATTTACATTGTTCGGACTATCATCCTCATCTTTATTGCCATATTTATCACAACGTTTCGGCCGTTGTACGCTCCGGCATTCTTCAGTATCTGTCTATATTTCTGAGATGAATTATTATGCACACTATTTACATTGCTCGGACTATCATCCTCATCCATATTTATCACAACGTTTCGGCAGGTGATTGGAATGTCGAACTGGACCCTTTATTTCGCTCGCTGGTGTAGACTGTTCTAGTTCTGTCTAATGGATGTTAGTTATCAATTTTCTCCTGTTAATTCACCTCTCCAAGTTCTCCACTGCCTTAACCAGGTATTGAACTCACACTGTCACTGGATCTAACCAACGTGCCATGTGTCTTTAAGTATATATTTATTTATGCCATATATACATGTTTATAGTATTTACATTATGATCATAATTACTGGTAGTTACTAGAGTGTTTTTTTAACTCAAGAATAATCCATTCCCATCTACGGATAATCGGCTTTAAGTCCGTTGATGAGAGGTTTTTCTGGATATATATATATATATATATATATATGTATATGTATATATATGTATATATATATATATATATATATATGTGTGTGTGTGTGTGTGTGTGTGTGTGTGTGTGTGTGTGTGTGTGTAATTTAAAGGAAACCAGTCAGCTTTAAGGTTCCATAAGGTTATAATTTATTTCCCCAGGGATTTTCTCATTTCCTGGATCATCAGACTTCACTCCCAAGTATGGAAAAATTGAATTTAAACTTACACTTTTGGGGGTAGTATTCATATAAGGTGATACAGAGAGCGGTGAGAGATTGTATTCATTGCAATATTTAATAGAGAGGAAGGGGTAAGTATCAGACACTGACCTGTTTAATATGAAAATTACTCAACATATATATATGTATATATATATATATATATATATATATATATATATATATATATATATATGATTATATATATATATATATATATGTGTGTGTATATATATATATATATATATATATATATATATATATATATATATATATATATATATATATATATATATATATATGATTGAATCTTCCGTCGAGTTCAACGTATGAGGTTCCGACGACCACGAATTAATTATCTGCATGCCTATGACAGGCATGACTTTTGAGACCGGCTCGTGAATTGCACAAAAGACCACAAACAGTACAGGAGATTGTATTGTATTCACGTGCAGCAGGAACACTGTCAGCTGTCTTATTTTGCTTTTGTGTTTCACGCAGTTGAATGATGCTTGCTTCATGATGGTGCATTATTCCTGAATGGCAGCTGGAACGATAATCTGATCTCTTCCTAGCTACCTCTTCAAAGTTTTCGAATGGAATGTTGACGCAAGAAAAGTTGCTCTTCAGTTTATCTTTATACCTGAGCCAAGGTCTACCAAAATTTCTATGACCACTATGGAGGGGACTGTAGAAAAGATCTTTTGGTATACGATCTTCACTCATCCTGGCCACATGGCCAGCCCAACGCAGTTGTGATTGTACCAATCTTGCATTTCTCAAAGAAGGTCGACACTTAACACTCGATCACCAAAGGTCAGTCCACTGATTGTACGCCCACAGATTTATAAGGTGTCCGGGTTTAAGAGTCAAACAAAAGATTTGACAAAGCGACAGCTTTGTAAACTTGGATTTTACTGCAAACACTTATTCCCCTTTTGCCCTACAACTTATGACACATTGAACCAAACGAAGCACTGGCTTTTGCACTTTTGCAATGCGATTAACAATTATGTCATCAAGTATATATATATATATATATATATATATATATATATATATATATATATATATATATATATGCACATTTCATTAAAAACGACTGACAAGATGCTTTTGTTTAGTTTTTTATATAATTTCTCGTGCGATCTAATAAAGTTTTTCTTTTCAGAGGATAAATTATATAAAAACTGTCCGAATGTTCTTTTTATCCGAGCGCTTTCGGCTATACATTTAGCCATTTTCAAGGATTATATTTCAACTGTTAGAATTAGAAATAGAAATAGTTTGTTATATGTATGTTTTATAAAGTGATTCATTTTTTTTGGTTTCAAAACACGGTCAAGATATTATGTCCATGTTCAAAGTTAATATTATTAAGTGTTGGTTTGTTTGTTTTTATTAGTAAGGCTTCCATTATTTTTAGCCTTTTTTTGCAAGTGGATGATGCTATTATATTAGTGTTGTCGACAAGTATATTCCGAATAGTGTCCGGTAGGTCTCCATGAATATTTAAATGAGATCTAATTGAGCTATTGTCAGAAAGGTGTAGAGTTAATCTGCGTGTTAAACAATTTGTAGTGTGGCCTATATAATTATTTACGAAAGTTGATTCTTGAGGAATACAATTCCTTAATGGGCATTTGAATTCGTAAATAATATTTGCTCTATTTAATTTTGTTCTAGGAGGTGAATTATATATATATATATATATATATATATATATATATATATATATATACACCCGTCAAAAGTGTAAATGTTTCATTTTTCGTTTCACCATTTGGAAGTGAAGTCTGATGATCCAGCGTCCTTTAAAAGGGCTATGCTGAAATAAATTATTACATGGAGCCTTAAAGTGGTCTGTTTTTCTTTTCTTTCGCAAGGCGATTAACAATCTTGTCATGAAGTATGTATATAGATATATATATATACTTGATGACTATATTGTTAATCGCGTTGCAAAAGATATATATATATATATATGTGTGTGTGTGTGTGTGCGTAAAAATTCAGATATAAATAAAATACATCTGTAAAAACTGATGTAAAAAGTTATAACACATTTCTAAAGTATGTATATATAAAATAAACTGCTACATCTGTCCGTTACAATACACTAGCCAAACTTGAAGAAATGAAAAGAAAACATATTTATGAGCAAGAAAAAAAAAGGGATCTCATAAATAACAATTTATCGAATGCAATAGTTATATACAGAAATAACTTCAATCCAATATCGATCTCACGAATGACATTAAAAGAGAAAATAACTTAATTACATGGAAAATTCTTGAGAGTGTAACTACACTCGCAAGAATTTTCCGATTTGTCCCAAACTTAGTGGTTGGATTTTTCAAGTACCTCCTTCCTTAAAATAAATAATTTTATCCCAAGCTAACATAGGTGAAAATATATTTTTATACTAAAAAAAAATATGACGGTTATTTCTAGATCTTGTATTAAATACATATATAAATAATTTATCAAATAATAAGTACTAATTACATTAAAATCTCTCTCTCTCCATATATATATATATATATATATATATATATATATATATATATATATATATATATATATATATATATATATATATATATATATATATATATATATATATTTGCACATGCTATATTTCTGATATTGAACACTTTATCGCATAAATATACCACATCTTAAAATTAAATTTCTTCATATATATATATATATATAAAGACATTTTTATGTTTAACATTCTTTTTACAGATACAAATATTTAAGTAAATGCTCTGTTTATAATAAACAGTATTAAATAACATTTACCGGCCTGAATGTCCGAGAAATTTTCATAGAAAATGTTCGTCCTCCGACAGGATTCGAACCTGTGTATCCTACACGGAACCGTCATATAGCCTGACGTGCCTTAACCGATTCGGACACTGAGGATTGTTCGAATTTACTTCTTATAAACTACAATCTTCCATGAATTTCTCATGTTCATTCATAACTGCTCATGGCGTACCAAATGTAAACAAATGACGTCACACATTATGAAATGGACAAAGTCCGACAATTATTTAAAGACATTTTTATGTTTAACATTCTTTTTATAGATACAAGTATTTAAGTAAATACTCTGTTTATATTAAACAGTATTAAATAACATTTACCGGCCTGAATGTCCGAGAAATTTTCATAGAAAATATTCGTCCTTCGTCAGGCCGGTAAATGTTATTTAATACTGTTTATTATAAACAGAGCGTTTACTTAAATACTTGTATCTATAAAAAGAATGTTAAACATAAAAATGTCTTTAAATAATTGTCAGAAGAAAGTACGTAATGAAGTTTATAAGCAGTAAATACGACCTTGCCAATCGAACGATCCTGTGTGTCCGAATCGGTAAAAAGGCATGTCAGGCTATATGACCCTTCCGTATAGGATACAGGTTCGAATCCTGTCGGTGGACGAATATTTTTCTATGAAAATTTCTCGGACATTCAGGCCGCTAAATGTTATTTAATACTGTTTATTATAAACAAAGTATTTACTTAAATACTTGTATCTATAAAAATAATGTTAGACATAAAAATCTCTGTAAATAATTGTCGGACATTGTCCATTTCAGAATGCATATATATATATATACAAATAAGATAATAAAAATCAACATTAACAATATTTACTCACTTTTATTTATTAGCCATTAAATAGCATCAATTAGAGACCTGTATAGTTTACCTTTACTTACCTCGATAAGAATAAATAATTTTAAATACTGTAAGTAATCCTAATACATTTACTTGGTTTTTAACTAGAAGTATAGTATATCAAATATTAAAAATAACTTTTTAGAAAGGTGGATAAAACATATTCTAACCTAAACAGTCCCTCAAAATCTTTAAATATACAAATAGAAATAATACCATAAGAATTTTTGCCGTTAGAAATAAACCCAGATGACATGAATTTAGCGGATGTCAGAATTTGTTAAAAGATACATCCCTACCCATCCCTAAACATAACCCCGCTTTCAAATGTAACTATTAACTGAGACAACGAAAATTAAAAATTGAACCCTCTACCACCCCTTGTCTAGATGAATGGATTTATCGGTAACCTTGGAAACCCTCAAACTATGAATCTTTCCTGTGCCGTTAACAACCGTAAATTTTAAAAAGTAAGTTACTCCAAAATTCGCTTGATGAGGAAATGGAACTAATGTCTTTGGTTTAATAACAAAATTAAATTCAGGGGCTTTAGCTTCCATTTCTGAAACATGGTCATCACTGTGTAGCGGTAAAACCATATTTTAAATCTATTAATTTATAATATATATATATATATATATATATAGTTCTGTGTGTATGTATGTTTGTGTAAAGACACTTGCCCTAGGAAGAATTCACGATGTGTCAGTTAATCTAATGTATATATTGACCTTCCTCTTGAAAATAGTTTGAACTCAAAGCCTAAATATCCTAAGTCGGTCAGATATCAAGTTGAATAATCAGCGGTCGGGCGTGTGGCGCCGAGAAAAAAAATCAAAGCGAATAGAGTTCAAAAATATAATTCCTGAGATGGAGTCATAAAATGAAATAGAAATTATTGTCTTTTGATCTAATAATAATAATAATAATAATAATAATAATAATAATGCTGCGTCTAGCTTGACGTTTAATAACTACGAAACTAGCTAATCATATCGAATAGACCGCAAAAAGACAAATAATTAGCATCGTACCCGTCATAAATGACCGTAAATAGTAACTGCTGTAACTCAAGATATTGATCCCCGTGGCGTCTACCGAACATCAGTTTAATACCTGTCCGCACAAAAACGCCCAAAGATTTCTTACAATTAACAATAACATATTTCTAAAAACATATTCCGAATTACATCTATTTTTTTGTTGTCCTGTTATTACCTGGATGTAAAAAGCAAATATATTTTCAATCCTGATGATGTCTGTATGCACAGATGAAAGCTTGTAAAAAAATTAAAAAAGACCTTATGCAACTGGAATTTATAAGCAGAGATCATAACATTCATCTACAGGTTCGGGGTTAATGTCATTTATTAAATTTGTTTGCGAAGATGTATTCTCGCCATTTATATCATTAACTTTAATATCTGTTTTTTGTATGAATAATTCATGTTATATATATATATATATATATATATATATATATATATATATATATATATGACTGCCATAAAAAGACAAGAATTATTTTTATTACCACTCATGATGATAATAGATAAAAAGTAAAACTGAAAAACGGGCTACGATAACCGGTTTCGAACCTAGCTCAACAGAGCTAAATCGAAGTTAATAAATAGAATTAACACTAAAAAAAAGTGGACAACATGTATTGAAAAAAAAAAACTCATCAAGTTGGGGTACCGTTGAGACGTATTCTATCTATTTTACTTTAACTTTTTATTTATTATCATCATGCGTGGTTATAAAAATAATTTAAAACAGTCTGATTTAATTAGTAGATTAAATTCTTTGTTAAAAGTTAAAAGTAAAAATCAGAACTGCCTTAACTAACAAACTTTTTCTTCATTTGTGCTTGACTAACAAAGTCTGCTCCCCTTTTATTTCTTTTAGAATTAAAAGGGCCAATTTACATCCAGGACACAAAATTGAAGAGGCGTTTATTACCAACTTCATATCTAAGATCTCTTATAGTCTTGCCAAATTTTATAAGAAATATTATCAATTATGGAGTAATACAATGGACTTACTTTCAAGGTGCAACGTTTAATTTATAAAAAAAAGTTGGGTGTTCTGCTAATCCTGGTATTGGTCAGAATGT